>JBBPCZ010000142.1:6754163-6766169 GCA_037974445.1 Brycinus macrolepidotus | reverse complement strand
ATGTTCTGTCCTTTAATGTTCTAATGTTAAACTCTGTAATTCTTTGGGAATACATGTCATGCCAGTAAAGCATTGAATTGAATTGAAAAATTGACTGAGTGAGAGAGACAGAGAGAGAAAGATAGACTGAGCGAGAGAGGCAGAGAGAGAGGGGGGGGGGGAAGTGAGAGGCAGAGAGAGAGAGACGCCCCTGTGTGTCCACGCGGGGTCGCCGAGCACGCGACGGTACGACGGAGGAGATCGATTTCACGAACCGATTCCTTAAACCGTCCGCTTCAAAGAATTAAACATCCGATTCAGTCACGAGTCAAGTCAGTTCACTTTATTCTCGACTCACACAATATGATTCAGCTAATCAGTCAAATGGACCTGAATCGGCTCATTTGAACTATGATGCAGGAGTCATGGACTGCTCTACCGTACTGAAAGTACTGAATTCGTACTAAATCACAGGATTTGATTAAAGATGTTGTAAAAGTGTTCCAAATTGCGTCTACAGCCATACTTTTAATTAAGAAAGAGTTGTTTTGTTTATATTACGGCAGTGGCATTCAGTTGCAATGCGGCAAGTATTAATAAGCAAATCAAAAGATTCGCAGTGATTCGTGTCGAGTTCAGATGTGACAAATGGTTTAATAAACTTAGTAAACAGCTGGCCATGCTGAGCTTTTTTGCACATTGAGGGGTGCCCAGCTCCAGTCCTGGTGGACAAGTGTGCGGCACAGTTTGGTGATTTCAGTGCTCAAACAAACATTATGTGGACAAAAGTATTGGGACATACCTGTTTTTCAGGGTTTGGGCTAGGCTCCTAGGGCAATCTTGATGCTTCAGAATATCAAGACATTTTGGACAACGGCATGCTTCCAACTTTGTGGACAAACTTTGGGGAAGAACCTTTTCTATTCCAGCATGACTGTGCCCCAAGGCACAAAGCAAGGTCCATAAAGACATGGCTGGATGAGTTCGGTGTGGAAGAACTTGACTGGGCCGCACAGAGCCCTGACCTCAACCCCATCCAACACCTTTGGGATGAACTGGAACGGAGACTGTGAGCCAGACCTTCTCGCCCAACATCAGTGCCTGACCTCATACATGCTCCAAAACCTTGTGAAAAGCCTTCCAAGAAGATTGGAAGCTGTTATAGCTGCAAAAAGGGGACCAACTCCATATTAAAGTCTATGTATTTGAATACAATGTCACGAAAGTCCCTGTTGGTGTAATGGTCAGGTGTCCCAATACTTTTGTCCATATAGTGTACCTGGTTCAGTTCATCTGTTGCCAGATTTAGTGAGTGTGTTTGAGGAACCGAACTGCGGAACCACCAAACTGTGCTGGCAACCCTGATGTTCATTACTTCTTCCACATCACCCTCTAGTGGATTTGATTTGGTAATGCCGCTGTCCATGGTGCTTGGCACTATTGCTGAACTCGAAAGTGCAAGTCACGATTCTTGTTGCATCAAATGCGAGGCGCTGGAGTGCATATAACAGAGCTTTCACATTTTATTGCAACAATTCTAATTTAAGTACAGCACACACTCACCCTCTTCAGAGAACTACAAAATGAAACAAGCAATACAAAAAAAACCCAAATCAATCTTGGTGTTGCAAACACTCAAGGTTTTTAGGCAGTTCACACCAAATCAGAAACAAATACATTCTTTGAGCGTCACACTAAGCTTTCGTCAGAAGAGAAGCAAACCACACACTGTTGCATAGCACTAGTTCTCCTAACACTAGTGATCTGTTATGTGATTTGACAAGTACATTGAGAAACATACTTATGAGCCATAGGTTAACAGAGGCACAGATCCATTATACATTAAATAAAAACAACTTTAAAATATTCAAAAGAATGACCAGAGGATTACAATAAAGAATAAAAAACAGATTACACTCCTGACTGACACATGTATTAGTGTGTTGTTCTATTAAATATAGACAGCTTTTGATGTCCCACATCCTTCATGAAATCATTCTTGTACATCTACACCTGACACACAACTGGTTCTCACATCTATCTACACTAGTTCTGCTCTCCCTTTCCCTTTTTATTTCCATGCGGGACATGATTAGTCCTCTTCACTGTTCAATAGTAGAGCTAAAAGCATTTGAGTTTACAATTCAAATGGTCCTCTTTTACCCACGCTCTCTTGTACGAAACAAAATCCTTCAAGAAACCTTCATTCAAGAGACCATTTAGGTAGTTGCATTGATCCACCAGTTCGCCACTAGTGTAACGGAATCACTTTGGTCACAGGTGATACTCCTGTATTAGTGAATGTGGAGGGTTCTAGTTCAGTGTCCCAGAGAGAGATTAGCTTTCAAGCGGTGCACGAAGAGGAACGCAGCCATCCATCTCCAAAGACTCGGGCCAGCCTTCGTATTTATTACTAGCTTTGCTGTTTTTCATTCGCTGCGGGAAAAAGAACGAGAGAAAAAGAGAAAGGGTTTTAGATAGGTGGACTAACTGGGTTCATGTATTTCTGCTAACATTTTCAAATCAGTTAAACATTAGCCATTCAGTGTAGTTCAGCAGGCTTCACTCCTTTTTTAAACTTTGTTATATTCTGTTGGTTCAGTACCTGGGCTTTAGTTTTAGCCTCAGTTTTTAGTTTTAGCCTTTCCTTTAAAATAAATTATTTGGATCCCAAGCTGATAGATGCTGGATGTAACAACAAGTTATACTGTAGTTCTGTACTCAGAAGTGGGTGTTATTTGACCTGATCCTTTTTTTACTCAAGTTGTTTTTTTTTTTTGTAGCTACTTTTACTTCTGTTACTTCTGTAGCAGCACTTTCACTGAAGGATGATTTTAGGCTACTCTTTCCTGGATTCCGACACATATCAATGCAAATATTCAAACGGATGTCTACTAGCATTGGGCAGATATCCGATATTATGGAATACCACAATAATTTCAATGTGTGCCAAAATTGAAATTTCCACTCTTCCACATGCTGTTTTTAAATGTTATTTTATAAAATACACGAAACATTCATACTGAAATGTTATATTACTTAACTATTCCCTTTGTACAGTCATTCTAATCTATGATTGGTTCAAAAATGTATACATTAGAAAAGCTTATACTTGATTACACTCAATTTTCAATCTGGCACAGTATTCTGGTGTATATTCAAATAAAACAATGAAACTTCAATCAAAAGACCTACTGTCTGGCAGGAAATAAAATTGACAAGAAGAAGAATTACAAAGAACCAACTACGATCAAATGATTGTATAGATCCACCGTATGTCGACACTGTTACATGTTGTCCATGCAGAACATGGTCATTATTATATAGCTGTGAAAGGTTGGGCACCTCTGGTGAAATTACATACTTTGTTGATTGTGAAAAGAAGTTAACACTGCATCTACATACAACAAACCTGAATATGCATTTCTATACTTTTTAATGTATGATTACATTTCATTTACTGAATTTAATATATTGAAAAATAATTATCAAATGTGGAATGTGGCATGTATAAATGTTTCAGTCAATCCAAAAGTGTTATTTCTGTGTAAGATTTGTGAGCTTACTTGAATTTTTAGCTTATTTGACCAGGTGTAGATTGGCAAAATTGCTCATAGAGTGACCAGACATGCAAAGCAAAACCCCCAGAAGACCACCTGGAAGATTTAGCTTGGAAAGGAATACTGAGGCACTGATCTACTGTGTATTGTTGTCGCACAAACATCATCTGCATGGAAGAGTCATTAGAAGGTAACTTTAACTGTGATCTCATCACAAAAGCCAACGTCTGAAGTGCAACACAACACTGAGATAACTGTTGCCAGCTGTTAAACATGAGGGTGCATCTGTTATGCTTCAGGTTATTCTGGCAGCCAGTGGCACAAGAAAGTGGGGATAGAAAGAACAAAAGATTCTAATAAATATCAAATATCAAATCCTGGAGGCTAACGTTCCAGAGACACCGAAGAAACTAAAGAAGAAATCAAAACAACCTTGAACTACTTCACAAAAGCACAAAAGATTTGAAATGGCCTTCACCACAACCAAACTTATTAAATACTAACACAAATTTGTGATTATATCTTAACCATGCTGTGCACGAAAGACCAAACTAGAAGTGTTTTGCAGGGAAAACTGGAGGAAACATCTAAATCAAGAAGAAATGAGAAGGACCGTTAGCTGGCTACAAGAAACTGGGCTGTGATTTTAATCAAAAGGGGTCTTATGTACTGACGGAAAGGGTGCCCTAACTTATGCAAATTAGGTCAATTAGGTCAAACTTTCACGTACAAATATACATTTCTAAGTAATACTATAATTTATTTGGTAATTATATGGTAATTTATTATGTAAATACTCTGTAATGCTCACATATGGCACTTTGTAACTGAATTTGGGCCATTTGTTTAAATTTATATCAAGTTTTCGTACTTTACAAAAAAAAAAAAAAAGTACAAAAGTTTTACACTCACCACAAACATTTTCAACATATTGGAGGTCAATCCTACCTGCTCAAACGGACTTTTGTTCTCTATGCCTTTGGCTCCCACAAACACCCAGCTGTCCCTGAAGGCCAGTTCTTTTACTGCTGTGCTGCCCAGCTCCTCAAACAGCCGCCGCGCTTCATCATTCAACCTGCAGTCAAGGACATTAAAAACACAACCACAGACTGAAAAAACTGTAAAGTTAGCTCACAATTTCCTCACATTTACCGAGGTGGATTTATTTTCTATGAGAGAGTCCCTGTGATTTAAGGTCAGGCATGTGCAGGGGATATGGAACCTACTTGGTTGCTGCATCGTCAAAGGAAGCCACAAACACCAGGGTTCCCTCATGAAGGGGTCTAAGAAACTTCAGCAGATCAGCTACATCTATGGAGAGGAGGGGGAATGATAAAGCCAACACCCAACAGATCATTTTTACAGACGAAAAATGATAGAACACAAGAGGGTGTTATCATACAGATCATCTCAGGCATAATGTAATTTGCCTGTTCTCTAGAGAAAAACTAAGGAAAGAACCGTTGAACATTTTTCTTGAAATATGTGTTTTTGAATATATTGGTACACTGTGAAGCTGTATAAATGTATGAATTACTAAAAGAAACTAACCTCCTGCCCACATGTCAAATGCCTTTGTTTCCAAAAGCTCTCCAGAGACTCCTGAAAAACAGCAATATGAGCAGTTATCACCCACCAAAACAAAGGTATTTAATATAATGTAATATAATATATCTGTAGGAGAAATAATACTATAAAACAAAACTGTTTATTTACTAACTATCATTTTGTGGCAAATCCTAGAGTATAAACACTTATAAAATATAGTAATATGCAAAGGTTTTAACATTTGCAGTTAAATTTAATGTTTTGTTTATTTTGTAAGTGAAACACATTCTCTAGAAGGAACAAACCAAAATATGACATTTTTTGTTGACTGCAGTGCACAACTGCCTAAAGTTTCACCCTATGATTGAAACACTGCAAGTACTGGGCATTGCCAGAAAAATGTTAACCAGGCTTCTTACATCCTAAGGATCAATAATTGCATATTTTATAATGAAAACTAGGTGAGCTGGTCTTAAATGTGTTCTTCAAGTTTACACAGGAGCAGCACTTGTGAAAGAAGAGGTGGTCTGCAGAAGCCTAATCAAGTATAGTAACAGAGAAAACAGCACAGTATTATTTATTTTACCTTTTAAAATAAGCGCACTAAAAAATGGAGTTTTAATGGAGCAGTGTCCATTGGTGTTAAAAAGGTTTACAAATAGACATCCCTAGCAAAAATGTCCCTGGTCAAGTTGCATATTTTAATGTTAAACTATGTAAAACTAAAGTTGTCTGTGCAACAGTTATGCCACATTTTATAACTGTATAAAGATATTTTAAACATTTCATTAGAGCACTGTTACAGTAAAACTACTAGAATTACTGAAATTCAAACTTTTTTCATTTTATACTTTATATCGGCCAATATAATTGATCAGCATCTCAAATGTTCATTTTTTAAAAATCAGTTTCAGTATGTCATTCTTGTACACATCTACATAAAAATAAAAATGATTTCGGGTTCACTACCATTTACTAAGGCAATATTAAGTCCTCTCCCAACATTGTTCTTGACACTGCTGATGAGCCTGGAAAAAACAAAACAAAACAAAAAAACCAGACATAAATACCAAAAATAAACGTTTTACTCCCTAAAGCAGCTTGCTGGAAGCTAGATACATGGACGACATGTGATGGAGTCACAGACAGCACACAGAGGTGGTAAGAACAGAAATGTATGCATACTTGCATCATGCTCCCAATGAGAAGCTGGTAATGATGGAAATAAGAAAGAAGACATGAGAATGGAAAGATGGAATTCTGGAAATGGAAAGCTGGAAAGCTGCATAGATAGACAGATGATCAGACGTTCACCGACTTACATTTTATCCTCGAGACAGATTTTGGGGCCAATGACATTGGCAGCTCCAGAGACTATACGGAATGCAAGGTGTTTTGGAGGACAAGGAGCAGAAAGCCCACACTTGTATTTGCGTGGTCTCGGTTCTAGGAGAAAGCAATGTAGAACACGTTGTTAATGTCTGACACAAAAAAAAAAAAAAAAAAAAAAAAAAAAGATACAATGTTAGACTCCATTTCTTCTTCCTACCTTGAGTTGGCTCCTCCTGTGCATCTGTGAATCACACAATATCAAAAAAGATTAATGAAAGATCAGTGAAATTGAAAACCATATCCTTCAATGAGCAAAGGAACATTCTTTTACAATTAGTAATACATAGCAGAAGCCCACAACTGTTTTATTGTATTAGAACTCTTCAGGATAACATTTAGTGCACTATTTATTTCTTAAAATTGCACCAATACACAATTCTATCCTATGAGTCAATTATTTATTTATTTATTTTAAATACAATGAATACATAACTGTGACTGGAGCAAATATTCACACAACACTGCAATTGGGACAATAAAAATCAATAGACCAAGCTGGTTTGGACATTTATGTTTTAAAACAGCCTGAAAATTGACCAAAACTCAGTACATACTTGATTACGTTTTCCTGCAATAGATTATTAAAGAGCCAATGACGTTAAATCCCTAAGTTGAGACTTATACGTCTTTACTAATTATACATAATGGTAGTAAGTAAGCCTGAAAAGGTCTAGTTAGAAATATGTAGTGTATGAACTATAGTAATGTCATGAAAATGAAAGACACTTCATAATCTGACACTATGGTAAGTGAGGAGACCGGCGACGTGAACCAGTCAGCCAAAACTGACACGACAGTAAAATGCTCACCGCTAAAGAATATCTTCATGACGGAGCTGCCATCCCCTCCTAGTATGGAGCTTGCCAGAAGCCAAGTCAAGCCCACAAGAAGCACCACAACGACAGCACGCAGCGGTCCTACACAATACACCGGATGCAGAAAAACAGAACGCATCAAACAGTGTGGCACAAATACAGGGTTGAGTAAGAAGTATGAGGTCAGATGTATGAACAATGCTTCTTTTGCATAGGTTGAACACAGCATCCATTCTTTTTGCTGTCATCTACAATTACAAAGCAATGACCATGCACAAAAAATGCTATTTGTGCAATACTGATAGTGCTGGTAGTACTGACAGTCATGTGTTTTTCTTTTCCTGGATATCAAAATACACTTTGGCTAGCAGCTCTTGCAGCACACGATTTTCACATGATAAAGCCCTGCTCACCGAAACAGAGGATTACAGGGATTACAAAAACACTATGTATTGTTGATTACACGCATCATAAAACCCAACCTCACAGGGTTTCATTTCTGCTGTTTGTCTGGATTAAGATACTTTGGGTCATGTAACTGCAATTCAACTGGACTGAACGGTATTTTAATGGGTTTTTAATGGTTTAATTGAGCTTCAGTGATGAAAAACCCATAAACATTGCACTCTGGTCCAAGACTAACCTTAATGCGGGTCTGTAAAAACAGCCCCAAAGGCACTATAATTCCACAACAATGAAATGCATTATTTTCTACAGTGATATTTGATACTTATAACACCATAGTCCTCTCCAGCAGATTTCCAGCGCAAACCCTTTGAGTGCACTGCAAAACATAACAAGTAACTTCCCCATTCCACTGTAAGTTTTAGCCTCTTTGAAGCCACTTTGATTGCAGCCAGTTTGAAGTGAACAAACCTGCCAGCCTCATGTTAGCAGGACGGCAGAACCGGAACAGAAAACAGGCCCCCTGAAGTCGAGTCTTCTGTTGTGAGAGAGAGAAGACACTGGTTACACATACACACAGATATATACACAAATGGGCAGTACTTTACAATTATAAGACTGCAACAACATGCATTTTTACAAACACATTAGAAAAGGAACAGCTGAAAACCCATCAAATTACAAGGAGACGATACTTATTGCAGTATGATTACGGTGGCATTGTATTGGTCATGATGTTGAGTTACTTAAAAAAAGTCTGGGAAACTGGTTGACTTTTTGTGCATTTATTTCAAATTAAGTCTACAAACTGGTTTTAGCTAACACCCTTAATTTGTAAGTAAAGTAGTGGATCAAAACATCTCTTCTCTCAGTGTTATGGCTCTTCATATAACTCTTGATTCTGCTTTCTATTTGTTCTTTCCTGCTACTGTAATCTGTGTTGTTGTAATTTGTCCTGTTTAATGTTTTGTTTACTACTGTCTGTTTCCTGTTTTGAACTATGTGTGAACTTTTTTGTAAAGCGACCTTGAATTTGAGAAAGGCACTGTATAAATAAAAATTACAATTATTATTATTATTATTGCTACAGTCAATATAATAAAGTAAATACTGTTAGAAATTTGCAATTTTTCTTACATACCTTTTTTTGAAACCCTAAATAATTTTAGAAAACTACTGCATAGTAGTGGATACTGAAGTGTGATTTTTATGGTCATTTCAGAGGCATTCCAGAATTTGTTTGTCTCAAGAAGAGAGATCTTTGATTGAGGTCGATGATTTCCAAAGAAAGCAGAGTTGCTAATGATTGCTAACAGGTTTTGGTTAGCCTGATCCCTCATGCATGACTCACACCAGTCGTGTTACAATCAGGCGGGGGCACACTGGGAGACAGTGAGGTCTGAGTCATGAATGGACATTTCTTATAAACTGCTTCTTTTCAATGAACCACTCAAACAGTTTCACAAGTGTGATCAAAGAATCAGGACAGTCATAGTTGCAACAACCATGAAGTGGCTGCCCTTTTTCTGGGGTTGAGACAAAAGCATGTAAATAAAAAGGAAGGACTAATGAAAACTAAAATTCTAACTTCTTTTCAGGGCAGATGTTTAGAGCGCAGCAGTGAGTAATGACTGTTTAATTGAACTAAAGGAATGTTTGTTATCAGCTGGGAGTATTGACACCTAGGAAGCAAAACTGCTAATCAGCAAATTTAGGCTTTTACCTTAATGACACTTTTTAAAATTGTTAATAATAATTTATAGGGCAATTAATAATCTGCTCGAATTTCATGATCAGGACAGGCCTAAGTAAGGCCTAAGTAAGGCCTAAGCAAGCCTATGCAATGAGTATTGAGACTTCCTTTCTAAAAAGTAATAAGTAATGTCATTATAGCTATGGAAGACTAAATAGTCATTTACTAATTACTTTGTAGTAACTACCCCAACACTACACATCATTCACATACACACGTTAACAATCACAAAAGGGTTGCATCGTGGCTCTAATATCCTGATACTGGGGCTGCAATATGGACAAAATTTTAGCATTGTGCTTATACTGCTACACATTGCATTTGCAATGTCTTTCAATATATTAAAGGGTCAATTTCATCACTTTTCTGCAATTAAAAAGGCTTGAAGTATGTAAATATTGTCAAAGTTTCTAAATGTATATTCACCTCCTCATTCTTACAGTCAGTATATAAAGAATAAACAGTTTTGCCCCACCCGTTTATGATGACATTCCAAGGAGTGTTTCAGTTCCACGCTGCCTTTTTAAAAAAGCTTCAATGCAGGGAAACCAGTCAGAAAAGAGATCATTTACACGCATTGATCTTAAAGGCACCGTAACAAAAGCAGCCTGTTTAAGGGATAAAACAAAGGTCAAGTAAGAATTAATTATGATGAATTATATTTCTGATACACAAATCCATACAAAATGTCATGGAAAAAATGAAACAGGAGGAAAATGTTGAATTTGGGCCCTTTAAAAACATCTTGGTGAATTCAGTGACTTCAAATGGTTAAGGACTGTGCAGAATAATTTGAATACATTTCATCAAAACACCCAATACGATTCATCAAAACACCCAATAACGCTCACCTGGAGCTGTGATTGGTCAGTCTGTCTAAAACACTGATTATTTAGAGGCACGTTTGCATATTGCAGGCTTCTGCCATGTTGCCATAGTGATTAATAGACTACACATTTCCTCTGGGATCAGTAAAGTTTCCTGATTCTGATACATTGTCCAGCCCTGCCTGAAACCATTGTATCATACAAATTTTCCTGATTACAACCTTTAATATACATGGAGGAGATGAGAAATTTGACAACATATCTGAATGCACTCGGAGCCTCAATGAATCATTAATAACCAAAGGGGTCAGACCTGCCCCTGCTGTTTACATTCAAAATGCACATTAAAAATGAATGACGATTCTCATTACAGTCAGGTGTGCCGTTACATCCCCCATATTTAGTTCTACTTGACATCATGTCAGTGTTCTAGATCATTTACTGCCAGCAAAAGAGTGAACCACAAATCTATGAGTCTGTAGTGGCCAGCGCTATTTTCTATGCTGAGGTGTGCTGGGGTGGCAGCATGAAAGTGGCGGACACCGAAAGACTTAAACGTATCAAGAAAGCAGACTCAGTGTTGGGTGAGGAACTTGACAGTGAAGAAACTGTGGCTGAAAGGAGAACATTGTCTAGACTTCAGTCCATCGTGGACAATGCTGATCACCCACTCCACAGTGTGGTGGCACAATTGAGAAGTACTTTTAGCTCAGTAGCATCAAGTGCTCCACCGAGCACCACAGGAAATCCTTCCTTCCCACTGTCATCAGACTCAACAACCCCACTCTCTGTCACACACAGACACAGTAATCTGCGCAATAGCCTGTTGCTTCTTTGTTGTGCAATTTCTTAGCAGGTTTAATCATTATCATTACGTGTATCACTATGTGCAGAATTAACTTGCTATGATGTGAAAACAGTCTACCATGTGCAATATTGTGCAATGTTATCGGGTGCTAAAACATTATCATTACGTGCAATGTACTTATTACGTACAATAGTCTTACCATGTGCAGTATCATGTGAAGTTTTTTAAATAGGTGCTGTCTCATTTCATTATTTGCAATATCTTATAATGTGCAACAGTCTCATCATGTGAATATCACTATGTCAATATTACTTATCTACTACTGATCTTTATGTTCAATAACAGACTCCTAACCACCATTTGTGTTATCAGTAATTCACTTAACTGTAAGTTTCTTATCTACAGTATTTATACCACAACATTTGTGTATATAGCATAGTGTAATTCATATTGAGGTTCTTCTACAGATTTTTTATTGGATTTATTTAGACTTTATATTCTATATTGTTCTTGTCTCTGTGTGCTTGTGCAGTCATAACATAAGCAATTTCCTCCGGGATCAATAGCTTTCTCATTCTGATTCAATTTCCATTTGCATTCAGTAGTTTCACGTGATTTAAATGACTGCACAATAACTCACAACAACATCAACATCAACATCATCAACCACAACAATAATAATAATAATAATTATAGCCGCGAGCGGCAATGAGCTGGGTCCAAGCTGTTTGCACCCAGTCCTCCAAACCGCAATGCTGACTGGTTAGAATGCTTTGAGCTGCACAGGCTGTTCGTGAAGTGTCACTGGTGTGATATCACAAATTACACCTATTAAAGGCAACAGCCACAGATATGGTTTTAAATGTCTATTTTTGGCAAAAAAAAGAGCAAACCTTAGGAAACTTGGCATGCTTATTCT
>JBBPCZ010000142.1:6727687-6752518 GCA_037974445.1 Brycinus macrolepidotus | reverse complement strand
ATATATATATATATATATATATATATATATATATATATATATATACACATACACACATGCATACATACACATGTGTGTCAGTAAGTCAGCTTGCTAATGCTAAGTCTTTAGCCAGGTTCCCTGGCAGCGACAGCTCTCAAAGCTGAGCAGTACCACATCAGCTTTCGTGTATCTGTCGATAACGTAAAAGAGAGATTAAATTTACCTTTTATAAGTCGAATGTCTTCGATAATTTCCCAGGCAGCTCAGAGGAGAACAGGAGAAGACCCAGCCAGCAGCTGCAGCTCTCAGGACATGATGACTCCCAGCACGGACTGATCCGAATCCAGAACACATCCACACCCCAGAGGCTCCGGATCCACACACTGATAAGGGATAATTTCACTCAGTCCGAGCTGAAGTTCCTGTAATGAAGCTCAGGGACTGTTTCAAGCGAGGATGTTCCGGTTCGGCTAGACTGACGGTGGGTTGCGTCACGACGTACCTCCTAACCACGTGGGACCCAACAGGGAACCGATTCTTTTGAATCGTCTGATTCAAAACAACTTCAAATGCTGAGCATGCTAATTAACAGAGTATGATCTTATTGTGTTTCATTCTAGTGTTTTATATTGTGGAATTAGGACGTACAGTTGTGATTCTACTCCAGACCCTTCAGCTTTGATGATGTAAACATCGTACAGACCCTACAAAATGTTTGATTCACTTAAGATTCAAACTGGGAATCGCTTTATTAAAAAGAACTGGATCCGAAGATCTGACTCAGTACAGAAGAAATACTGGAAAATAATGCTATCATATGATACACACACACACACACACACACACACAAACCTCGGCTCTTCCCATTCACATCTATTTATAGGGAGATCAGTTATAAGATATCCATCTGCATGTTAAAAGGGGAAATGCAAAGTATAATAAGTAAAAAAAACCCAGATGTTTCACAAATTTTGAGATATTTAGGGATTATTCAAAAGCACTGTTCAGACTCACCATCAGATAAACTGCACATAAAGCTTTTATCTTTGTAAGAGAAGAGAAAATCAACCTCCACTCTTGCATTGAATAAAATAAAAAACACACAAATGCTTCTGTCCACCCTTTCACCATCTTCTCATGCCGAAGAATGAATAACATCCACTTGTTCGACGTTTTCACGTGGTGAATGGGTTAAATGCAGAAGAAGTTCACGCTGTGGTGTGTTCACGTATGACAAATGGACACTTAATAAGCCATTTTGCACCACTGATCTGCTGATACAGCACACTAAATCGTTGCATACAGCAGTGTTACACTGTTGTTTGTTACACTAATGTTCTTGTCATTGTGTTGCACTATTGTTTATTGTCTCTCTTTTTATTTTTCTCTGTTATTACATTTTATTCTTTCTTGTTGCACTGAGCATGCTAATGACACAAGAATTTCCTTCAGGATAAAAGAAGTTCTTTCTTATCTTATCTTTTACCCGTTTCATCAATGGCCAGGACCAACACAGGACAACCAGTGTGCAGGTGGTACATCATTCTCAACACAGCAGTGACACCGAGAATAACACGTGTGTCTGTGTGTGTGTCTGTCTGTGTCTCTGTGTGTGTGCGTGTGTGTGTAAATATCACGCCCCGGACTCTTCCAATTGAGTGGATCAGACTGAGGAGAGACATGGCCTGGTCCTGCTCCAGAGTGCTGCTGCTGTCTCTCTCTAAACCACTCCGACCAGTGTGGGGTGGACGGCTGGGAAGTGCAGCTAAGGTAAGATTTTCATCTCGTGTTTGATCAACACGGGTGTATTTTGATTTTATCAGAGATGGATGTTTTTGCACATGGTGTGTCAGTGAGGTGAAGTGAGATAGCATTAGCACGACACCTTGCCGGTCTGACCTGCTTCTAAAAGAGCTAAATATGGAGCTCAAATAAAGTTTACAGGTTTCTGACAGGTTTCTGAACTGTTCTACACATGACTAGAATCACTCAGGGTCTTGGGGAAATGTAAATAACTCCAAAGTATAGCTAGAACCTTAGCCGCGCTAGCTAGCCGTTAGCTCCTTCCCGTACTGTTGCCCTTGGTGATTTTACAAGCTGAAACTTGCAGCTCCATATAATATCACTCTCTCTGGCACATTAGAAACCTTTGAAAAACTAAATCTCATGATACATATGCATCATGAAAATGTCTTGAAGTATGTCATTTTTGCCATATCACACATCCAGGGCAGCTGGTGGCCTGGTGGTTAGGGATTTGCCCCTGTGATCAGAAGGTCGTGGGTTCGAATCCCATGACTGCTAGTGTCACCACGGAGGTAACCTTGTGCAAGGTGCCGTCCCCACACACTGCTCCCGGGCACCCCTCGTTGGTGGCAGCCCACTGCTTCACTTGGTGAATGAGTTGAATCCAGAGAAAGAATTTTACACTGTTCACGCTGTATGCTGTGGTATGTTCACACGTGACTTTACTTTATCCTTACTGTGATCTATAATAAACCATTGCAACTTGATATAATGTAACTCTCTGTTTCTCATTTTTGCTAATATTTTGACATGTTTAATCACTTTCTTCTCAGGTTTTTGGAGCTGTACCGCCCAGTGGAAGGAATAAATCTACATACACAGTGAGTTGTGATTTTCTGGTAGTGTTCATGTTCATAAAAATGATCAGAAACTGTAGTGCAGTTAATAGTAGGCCCATGAACCTCTCATTCTTTCTCTGTTTTAAATAAAAACTGAATAGACAAAGATTCCCTGTGCCTTTTTGAGAAGCTTTTTTACACACACCTACATCATTTTTAAAGCATCTGCAGTCCTTCTATAGGACAGCACGTTGTATGTCTTTCAGGTTGTATGTCTCTTTTGTGTTTTTGCAGCATCGCACATGTTTTAATGTGTTTTGGGAGTTTTTTTTTGCTTTCTTAGATGTTTAACTTGTTGCTTTTGGTTGATGTGTTGTTTACCTTCTGTATGAATCAAATATTTAGTAACAAGCTTCAGATATAGACTAAAGTGTGGCTAATTGTCTCTCTCTTACTCTCTCTTTCTCACACACACACACACACACATTTACCTCTTTTTTTTTTTTTTTTTCCTCCTCCCAATGCGTTTCACCCCTAAGGGACAAAGCATAGTAAGTATTCTTTAACTACCTTTCCAGTTGTTTCTTTAAGCCTGCTGAAACATAAACTTAATCAGTGCTTTAAAGAAAGCTCATCACTGCATCTGAGTTAAATGTTGATATCCGCAGCCTCCTCCAGCGAGGTATGGTGGAAGACACACTGTCACGCTGATTCCAGGGGATGGAATCGGCCCAGAGCTGCTCAACCACGTCCGAGAACTCTTCAGGTCAGTCGCAGGAATGTTTCTCTGTCAGTGTAATAGTATTACATTATAATAGCAGTTTACTAGGTACACATTTTGTACAAACACTCAGTGCTGTATTGAGTTCATTTACCATGAAGGGCTTGGGAATATGATGTCATGATGAGACAAACTCAAAATTAATATTTTTTTTTCTTTTTTTTTTTGGCTGGTTGATTTATGATAGAATGATCCAACTAATACTCATAACAGCACAACACCCACTAGTGTGCCACTATCAGTGTTTGGGGGAGCAGTGTGTGGGAACGGTACCTTGCTCAAGGGTACCTCCGTGGTGCCACTAGCAGTCCTGGGATTCGAAACCATAACCTTCTGATCGCAGGGGCACTAAACACTAGGCCACCAGCTGCCCCAGTCAGTGTCACTGCTGTCCTATGAATGGTCCATCACCCAAATGATAACTGGTCAGTGGTGGTCCCTTTTCAGTGAACGAATGGGGGTGGAATGGGGCTGAATTTTATGTTTGTAAACAAAACATTTACCCTAAAATGGTAGGAAAGTGTAACTTTAAATTAGTAAGTACTGGGAACTACACTGACAAGCAACTTAGGTACACCTACCTAATCCACACCTATCAACACCTATCCCTTTTATCAGCAGCACTTACATTATAGGTGCACTTTATTGTTTACAGTTAGACACTGTCCATCTGTTTCTCTGTATAGCCCCCTTTATCACATTCATCAATGGTCAGAACCACCAGTGAGCAGGTATTAGCCTGGTAGATCATTCTCAGCACAGTAGTAGCACTGCCGTAGTAATGGCATGTTAGTGTGTGTGTACTGCACAGAGTGGATGCTAGTGATGCTCATCGCTAAATCGCAGTAATTCTGTATATGTATTGCAAATGTATATGGAGGTATATATTCTGATGTATAAAATTGCAGAACATTCATCGTTGATCACTTTGTGGACTGAACAACCTTTTTTTAATCCCACTGCAGGTTCAGCTGTGTTCCTGTGGACTTTGAAGTGGTAAATGTCAACTCTTCTTTAACTAATGAGGATGACATCAACAACGCCATCACAGCCATCCGTCGTAATGGAGTTGCACTCAAGGGTCAGTGCTTTGCCACTGGAACTGTACATGTTTATCAGTGCGTACAGAACATTTGCTTCAAACTGAATTACTCCCTTTTTGTAGGTAACATTGAAACAAACCACACACTGCCCCCTTCACACAAGTCAAGGAACAATCTTCTCCGGTAAGACATCTGTTTAAGTGGTTACACTGAACTGAAAGAAGTTTGAAAAGTTAATCGGAATCACTTACCAGTTCACTTGCATGTAGTTTTGTGTTTTTGTCTGGGTGGAAGCTGTGTAATGTAATTGGGTCTCTTAAAACTCTTTTTCCTCTCAAAGCACTGTAGAAAGAATGTTCTTTCTCTCTCTCTCTCTCTCTCTCTCTCTCTCACTCACGTACTCACTTGTGTTGTATTTCTTTTATTTATTTTTTCTCCTTCTGTCTCCACTTCCCCCTCTCACAGCACCAGTCTAGACTTGTATGCCAATGTGATGCACTGCCAGTCTCTTCCTGGGGTGCAGACACGGCACAAGAATATTGACATCATCATCATCAGGGAGAACACGGAGGGCGAGTACAGCAGCTTAGAGCATGAGGCAAGTCCTTCCCCCTCTTTACCACTCAGAAGGTCTGATTTTGCATGTTAAAATAATTCTTTATCCCTCTGCTCAGTTTTCTCTTTTTAAATAAAAAATATTGTCTGATGTTGGTTTATACGAATGACATCGGCTTCCTTCTCTGAGTTAGTCATATGCCCACAGTCATGTAAGAATTATGCCTTCTGTGTGTTGCTGTGTCAGAGTGTACCTGGAGTAGTGGAATCTCTGAAGATCATCACACGGAACAACTCTCTGCGTATTGCCGACTATGCCTTTAGGCTGGCCAGGGAGAAAGGAAGACGCAGGGTCACAGCCGTGCACAAGGCCAACATTATGTAAGGCATTTGTTATCGCTGCTTATCCCAACTATACAGGTTCATGTCATGTTTAGTAATTTCTCAAGTGTATGTTGGATTCAGGTCAACAAATTTCAGATTCCGGTTTCTCGTAGTTTGCCTCCTACCTTGAATTGATTTTGGGGAAATAGATTTTCTAGATTTTTAGATTTTATTTTATTCTCATTCCCTACACTTGTTACCTTTAATATGATTCTGTCTTGCTAGAATCCACTGCCATGATGTCCATTAGCTTCCAATAGGACACCATGTAGAAGACTCTATTAGCCGTTGTTAAGTTTATCCAGACTAAAGAATGTTTTTTTTTTTTTTGAGAAGCATGAATTAATAAAGCCTTTAAAGTCTTTTAATCGCTTAAAATTAGGCTTTTTCTTGTTTTGTTTTTTTTGTTTATCAACAATCTCATTGTCACAACAAGGTAACTTGCCATTAAAAATGTGGATTTTTATTTGGCCTCCAGCTGGTTGTTGTCCAGGTGGAATAGATTTTTTTCAGGCTTCAGTTGATTTCAGATTCTAAACTTGAATGCTTTGGATACATTTGGGTTCTGATCAAACTCTCAAGCCGACAAGGCTGTACTACAGCTTAACAGCTTATTTCCTTGTTAATATGAGAGTAATTTAATCAGTTTCTCCTTTCCTTCAGTAATCTTGTGTAACCCTCGACTGCACTCACCAAGTTCTGGTACACACCCCAACTCATTGCATAGTGAGAATTTATTATAAAATTGTATATCGCGTAGTTGTTATCGTGAGCTGAGCTGGGCAGACTTGTGGATCTGGCTTCTGTCTCTGACTGTCTTACATTCTCTGATCTCATCAGGAAGCTAGCTGATGGGCTTTTCCTTCAATGCTGTAAGGAGGTGGCATCCGGGTATCCTGACATTACCTTTGACAGCATGATTGTAGATAACACCACCATGCAGGTAAGTGTCTTTATACACTGACAAGATACTGTTAGAGATGGTGGTTAGAGAAGCACCTTTTCCCTCAAGAAGGCTGATACAGTGCTATTGCCTTTTCATTAGTGGTGCATTTTTATATTGCTGTCTGTTCCAGCTCGTTTCCAAGCCCCACCAGTTTGATGTTATGGTGATGCCCAATCTCTATGGAAACGTCGTCAGCAATGTGTGCTCTGGGCTGGTGGGAGGACCTGGTCTGGTACCTGGAGCCAACTATGGCCGTGATTATGCAGTATTTGAAACGG
Source organism: Brycinus macrolepidotus (assembly GCA_037974445.1). Lineage (NCBI taxonomy): Eukaryota > Metazoa > Chordata > Actinopteri > Characiformes > Alestidae > Brycinus > Brycinus macrolepidotus. Next base: position 6,745,964 of record JBBPCZ010000142.1, on the reverse strand, counting down.
TGATTACGTTTCAGTTACGCAGGACTTAAAACTAGGACAAAGATCTATTCAGACCAGTGTAAAAAGCTCAAATAAGATATTTGTTTTTCCTTTGACCTGTGGTCTGTATATTTAAGAGGCACACCTTTGTCTCATTTACTTAAATGGCTTACCACTACTTTAAGTACTCCAAATGGAAACTTGAGAGAGCATTACTTTGTCATCTTATTATATCTTATGTCTTATTATATCTTATTATTTGGTCTCTGTACGTACCATTTGAAATTACTACATATATCAGATAAAAATTGCTAGTCTTAATACACTATCAGAGGCAAGAACTGGAGTTAGCAAACAAAATGTTTCGTAAGATTTCCCCACATGACACATGACCACCAAGAACGTAACAGACTTGTAATGTATTTTTAAGTTGCTTGTACATAAGGATTGATCGGAGATGTATTTTTTTTTTACCTGGCAGGCCACTAGGAACACTGGCAAGAGCATTGCTGGAAAGAACATTGCCAACCCCACTGCAATGCTACTGGCCAGTTGTCTCATGCTGGACCATCTCAAGTAAGTTTAAGTCGTCTGTCTCTTTCATAATCAGGCTAGCTGAGGTAAACAACGCACTTGCAGGAGGCGCTCATGAGACTTATTTCGGGTGGTGTAGAGGAGGGAAGCCCAGGAAATGCCAGGTTCAGACGCTTAGGTCTACCTGGACAGTGTCTTCAGTGCTGAAGAGGGACTGCCAGGAGTCTATGATGTTGAAGAGGACACAAACAAACAAACAACAGACCACGCTTGCCAGTAGGCATGATGCAGAACAGGCACTAGATTCCAGTTCAGGCTGGGTATTTGCAGAGAGAGAGAGAGAGAAAGAGAAATGCAGAACAGGTGTTGACAAACAGGTTGGCAGGAGAAACCAAAACATGAGAGTAAACAGGGGAAGAGGGATGTGACAGGCTCGGCACACAGGCGTGGCACGCAAGGCGTGGCTGAGACAGGCGCATTGACATCATTCCTTACTTTGATTTATGCCACGTCCTACAGTGGTTTAATATTTGCACAGGTCATTTCTATCACTGTTGTTCTTAAGTTATATGCGCTTTTGATGTTGGTTGCTTAAAAGCGACTCAGCTTGATGTACTGGTTAACGCGCCACGCTGAGAGAGTGAAGGTTCAAAACTAACCACAGGCATTTTTTTTTCTTTTCAGGTGTACACAGGTCAATGAAATGTGCATCACTGTTGTTGTGGTTTATAAAAAAAAAATATCAGCCTGTGAATGCTTGTTTTACGCCCTACTGTTAGTTCTCCAGCAAGCTGGTCTCTGTCTCTCTCTCTCTCCGGCCACGCGCACCACACCCTCCAATGCAAGTCCATTCTCCCCCTTTTTAGCATGCACAGGGCAGTTATGAAAAGAAAAACGTGTCTCTGTTTGTGAACGCTTGTTATAGCGCTGTCAGTTAGCCAAGCTGCTAGCCAGTACAGTTAGCTGATTTGAGGCTGTATCTTAACTTTTCTGGGTGAAAATGTGTCTGAAGGACAGTAAAGTGTGGACAGTAAAGCTTGCGAGTTTTGTGCTGAAAGGAGATTCTTCCCTGATTCTCTGAGCTGTTTGTCTGTGTAGTGCAGACCATGCACTGTGGGTGGAAAATGTGTTTATTTTTGAGCCTTTCGTGGGGATGCGCTTTTTTTCCTACCAGTTTTAGGGCGCAAGTGTTTCGCTCCACCCATTTTCAGCCATCCCTGCTGACCACAAATGGCTTGGTAATAGACAGCGAGTTAACTGACAGCAGACTTTTAGAACCTGATGTTGTCATGCTTTAATTTTCCTGAATAAAACAAGAAAGAGGGAGTTTTTACCAGAAAATCCCAATATGGGATTTTTGAGCCAGTGCTGATATCTGATTTTTCATGCACATATCTGCCAAAGCTAAGGCTTATTCAGTATTTCTCTCATCATTAAACATGGTCAAATATACATGCCAGAACATTTTTCTGCAAACTGTAATATTCATTTGGAGTGTTTTTTGTGAAAAAGGAGTTATGCACATGGAGTCACGTTGTTTTTCCCCCTTCGCTGTTTTTATTAGAGGAAAATCAGTAAACGCTTTTTCTTTAAAATGTTTGCAGACAATTTTCCATAGCATTGTTCCTAAAAAGGAAAAAAAAGGTTAATAAGAAATAATCAAAATCAGAGATCACTATTGAGCGTCTTTGAAATGTATTGAAAATTTTGAAAATGTATTTTTAAAAATTATTCTGCACGCAAGATGTTTAGGTTCTAAGGGTCAACCACCTGAGAAACACTGCTGTACATAAACATTTATAAAATCTAATTTGAACCACACCTGCATGGATTAGTGTTGCAGAGAAATACGTGTATTTCAGCAGGACATCTAGGGTAGTACATACACCATCACTTATCAGTTTAGTTGACTAAATCTAAACTTCTGTCTGATGCTGATAATCTATGCATTCAAACTATATGTAAATATCTCCACTTGCAATCCACAGGTTTCTATTTAAAACGCCAGTGTTTAATCCAAGTCATGTTAGCAATCCTCCATTTTCTTAATGTTAAATTATGATGGACATTTAAATTGCTAACCAGTGTTATTGATTATCTTCTTCTCTAGACTTCATGACTATGCCAGTATGATCCGTAATGCTGTCCTCACCACTATGAATGAAACTCAGGTAAGGCACACACCACCAGGAAATAACAAGCAGGGTGTTTTCTTTAATGAAGTGTTGCTTTGTATACTTAAGGAGACCTTGGTGGACTTGTGTAACAGGCTTTTTCAATCAAAGATTCCTAACCAAGTAAAGCAGGTAGTTCTGTTTTTGTTTGACTGAGATTTACATATGAACCATTGATTCTAAACCAAAGGGCCTTTTTATTTAAACAAAACACCCAGATGTAGCACCTCCTCTGGCCTTACTTCAGTGTGGTGTCCATCGTTGATGATAGTGATCACTCAGTGATACGTGAACACACCACAGCACACAGTGTGAACAGCACGAAATTCTTCCTCTGTATTTAACCCTATTTAACCCATTCACCAAGTGAAGCAGCGGGCAGCCAGGAACATGGCACCCGGGGAGCAGTGTGTGGGGACGGTACCTTGCTCAAGGGTACCTCAGAGGTGCCTAGCAGTCTTGGGAATCGAACCCACGACTTCCTGATCGCAGGGCGAACGCCCTAACCACTAAGCTACCAACTGCCCAGCTCTTTAAATCTCTTTACAATAAGTTCTTGGCATATCAGAGTTGATTTTATTGGTAAGTTCTAGCCATAAACTGCACCTGTTTTTGATAACTTTCACAGATAGGACCATGGTGTGATCCCTCTCTGTTATATTAGCTTGATCATCACTGAAAATGATCTGGACATGAATAAAAAGCTGTGTTGTAAATATCTAAACTTGTATTGTGTTTGTCACGGTGTTGCAGTTGCATACAGCAGACATTGGAGGGCAGGGCACCACTTCGGAGGTTGTGCAGTCCGTCATGAGGAACATCCAGAGTGGTGGACCTCTCACCACAGAGCTGTAATCCAGCACCACTCCAGGTTTACAAGGTACTGAATTTCTTCACACACTTTGAAGTTTAACAAAAGATTCTCCTCATTCTATTACTTATCGCACACATTCCTATCATGAAGTGTTTTTTGTTTAAAAAGCAGAAGAGCTGGTTTGTTTTCATTGAAAAGGGAGGAGGAAATATGGGTTTTTTTTTTTTTTTTTTTTTTTTAAGAAATCAGAAGTTCCTGCAGGTGTGTGCTCTTTTGCGTTTTGTTATGTATGACAGACATGTAATTTCCTTATAAGATGTATAATCTCCTGCTCCCTTTGCTTTTCAGTCTAATCTCACTTTTCCTTTTAAGTTTGTTTTCATGAAGTACTTTTTCTTTCCTCCACAGATGGACCGACTTCTTGAAAACATTGCCACTCTACTGTTAGCTTTTTCCAAAGAACTTTGAACCTTTCAAATCTGGGATGAAAAGTGGGGAGAGAATCAAGAAATCTTTTTACCATTTTACTTGTGCAGGTAGTAGAAGGCTCAAGAGTTTATTTGGAATCCAATGTGTGTGCCTGGTTTGGTTTCCATCGCAAGTGTCCAGTTTGCTTATCAAGTGATCTGTCTCAACGGTTGTGTGTGTATCTGTTAATAATACTGTTAATATTTAATATTAACAAATTAATATTATTTTTTGTTTTTAGGACACTTTAATAAATAACATGCATTCCATGGTTACCACACATCCAACTGTAGGAACAGGTTTAATGCAATCACACTTTGTTGCAACATTTAGCTCCACAGCAGTAAATAAATACTGGTAAATGTGTTCATAACTATCAGGAGACTTCAGCTAGTTAAACAGTTACAGGGCCCATACACTTGTCTTATATTTTCTCCAAGTCCACTTAACATTTTATTTTGTTTTATGTCTAAAAATGTTTGTCATTTTTACATTACCATTTTCCAACCTCTCTATCTGCTGTTATAGTTACTGCGCCTTTAAGCCTGATGTATGCAGATGAGCTCTGTTTCTCATTGGCTGTCCTGTAGCGTGCCTTCTTCGTAACATTGAATTCAAAACGGGCTGTTTTCGCAGCTTCGTTTCTTGGTATAGACTGGAGAGCAAAGAGAGTATTTTGAAACCTTAACAGTGTTTACATACTTCATATCAAACTCTTTGGTTTTCAGAAAGTGAGGAAAATGTGGTTTTCCGCTATATGGGCTCTTTAAGTGAGAATATTCCAGCTGTTCTCAGAGAATGTAATATTCAAGCAACATTTTCAATACTGTACCAATCTAGTTTAATTTTGACATTGTTGTATTTAACTCAGTTCGGTGCTTTTTCTTTCTTGCACACATATACAATGTTCATCTACCATACTGTAACTAATCCAGCACAAACCTTCTGACCTGATTATTTGCTGCTTAATTGCACTGTAATATTCTGGGATGGTTTGGACGGTTTCACACATCCTTTGTGGTTTGAGATACTGTTAATAAAGTGGTTCCTTAACTCTTTGCACATTGGTGTCTTCTAATTGTGTTGATAAACACTTAGGAATACGTGAAACTCTGGAAGCAGTGATTCCACTTAGGTGTTAACACAGGGATAGGCCACATGGGATACTTTTGAATGAAAATAAAAATTGTTCTCTTATTCCTGGAGACCCACCCTGTTTTGTTTAGGCAGCTGAGAAGTACCAAACTCTGGCCTTTAGTTTCTGCTCAGATTGCTCTTGAGAAATACCCTCTAGGAGACAGATAGCTGAGAACACCTGCCAAACATTCTCATCAAGAAGATTTTACTTGAGAGACTGCCAGGTTCTCTGCTATTCTCTGCTTATTTGGAAGTGGTGTGGTTTAGCGCCCATCCCCACATGCTGTTGTCTAAATAGTGTTAGAGGGGCTGTCTGACTTAAAATTCAGTTAATGGTGTGTGTTTTGCTGCTCTTAAGCCAGACTCTTGCAAATGTGAGCAAAAATAAAGCCAAACAGCCCTTCGCCTGAATGTAAACAAGCCTGAAGAGTTCCAGACTAGCTCACTAGGGGGGGCAGTCATCACGAATCCCGGTGATGGATGTGGCGCTATTCTCGAGAGTTATAGATGGCACTACTCCACACCAGCAGAACCACTCTACCCTTCCCCCATAATGTGACACGGGGGAAACTCCATCACATAATTACAGCAATTATCTGCTAACACGTGTTAGCGCAAAAACAAATTAATGTACATGGACCGCAGGGAGCAAAACAGTGAAGGGACTGTGGCCTGTTCGCATGCTTCTGAGTTTTCTCTGTTGAGAGAAAAAGCTGAAATGCCACATTCATTTGAAATTCTAGAATGCGGAACACTGCCAACTTATTTTTTTTTATCACATCCTTATAATGGGTCATTAGGTTACAACCATGAGTCATGGGTGTAATTCACGATAAAGCAGTGATTGAAAAGTTATTCCTGAAGCGGTATTAAAAGGATCTAATTTACACGGTTTCCCCCTTGTCCCAAATTTAGAGGGTTGGTTTGCTTTTTATAATTTTGCAAAAGTATAAAAACTTCATGAAAGGTTCTTCTGATTTTTGTCATGTATTTTTTGCCCATTTTAGTGATTACAGTATGCTGTACAGGATCAGAAGCCACGTAAGCAAGTCTTGCTTGAACAATCCTGATTGATGGGAATTAAACTTCCATAAGTTGTAAACTAAAGTACCTTTGTAGCTCCACTGTAAAAAAAACAAACAAAAAAAAACAACTTTAGACACTAGTCATGCCCTCGCTGCTTGACTACCTCTGGGGTATGAGGAAAATTGTATACATTCCATTATTTCACCCAACAGTTCATTTAAAAGCAAAACAGAGAGAAAGTGGTGGGACATTCAGATGGTGTAAAAAACGTAAACTATTATGTTTGAAGAACCAAAAAAAATTTTGTTACAAAAATGGAAAAAATCTTGCTATTCGTGGATCGCCATTAAATGGTTGCACTGGAATTCACTCTTCGTGAGTACTGGTTCAGCCTTTTCGTGAGTCAGAGCTAGACATTACCCAGGACGAAAACAGATGTCAGCCACATTGCCTATCAGCAAATAGATTTAGTGAAACGAATAAAGACCCTGAGCCAAATAAAAGGCCTGCCAACTTTTGAGGTCAGCACGAAGAGAGATTCGACCAGGGGCAGGGGATTTAGGATGAGATTTCTTATGTGAGATTAAGACTGAAAACGTGAGTCTCACATCAGATGCGTGAGAGTTGGTACCCTGCAAATAGTGCTAGAGTAAGTGGAGGAACTTAACTATTCCAACAGAGAAACAGTACATATTTACGTTCAGTCTGAATCTACTGCAGAGCAGCTTAGGCTTGCCCTTCGCAGTGTAAACTTTCCTGTCCTGTCCACTTTCCTTGATTTCGTCTGATCTGTAACTTTTGGCCTTGTGAAGTTTATTAGCACAGCTAACTACCATGTGGATCCACTTGACTTCCAGATCAGTTGAAATTAAGGAAACGAGACATTATTCAGCTATTTGGACCGTCTCGGTTTAGCTCTGTTTGTCTGAAAGTGTTTTTGCCCACTCTTTTCCTTTTCTTATCCCTAGGGAAGCTGTGAAGTTTAATAGAAGAGTCTTTACTGCCTTCCGAATGAAAATCACACCCATAATCACCGCATTTAGTTTTTTCTTCCTATTTTAAGACGCCTGTTCTAGCCAAAACAACCCGAGTTTTTCCTCAAGTGCAATAACTGCACGCCATCTACCTAATGTGCGTTGCACATATAAAGCAATTGCAATGGATTTTGAATGTAAATAAACTATTTAGTGTATTTTAACATGTTTTATTAGTAAGATTTTATCCCTTTATCCCTTTTATCCCTAAGCTCTTACTAGCTGAAGTTCTTTCTAAAGCAAAATGAAAATGGGTCTTGAATGAACTTTTGACGCAGCTATCAGAAATACATTCATGTTAGAAGAATGACAGTAATGCTATAGGAAACTCCTCCACAGACCCATATGTATGCCTTCATAGTGGGCGATGGAAAAGCTCTGGGAAAGCGGGAATGGAGGGAACTTGAGGAGAGTTGGAGAATGCTGCCTAATAAAGCTTGGGGGAGAGTGCTGGGAAGCATCCATGAGTGTACTTTGGCACCATATTCACTGGTCTCCATCTCCTTCTGCCTGTCACCGTTTGGGTCCATGGAGACGAATCGCTGGCGAACACACATTGATCTTTTGTTCTGTGAATGAGTTCCATCTTCAAATCTGATTGCACTTGTTTATAGCCCATTACCATGTTACGTTTTACTTGAACTCTAGGAATTCCTCTGAGCTCCATCCATCTTGCATTTCACCTCTGGTCTCCTATGTGTCCTTGATGTTCGCATTCAGGTCCTCGTTCCAACGTTTTCACCCGCAGGTCAAACTCAGAGGGAGCTTGTGAGGATGACTCATAAGGGTTGGCAGCTAAGACCTTGTCAATGGGGAGAGAGTTGCTAATAAACAGAAACACATGTCACTTGACCATAACCTTGATCCATGGTGGCACTTTTATTATTTATGGGACCAATATTTTGAATGCAGTTGCTCCCTCAAAGCAGGATATATATCTGAGTGCAGATTCCACCAACAGAGTAACTTTTTATTTGAAAAGAAAGCACCTGCAGGACTCACATTTTTCTTCTCATACATTAATGTATTGTTAGATTATTTTAAATACTACTACTACTACTACTACAACTACTACTACTGCTACTAATAACAACAAAACATCAACAACAACAAAAATAATAATAATAACACTATTAATAATAATAATAATAATAATAATAATAATAATAATAATAACACTACTACTACTACAATTATTATTATTATTGTTGTTATTATTATTATTATTGTTGTTGTTGCTGTTGTTGTTGTTGTTATTATTATGACACACAATGTATGTACCAATACCTATTTCCCCTGAGGGGACTTACTCTTGGCTATGATTTTGTTTTCTGCCATTCTAATCATAGACACAGTACAGAGTAAAATGAGACAATTTTCCTCCAGGACCAGAATCCAACACAAAGAACAAAAACAGAAACAAGTGCGGGCAGGACAGGACTGCAGGGGAGAGTAAAAACGAGCAGCAGTACAATAATTTACAGGACAAGACAACATACTGTGCAGCCGACAGGAGCAGTAACAGAACTATTAAAGTAAAGTAAAGTAAAAGTAAAGTGGCCCCTTATAGTCACGCGTGAACACACCACAGCACAGCACACAGTGCTGCACTTAACCCATTCACCAAGTGAAGCAGTGGGCTGCTACCAACGAGGGGCGCCCGGGGAGCAGTGTGTGGGGACGGCACCTTGCTCAAGGGTACCTCAGTGATGACACTAGCACTATTGGGATTATTGTGACATCCTGAATTCTAGTTGAGTAGTTAAGTATGCAAAAATGCAAAGATTGAGGCAGACAACAAAAAATAATTTTTCATGTGACTAGTAAATTATATGACGAACACATAACTCAAAAATCATAAACATCTGGGGAAACTGTCAAAGCACCCACAAATATACACAGAGGTTGGCTCCATTACATTCCTGGTTTGTCGACGTTTAGATACCATTTGTTCTCATTAAGCCTTCTGTTATCACTTGATGTCTCTTTCACAGCTGTATCTCTCTCCCCCTGTTCTAAGTTGACCTAACAGCACGTAGTGGAAGCGATACTAAGCACACATCGGAACGGCGCTAGAACTGTCCTCGGCTCATTTCCATCGTCTCTCAGTGTTTATGAGCTGAAAGGTCAGTAATTTCCTCAATGATTATGGGCCATCATTTCAGTGGTACGTACTCACTGACTCTCTCACTTTCCACAGGACCTGGCCGCCTCCATGTGATCGTAATTCATGACTGATTAGCTTGTTCCTTTCAACATTCAGCCCCAAGCTACTCGCATGACTCATAGTGGGCTACTCCACATACCATCCAAGGGAAGATTGAACCTCAAACTGCAGGGGCCCGTCTGTAGGCCCACGCATTCAATTTCTCAGTCTCGTCACTACATAACTTAAACATTAGTTTTACACCAGTTACTGAAAAATTTATAGTTATTATTCAATAATAAGTCTTAAAATCAACACGGTTTGGAAATCTTTGAACTAGCTGAGCATTTTCGCTTGATGATAGGTGGGGAAGTGGGAGGGGGCGTTGATTGATTATTGGTTAAACATTTTTCCCTACCTGCTAGTTCATGGTGCTCCGGCCTAAAATTAGAAGATGTTTTAGGCATTATTTGTCTCAAAGAAAGATTTTTTTCCCCATTTTAAAGCAGTGCATTTTATTATATCTCTATGTGTGGACAGCTTTATCATGAGTATATATTTTTTTCAGTAATGTCATAAAAATATTCTTATCATGTGAACACAGGTTTCTGTTCCTTTTGTTGGTTTGCTACTTGTTGATTTATTTATATGCCTCCCACAAAGCCTGTGATTTTTGTCTCTCGAATTACTGATATGGCTGGCATCAAAATTCAGTAAATAAAATCCTTCACAGCAGTTGCTGGAAATGATGTTTACCAATAGAGCTAGCAATGAAATCTAACGTTTAAAAGCCATACTTGAATGACAGTTATAGTCATAGCAAAAGAAAAGCCTATACTAATACGGTCTTAGGCTCCTGTGCAAACTGTTTAAATTTATCTGAGCAGTAAGGCACTTTCTGCCAGCAAATACACAAGTTCCAATTAGAATAAATGCAAACAAACAAGAAAGCATTAAATAATACAGAGATTTGTTTTGGGTTGTAAAAAGTACATGAAGTTTTGTGAGTTCATTAGAAGAACACAGGTTCGGTTCTAGATTTCGCCTTGATGCCTCCAGCCTTTGCATGGATTTGTGAAACTCCACCATCAATGTATTGAAGTATTGATTGAGCACAATCAGGTATTTGAGGTATTTGATGAGAACTACAATGTAATAATCAATGAAGAGAGGACTGGGAATGATTAAGCAAACACATAGACATACAGTACTGTGCAAAAGTCTTAGGCCCCTGTGCAAATAGTTTGAAACCATTTATATCAGCAGTGGGTTTGTTTCTGCCAGCAAAAACTCAAGAGAACATTAGAACAAATGCAAACAAACAAGAAAGCAGTAAAAAGTATCAAGATTTCTTTTTTTTCAAAAAGTAGTTGCTATTTTGTGAGCTGGTTAGAAGAACACAGGTTTGGTTCCGGATTTCTGCTTGATGCCTCCAGTCATCGTGTGGATTTATAAAGTTCCTTAAGCAACACACCTAATTTAATTTAATGAAGTAAAAAGAGCCGACCCAGGGATTTGATGGAAGCTACTAATAATGCTGGGCTTCCATGAGGAAGGAGGTCTGGAAATGGTCAAGCAAACGCTTTGCTACACATGAAACTATGGTTTACTGTATTAATGTTATTTGTATTTATTGTGATATTAGTGTTTTAACACTAACTTAACACTGCTGCCCAGTACCAAACAGCTTTTAATTATAATTTTCTCAGGTGCCTAAGACTTTTGCACAGTACTGTACATAAAATCCCTATTTACTGTATTAATATTATTTGTATACCTTCTACTATTGGATTTTAAAAACATACTGCTCAGCTAAACAGGTTTTAAATATAATTTTCTCAGGTGTCCAAGAGGTTTGCACGGTACTGTACATGGATTTTTTCATTAATAGTTTAATATGTTAACACATTATAAACATGTTTAACTCCGACAGCACTAATTGTAAGTCATTTACACAGCAAATGTTCTTTGAGCTCATGTAAACACCCATCCCGAGAGGCTTTCACACTTGACATAATTGCTTACATGCTGGCTTTGTTTCATTCGTTTATGGCCAACACAGTGAGATGAAGAATTTTCAAGACTTCAGCCAATGCTGCTCTGATCAAACATTCTCTGTGAACACCAACAAATCGATGGTTGGGTTGGTGTGCCATGCGTGTTTGTGATTGTTGGCAGGGCTGAGAATATTACCGCCCATTAATACTACACTGCAAAATCATCTGCGTGAAATGACCACCTACAGCGTACACTGGAGATCAGATTCAACATGGAAGGCGATTATTTGGCCTGAGTGATTTTACTTTGAAGTCCTGGAGTGCTGACATTGGCCCGTCTATCCCTAAACGTTCTAAATCCAACAGCCAGCGTTAGAATGTAGGTTCTGGAATGGAGAATCCATGTCTTTTCCTAACCAAATCCAAAGTTAGGGCATTTACTTCAGTGGCTTGAAAGCTAAACTTCATTTACGTTGGTAAATCCTATCTGTTTACCTATCTGAAACTCAGGCTCAAAATTGAAACTCTCTCAATTTTGGAAAACAGCCAGTGTTAGATGATGCAGCACATGATCATGTCAGATGCTTGCATTTCAACCAACTGATTTCAACAGACACGGACAAGGAAATAAAATATGGAAAATGTTCTTACTATTATTATTATTAATATTATGCTTTTTTTGCCTTGTTGACCTTCTCTTTTGCAATTTACACAGCTCAGCTATTCACAGAGGTGAACCTTCAATACTTCCTAAGCCTAGATACATCACTGACGTGAACACGAGGGGCACCCTAATTAGCTGGTTTCTGTCAGATGTTAAGCAGGGGTGGCACTATGCCAGGACTCTTTACTGAAGGAGTCACTGTAGAAATGCTCCATTCAAGGGCAAATGTGTTAAAATGAATATTAGAAGCTTCACATAAAACATGGAGTGTCTGAAGTGTCAGATGGTCATGTTTAATGTTCTATAGATGTGTTTTTTCATCGATCCTTTGACAGTGTTTTACTGTTTATGGTTCGGACTGAAGGCCATAAAGCTTTCATGACCATGGTTCTCAACTGGTTATTGTCAGGTCTGGGTTTCAGCCACTAAAGGCTGCCATTTGTTTCAGTTCAAGTTCACTTGTGTTCTGCATGGCATCAGGAGTCTACAACCCAGGTGTTGTTAGTGAGTTGCTAGGCACCTGATGACATGTCCATGTGTTTTATGTTAAGTCTGGGTTTAAAAGCGCTGCCGTTACAGAGGAACGGCGCATGGTCACCGACATCCTGACATACTGACGGTCTGTGTTGGTCTTCGGGGTTGTATGTGCCTTTGTAGAAGTATCTAACCTCTGTGTGTGTCTGCTAACAGCAGCTGGACTGGTTTAAGGACCGTGTGGAGCGCTACGTGGGAAAGCTATTCCTAGTGGCAGTTGGAGCAGCTTTAGGCTACTCCAGCCACAGCTATTGTGACACGAGGCTTCACTGGATTTACCTTTGTACTAGTGACCGTTAACTCTGCATCTCTGTGCAGGCGTGAGGTGTTTGCTATCGTGACCTCCGCAGTGGTTCAGTGGATTCGTTTGTCAGGCTGGTAAGCCTGTGAAACAGTACCCCGGCTATGGTTCTCTCATGCAGGAGAGAAGGATCTCCTGGAACCTCTTCGTAGCTGTGTGGATTACAGTACCTCTGCTCTGGTTGTCTCACGCAGGAGTGCAGGATCTCCTGGAACCTCTTCATAGCCATGTGGACTATAGTGTTTGTGTTTGGAGCTCAGTGAGCTCATTCTTGTGTTTGAGTCATTAAAGACCTTCCTGTGAAACTAACGCTGATTCCTGCAATGCGTCCTTACAGCATACACAATATATATATATATATATATATTGCTGAAAATTAACTTATTTTCACTTTGAAAATGTGTAATTTTGAAATGCAACTTTTCACATCTCTATCTACTAATGGTATTAGTTGAATAATCACTCTTTTGGAATGATCAAATGTGTTGCAACCAACTTTGATTATTTTGAAATTTCTTCAAAAAATTATATTTCATAATTCACAAACTGCGACTAGTTTAATGACAGTTTCACAGTGTAAAGGCCTACAACCCAGGATTTGACAGGTACTGACATTCTGAATTCTTACATGCAAATTAATTTATTCATAAATCTATAACATCCTATAAGAAGTTGCCACAGGGCCCTTTGGCAAGTGGGGTATATGTCAGAAGAGCTGAGTGTGTACATATGTATGTATGCGTGTGTATGTGTATTTAGGTTGTGAAGGGCCCCTCTCCAGCAGGGAAAATCGATCCCACTTGTGCATACACCAGCCAGAGTCTGGTTTATTTAGCGCTGAATTGCTTATCTGCTGGTGTCTGGGATTGTATGCGGCGTAAGACGAAGTGAGGAGTCCAGCTGCAGCTTATATTACATCACAGCACACCGAGGAACCCTCATCACTCCACTACTTCAATCTGAAAGCTTTTTGGCCTGGTTACTGTCCAGAAAAAAAGGCCAGCCTGCATTCTATTTCTGTAAGAAGGTACAGCTTTATGGGGACCTTGTACAGTGCATGGTGAAATCTATTTTACTAACCACAAGGGACCTGCCAAGAAGCAACAGAAAGGCCTGAAGCGGAAAGGGGAGCAGGGAAGGAGGGAAATCACTAAACTGTGCAGTGCTGCTGCTCAGGAGTTTGAGAGCTTCTATTCAATTTTTTTGCACAGCTTACTGTTATACTATTATACCAAACTATTATATCACTGCTATAAAGCACCTTCACAGAAATCTGGTTCCAGACTACTAAGGAACTAGACAGGAAAAGTAGCAGGAAAAACTCTCGAAAAAAACAAAACAAAAAACAAACCAAAAAAAAAAACCCCACTGAATAAAGCAAAGATTCAAAAGGAGAACCCACCTTCCACTGAGTCACGCCAAACAGTGGAGTTATAATATAAATTGGGCTTGAGATATTTGCCAGTATTAGATTTGCAATCTGTCAGTATCTATCAGTTATATATTTGTATTACTGCCAAACCACTCAGTGGGAGAGATTTGCAGCCTTCAACTGAGTCTGACTGACTGACTGACTGTTGACCGTTGTTGAATTGCATACGCGCTATACACCCAATTAAATTAAGGGACGTTGTCGCTGGCACATATCACCCCAATTTAGGGCTAATATTCAAACAATAAAAAATGCAATCATTAAAACACATCATTGGTCTTATAAATACATCAAAAGCTCTTATAACAACAGGTGCAACACAGTGGTGAGTATGATCATTTGAGCATTAAATCTTCATTTTATTAAGGTTAGAAATTCTCACCTTGTAGTATAAACACTATTGTTGTATTGTTATTTTTCATACTTTTAGGAGAGGATAACGTCATCAAGCACAGGTCAAGAACATCAGAATGTAGACTGCAGTCATTTTTAAAGTCACAGTTTTTAAAATGATCTAGTTCAGCGAGTTCAGAAATTATAATGCTAGTGCTATTAGTCTATATGCTAGATGCTAGGGAATGAGTAGTTTTGTTCGCACATTCTGAGTTTGCTTGACCTTATACATGACTGTGTGGCTGTAGACTGTGTGCGGGAGTAGAAATCAGATTAGGGCATTTTCACACCTAAAAGTCCAAACCAAGGTTCATGTTTTTGTTACGTTGTATACGCTTGGTCTGGTTAGCTTTGGTTTCACAGATGATGGTGGTTGGAGGTTGGAGGCTGGATGTAAGTGCAAGTTCCAGCCTTTGCATGTTCAATAAACAAACACAAGAAACAAAACACAGACCTAAATCAACACAGTCCAACACAGAAACGGAGACAGAAAAGTTACAAAAGTTGAAACAAAGACACAAGCACATGGTGCTACTCACAAAGATTCCACAAAGGTATAATACAATAACAAGGCAATGGAAACACCATGTATGGGACACTGACTGTTTTGTAGAGGAGCGTGCATCTGACTGTCTACGTCTAATCAGTGTGTTCGACTGGTAGTAATTTCTGAATGGAGAAAAAATAAATGAATTCCATACTGCAAACAAACTGAATCATGGTTCATGATTGATCCAGACCAAGACAACCCCTTTTGGCATGTTAGAATTGTGAAACATCAGACAAATCTGTTTTAAGCATAGCCCACAGATACTATGCTGCAGATAAGCAAAACTAGGCCTGCCAAGTCTTAACAGTCTCTTTTGTTAAAATCACAACGTCCCCCCAACTAATAAAAAATAAAAGTTTACAAGTGAAGTTAACGGAGGCACTTAAGTCAAACAGAGAAAAAAACTGAAAAATAAGCCTATGATGTTAAAACTCTAATAGTAAGACTTTATAAACTGTCAGTCTAGTGTTCTACTGTTGCACTAGACATATGCAGGATGTCCAGAATGGAGTTAAAAATTAGTATATGAGAGGAAAACAAGGAGGAGAACCGGTGTATTTGGTAGTGTCTAATTAACCTGCTATACTAGCCCACCACGACCTTTTGTATTCATGGGCCTTCGGATTGCCCCATACCGCACAAGTAATCTCAGCTGTTAGCTATCATATCTCATGGTTTACTCCTAACTTCACATAACAGCTCACAGATGTCCGCGCCCCCACCTTTTAGATGGAGTGGAGGAAGTAAGGCATAGACTCTCCTCGCCATAACACTGATGCTATTAAGCTCAGACAGGGCTTTAAGAAGCAGAACACATTAAGCAGGGGAACTCATCAAACCAGCTCCATCTGCCCCCTTCTTCGCTTCAAGCCATACAAGCTCACTCAGTGTCATTTCAGAATTGTGCCGTTCTTGCCAGAGGCTTGTCTAGACAGCAACTGAACACATTCACCACCATTTCTCATGAACTCCCTTTAGGCGGACATTGAGCGGATGAGATCCTCGGAGAAAGATATGTACCAGATAGTGACTGAGAGAGAAATATACAAATTCAAGTTACATTTAGGGTTTAATAACATTTCTCGTAATATCTGTTGCAGGCTTTACAAAACCGGCTGCAAGATCCACTTTGCGTTTCATGTTCGCCTCTCCCTGCCTTTCTCCATCAAACCGTTTCTAAAGTGCTTTTGATGAAACAGATTTTTCTACAAATCCTCCAGAACACGCAAGTCTGATGATTTTTCCTTTCTTGCTTTTATCTAAATGGCTTCTTGTAATGCACCAAATGCTGAACGCAGGCATGAACGCTTTATGTTTTAGGCTTCTAAGGTCTTTTTGCTTCTGGAAGATAAGACTTACCTTATCTCTGCTGTAAAATGAAATAGACTTAATTAGCCACCTTTCTAAAAAGTGAACTAATGTTAATCGGAGTCCAACCCAAAAAAGATTTATGCATTTATATTTATGTATAATATTTATATATATTTGTGTATAGTATATATAAATATATAGTATTTATACATGTTGTGGTGTAATTCGATTCAGTCCAATTCTGATTGATTTAAATGCATTTTTTGAAATGTTTTTTTTTTTTTTTAATGATGATGCAAGTAGTACAAGTGATTAGGGAGAGATAGTTTATTATGTGTAAAGCAGAATTACAACTTCCACAAACAGATTAGGAGTTCATGCAGGGATTGGCAGTCATGAAGCTAATTACAAAACCTGACCACAGATCAAGATAAATGAGAATATTATTTATGCACGCTTGCTATTATGCTATTACAAGAGCATGGAATGCAAGAACATGGGAGTTCTCTGTGTTAAAATTTCAAATAGAGTGGAAAATGAATGCAATGAAGAAGAGATATGCAGTCAATGTGAAGCAGAATATTTGGTGGCTTTGACATGTTAAGAGATAAGGCAGAGTGTCAGGTCTGTGAGTAGCGGCCGCTCTTTATGGGTTTATAGTCGGGACTCTTATTTTGTACAGAGGTGGTTGTGTTGTAGTTCGCACTCTTGGCCACCTGTTTTATGTTGAGTCCTGATTATTTGTATTATTTAAGTCTGCTTGTGTTCGTACTTGGCGTGGGTTCACCGATCTTTATTCTGTGTGCACTGTAGAAGTTTCTTGTTTTGTATGTTGGCCCTCGTGCCTTTTGCTTTGTTTTGTTTCAATAAAGTCAACTATGGAAATCTGCCAAAGCGCCTCCTGCTTCTGGTACAACCAGGAACACCGCGACATGACACAGAGATAATAGACAGCATAGCTTTCAGCATGAAATGCAGAAATACAGACATATAATTTGGGTCACCACCTCGCATCTTTGTATGAGATTTGGTGGTTGTAAATCGTAGATCTGTTGAAGAAAAATCAGTGTGGTATAAATCCTATAGACATGGACATGAATACATATCTATAAAATGTAAAAAACTTTATATATATATATATATATATATATATATAGAAAGGAAGATGTATATAAAGGAATATGTGAAAAATGTCAAATTTAATGTAAATGTCATGAAAACAGGAATGCAAATTAAACGCATGTTTACTAGTTGTCATAGACTTTTGGACCCTGCTATGTATAAGACGCAGTGTGGATTTGAAGACAGTTTGAAAGAAAACAGTAAAAGAAAACAATGAATCAGTTAGTGTAGCATAGTGGGTAACACTGGCAACTGCAGAGCAAGGTGTATAATATTACGTGAGGTCTCAAAGGAACTCAGGGTAACTTCTAAGCAACTAAAAAAAGCCTCCTTCACATTGGCTAGTATTAATGTTCACCAGTCCACCATCAGGAGAACACTGAACAACAATGGTGTGCATGGCAGGCTTGCAAGGAGAAAGCAATTGCTCTCCAAAAAGAGCATTACTGCCCATCTATGGTTTGCTAAAGATAACGTGTACTAGCCAGAGGGCTTATGGAAAACTTTTTGAGGACAGATGAAAACAGGGCCGTGCACAGACCTTTTGAGGGGCATGTGCTGAAGCTGAAAAAAGGACACCCTCTCCAACCCCTCCACGAACCCCTCCACCACCAAAAAAATAACACACAATAATATTCTTATATTATATTTAATTAGTATT
>JBBPCZ010000142.1:6703945-6720187 GCA_037974445.1 Brycinus macrolepidotus | reverse complement strand
CCACAGAAACTCCAAAATCTTGTGGAAAGCCTTCCAAAAAGAGTGGAAGCTGTTATAGCTGCAAAGGGGGGACCAACCCTGTATTAAAGTCTATGTATTTGAATGCAATGTCCAATACTTTTGTCCATACAGTGTGATAGGCAGCAAATGAATAATCAGTCGTTGAAGCTGATGTATCTCCAAAACAACAGGTCTATTTTTTCTTGGTGTACAGTGGTTAATACCTATCAAAAGTGGTCTAAGGAAGGATAATTGGTGAACTAGTGACAGGATAGTAAAGCTCACTGGGGTGAAAGGGCCCCCTGTCCACTGCCATAAGTGCCTAGAATGGGCATGTGAGCATTAGAACTGGGCCCTGGAAGAAGAAGACCTGGTCTGATGAATCTTGTTTTCTTTTACATCATGTGGATGGCTGGGTGCGTGTGTGACGCTTACCTGGGTATGAAATAACATCAGGATGCACTATGAGAAGACGGCAAGCTATCAAGAGCAGTGTGGTGCTCTGGGCAAAGTTTTGCTGGGAAACTTTCATTAATGGCAGTGACCTCTGTCAGCGGGATAATAAGCGTGTCCATTTGAAAACACCACAGCACAGCACACAGTGTGAATGTTGTGAAATTGTTCTCGGTATTTAACCCATTCACCAAGTGACGCAGTGCCTGGAGAGCAGTGTGTGGGGACGATACCTTGCTCAAGGGTACCTCAGTGGTGTCACTGGCAGTCCTGGGATTCAAACCCACAACCTTGCGATCACAGGCCACCAGCTGCACCCTGCCACACTGGATAAATTGTTCAGGAATAGTTTAAGAAACATGACAAGGTGCTGACTTGGCCTCTAAATTCCCCAGATCTTAATCCGGTCGGTTGGATGTGCTGGACAAACCAGTCCAGTCCATGGAGGCCCCACCTTGCAATTTACAGGACTTAAAGGATCCGCTGCTAATGTCTTGGTGCCAGATACCACAGCATACCTTCAGAGGTCATGTGGATTCCATGCCTCGGCGGGTCAGAGCTGGTTAGGGAACACAAACGGGACCTACACAATATTAGGCAGCTGGTTTTAATGTTTTGGCTGATCGAATTCCATATAGCCAAAAGTATATGGACACCCTTCATAACACATTGCTAACAAATTGAACATTTATCCAAATAATCTCCATAAACAAACACTGGCAGTAGAATGGGTGGCACTGTTATAGATTGCCACATCTGCTACAAGTCAGTTTGTAAAACTTTTGCCCTGCTAGGTCTGCCACAGTCAACTGTAAGTGCTATTATTGTGAAATGGAATAGCAATATTGTGAGCAATAGCAACTCAGCCACGAAGCAGTAGACCACACAGAGTACAGTTTTGGCATGGGATTGCCAAGAAGCTCATGTATGTGTGATGGTCTGTTGTCCACATAAGTTTGGCCAGTGAAATCTAATATTTGAAATACTACTGTCTAACTTTAATCAGTACTTTAAGATGTGAGCTCATACTTAATAAACGTCACACTGAAAATATTCTTAAAGAGGTGGAGGAGAAACATAAGGGGGGACTGACAAAGAATGAGAAAAAAGAAAATGATTAATTTTCAGGGTCAAATAGAAGAATTGACCTATTCCTTCATGAATCGTTCCACTCTCTGAGGAGAAGCAAGAGATTGTACAGGGACAGAGGAAAGACGGGACTGGCAGCAAGCATTTCTCATTTTTATCTTCAGATTTTGGGGCAGAAAATGCCTAGGAATAACATAGACATGTAGCCATATATAATGGTGATATAAAAACAGTATAATTCACTCCAGTGATTTAAACATACTTAAACCTCAGAGGTCTCCCATGGTAATAACTTCTTTAAGTTTTGTTTAATTATTTATTTATATTTATATTTTTTTGCATATGTCTATTTGTAAATGGAAATCAAATGAAAATGCAATAATGTATATATAAATAACTGTGAAATAATATTCAGTCCCTCGCTGTCATCTGTGGCCGGGAGTCCAAGAGACTATAGGAAGGCCCTCTCTTTCCCTCCATTACTAAATGTGATGCTAGCCAGCAAGGGTCTTTGTCAGCTGACATAATAGAATTGGTAATTAGTGTTCTCCTTCCTATAGACCAAGAACCAAGAACAAGGACTGGAAATACATAGAGGTCACGTAAAACATTCTTCCGTTCCCTTCTGGCCTCAAAAATACTGTCATTTTTCAAATCCAACAGGGAACGGCTTATCACTTCTTTCTCATCACTTCCAAGACTGAAATTCTGTCCAGGATGGTTGGAGAACACTATACAAAACAGGAGTCCAAGCTGAACAAAGGCTATAAATTCTTTGTGAAAGAAATTCTTCACAGATATCAGTGAAAGATGATGTCAGTTAATGTTACTGGCGCTGACGTCTGTGTATCGTATTTCTTATTTTTATATTTCATGTCTTACGTTCATCCAATCATTCTGCGGTGGTAAAGTGATTGACAGATTAAGCAGTTGTAAGTGTTCTTACTGATTTATTGCCACCGTTAACAGCAAACCAGCAGGGGGGCATGTGGCATAATCATGGTCCATAGTGACACTGCAGGTGTTTTCTACAGCCACTGGCTCCAGTGAACGAACATCTGCTCCCTGACGGACGCTCGCCCTCTCCAAAGCCTTTAAGGGGGAACATGATGTCTGTTCCACTGAAAGCGATGGGAAACAGCAACAAAATTCAAGCGGGAACTGCTTTCAGTGAAATCTGCAGCAGTGAAATGCTGACATAAAAGTACGTCCTCTCTGAACGACAAAATGTATTCCTTGGTCCATTCTAATTCCGCGAACCCGTTTTTCCTCTGCACATTGTTAACTGGGAAGCCATGGAATCTGAGGTAGGGTTGTTCTTGCTTTGAGTCTGAATGCTTGGTTATGCTGCAAAAGCTCTTGTTCTGAGACTCGGTTATCATTGTTGGGATACCAGGATACCAGACAGTGAGTACTTTGGGTGGAAACGAATGGAAATTGTGAAATGGGCCTATGATGTTGCATTAGCAGCAGTTCAAGATGGACCTTCACCCTTCCAGCTTGGTAGCATCGTATGATGGAGGACGCCTGGCTAATGGGTGAAGGTGAATGTGACTACTTTGAGCCAAAAAGTAATTATTTAAATATTTAACAAACGCAACAACAACAATAACCCTGGCATGCAATGGGGTGACAAAAGTGAGTGGAGTTTGGAAAATTCCTGGAAAAGGGGATGTGCCTCCGTGGGACCTTTTGTGAGAGCACCCTTGGGCATTTCAAATTCTGGATATTAAATGTAACAGTGTTTTTTAGGGACCCGCAAACTGATGCCATTCTTGAAACAGGCTATTCTGAAAGAACTAAGGGAGCTTTATCAACACATTTGGATGGCGGTCACATGGTCACTCCAAATTAAGAAGCCTTCTTGTTGCCTTTGTTCTTCCAGGAGCATCTGGATCATGCTATGACCATCCAGCGCTAAATGAAGATGCCTGAATGGGTTGGAATGGATGCAAGTGTCCCTTAGCAAAATGCACAGGCAGTGCAAAATCTGTGTTCCGCATCACTGGCTATATTTGGTCTGCTTTTTCTGCTGCACAAAATTACCAAATCCCTCAGAGGATGTATTGGACTGTAAAGCAAGGGCAGAAAAAGGACAGAAGAGCAAGGGCAATTACCACATGCTGCCCCAGCACTGCAGCAACTGATCCAGAGGGCTGAAGGACCTTCAGCATTTAAAGCCAAGGCCCAGGATGCTATCAGCAATAAGGCACATTACAAATACAATTATGCTTCAAAAAAGGGTTATTTAAAAGGCTAATTCCACAAATATATTACACTAAATCATGCAATCAGGCTTGATTTTGTTTTACATAAATGGGGTCAAGGAGCTTTGAGGCCCTTGGGTGGTCTTGACTTTGAGGTGATTAGTGTTTGTGTGTGTGTGTGTGTGTGTGCGTGTGTGTGTGTGTGTGTTTGTGTGTGTGTGCACAAGGCCGGGTTAGGTGCGGCCTGCAGCACCCAGCACGTTCACAAGGGCCAGCATAATTATACAGAGACACAAAGCACACACATTTCTCACACGTCTGTAAAAGAAGCATAACTACAAGTACTCACACACATACACAACACACACACACACAGAATAACAGAGACTGATTCTGAAATCCATTATAGTTTTAGAAGACAAAAAGAACAGTAAAAAGAGGTTTTACAGTTAATTTCAAAGATAATTGAGCTTCTTAAAAGACATTTTGCACATTTGAAGTCTTTGTAAGGGCTCTATCCTCCCTAACGCCTTCATTCTGTGTCAAAATCTCTTTTGTAGGCAGAAAAGAGTTTTCACCTTGAACAAAGGGATAAATCAGAAGTGACTACTCAGCAGAAGCTGCACGTGGACTTATCTGAACAGAAGTACTAGGGGTGTAACAATGATCGAAATATTGTCAAACGTGACAATGCATCATAGAGAATAAGCATTCTTTTAATTATGATACTGATATAACTGCATGATTTCCAGTGTCCAACCAGTGCCAATCAACTACCCAGTGAATTCATGTCATACATGCCCCCCCCCCAGCACCACCCAGTTCTAGTTTCAGAAGTAAATAGCGCCATAACTGAAATTTCATTTATTCAAATTTCATTTTGAATATCATTAGTATACTGAAATGTTTTTGGCCTCTTTATAGCCTCCTTTGTTGACTATATCATCAGTGCATAGAACCATGAGCCCTGAGTCGCCCATTGAGAAAAACTGTGAGTTGACTATATGGTTACACTACATGATACGTATCACAGTATTCTGACACAGACAAAATGGACTAGAAAACTGCTGTCAAAATGTTTTTATTCTAACATAACACATTCTGCAATAAATCCAATTAAAGGGACTAATTATGTGTTCTTCGTACTGAAGCAGCGGTTTGATCAGTATGATATCCACAGTATGCTCAGACTAGCGTACTGTGTATCACCATAACATATTTTATCATGATCGCAATAAGTGACAACATTCAGCAGGCATTATGTGTGTGGTGGATCATTCTCAGCACAGCAGTGACTCTGGCATGGTAGAGGCCTGTGTGTGTGTGTGTGCGTGTGTGTGTGTGTGTGTGTGTGCTGCACAGAGTGGATCACACACAGCAGTGCTGCTGGAGTTTTTAAAAGATGATTTTATTTCCATGTCTTTTTCCTGTATCCCTACATTATCCAAAGACCACACATTCAAAAAACTGAGGCAAAACTGGACATTTAATAATGTGTTCATTTTGAAAACTGGTGTACTCAGTGTGAATGACGTTTTTTTTCGGTGTGCTAATGTGTTAATTCATTGTTTCATGCCAAATGACGCACTTCACCCAAACTCACCCCACCCTTTAACTCTGACGTGTTTCACTTTGCTTCCTTTTCTCGTCTTGCTTTTTGGGTAAGCAGGGGCCGTCTCCCTCTGTATTATATTCTTCATATCTGTCACTGAGTCCTCTGTCAGCGTTCTGCACTCCTTCTTCCATCACTCCATTCCTCTCTCCTCTTGTTTATTTCTCCAGCTCAAACCCTTATCCCACGATTCCCGCTCTCAAGCTGTCGGTTTCATTAATTCAAATGATGTTTATTTTTGTGCTTATCTGTTTGCTTGCCAAATAAACCCAATTTTATTGGGGTCATGGGGCAGTTGATCGGGGCAGACAGAGGAAGAAGGGCCAGCGGAGAAGGAGAATACAGAAAAAGACCAAGGAGAAAGTGAGGATAGTGTGGAGTAAGCAAGGTGTATCAGAGGAATGAACAGATGACGTAAAAACTACGGAGGGAGACCTTAATAGTGAAAGTGTCTATCATAGAATGATATTTAGTCATTGTTTAATTTCATATTTATGTCTTCAATAAGCAATATTCTAGATAGCTTGTTCTAGCAAGTCAGCTGTTAGTTATAATGAATAACTCATTCTATCATTTTTGTTATTATTTTTCATGGTGATACTAGGAGTAATGAGAGGGGGAGCATAGTGGAGCTACCATGGTAGCAGTACCTAACGACCTGGTGGCTAGCTAGCCATCATGACAAGTTAGTTAGCGAACATCACATAAAAAAACACATTAACCTAAAATACATAAAACATCTGGTGCAGCAGATTAATTTATAGAGCAGTTAACACAGGTCCATTTAAATTGCCTAGATTTTACTAGATACTTGAATTTTCTGTTCACGATGAATGAACATGTAATGAGAAAGTCAAACCAGAGGCTCTAGGCCTGTCCCAAATGGTGACCTAAGCCTGACCTCTAAGTCCCACTTTGGTGAAACCAACAATGTGCATTACAGTGAACCCATCTTACAAGCACAAATGCAGCTCAATAACAACAAACTTCTGTGTTAGATAAAAGAAATCTCATCAATTGGAATGGTCTTTGTTTGTGTCTTAAGGAATTCTGGTTAAGATTCCACTGTTAAGTCCACAGTGATGCGGTTGTTGCCAAAGGCAAGCACTAGGATGCTTGTGATCACCCCTTTGAAAGCCAAAATGAGAAATGGGACATAGTGTGAAATTGTCCACCACAGGCCCAAAAGTTCACCAGTTGGGACAGGGCTGGTAAGGATGTTCAAAATTGCATTATATATTTTTGTAACATGACTAGGGAAATATTATAGCATTTATTTTGCATATAGTATACATATAGTATAGTGTCATTATAAGGACTCCCCACTGCAACACCTTATTTGCATCATGAATTGGAATGGAAAACAAAACTAGATGAGTCAAATTGCAGGGTGTAAAATTACCAAAGTTGAGAGAATAGGTAGCATTCAATGAGGTCAAAGCTGAATGGTAATATTGGCCCAGGTAACGAGGTCAAATGATCAACAGGTGAATGATAACCATTTGAATTTAGTAAATGTTATGTAAGACAAAACGAATTTTGAAGATAGACCAAACCATGTCAGAGGAACAGAGGAAAATTGTTGTAGCTTTTTGCAGGAACATATTATGGCTGATTTGATTGAAAATGGGTAAATAGCATCTGTCTGCCATTATGAAAGAGCCTACAAAATTTCATTAAGATTGGTCATTCACAGAGGCATGTCTTTTTAGTGAATTTTGATTGACTACTGTTGGCCATTTTGTTAAGGGAGCCAACTGAAACTGTAGGAGCAAATGTAGCGAAGTGTAAACATACCAAGTTACAAAATTTGAACTTAAGTGGTTCTTGAGATATTGAAATGTGTCAGTTTCATGGCCCCTATGGGCAAAATTTCACAAAATGTAGAAGGCTTTCAAAGAATGTAGTAGCAATGCAATGTGTCAAAGTTTGAACCTTTACATCCTAAGATATTAGCTGGCATTTCACACTGACGTTCTTCATTAGGTGGCGCTACTACACAAATGATTTGTGATGACTTAGGGTTATGTACCTCATAGAGGCCTATTTGCCATACAAATTTTGTCATATTTGTCATAATTGTTGTTGAGCTATTTCCCAAAAAGTACTCTGTGTCTACCCTACTTCAGGAGGTGCTAGCAGGAACGGATATATCCATACAAATCTCTTTTACCGTATCAGCCATGTGGGGCTACGAGCATGCCAAATTTGATGTGAATTGGTGAAGTCTAAGTATATAAAATCATCCATCAAAAATCGGTGAAAAAAAAACAGAAGAAAAAACTTTGATGCACAATATATAATAATTACAGCAAAGGTGGAGAGAAAGGGGGGGGAGAATAGAGGGATAAAATAAGGTTGAGAGAAGAGGATTGAGGTAGAGTGGGAGGGCTACTTTGTTTGTGTCAGTGCACACGCGTAAAATTGATGCACAAATTTAGGATCATCTGATTAAAAAGGGTTTATCGCAATATCAGCCCTGTGGCCATGTTATTACAGTTCAACCATTTATTTGTTTAACTGGGCTTTAAAATCAACAAAGCTAGAGACTCTTGTGTGGGTTTTCGGAATATAAACACAAACTTCTGGAGCGCATCTGCACTGGGAAACTAGGGTGTCCAATGCAGTGGAAAATGCTCTCATGAGAATCTGCTCTCTCTCTAAAGCCACTCTCAAAGACATGCAGTCTAGAAGAGACCGACCAGAAGACTAGACGTTTTTTTTTTTTTTCAAATCATTCCATATGTATTATTGTGAAATGCATTTCTTTATGTTCTATTTAAAAGAAAATAAAAACTAAGAGGAAAAAAGTGGATTCTTGGATTAGGACATTTTCCTACAACTATGGCCTTTCTCCCTGAAAATTATTTCAACAATGAAAATAGCTTGCCAACTCTGCTAAGTCAAATGCTGGTTTGTGCTGCTGCAAGTGAATGGCTAGACTTCCTCATATAAGTTCAAACCTTATAAATACTATATTGAAAAACAGAATAGCATAATTATACCAGAAGAAATAGATTTAAAATATTTATACCTCAAAAAACACAGTTAATTTTATTACACAGGCCTAATGGAGACCATCTCAAGGGAGCCGGGTTGGGATGGATCGACTGCCCACACGACGATTGTGTGGACCAACTTCACAACAGCTGTCTTCTCAGAGCATGGTGGTTTCAACAGCTCGCATGGAGGAGAGTCGTACTTCTGGCTGCTTCACAACAGCTCTTCCAGCACCACCCCGGGCCCCCCTCGGGTCAGGGTGCGGGACATGGCTCTGGCTCGTGCTGAGATAGGGATTCTAGGTCTGGTCCTGGCACTTACAACTCTGGGCAATAGTTTCGTGCTGTGGGTTCTGCTCAGGAGGCGCAAGTACAACGCTCCCATGCACCTGTTCATGGTCAACCTGTGTGTGGCCGACCTGGTGGTGGCTTTCTTCCAGGTGAGCTCAGCTGAACAGCTTGTTTTGATATAGATCTGTCAGCAAATCCAAACCTTACATTCACACAATACTGTCATTCAGCCAATTCATGCATGATACAACGTGTGCTTCTTTAGTTTTGCAGAGGAGCTATGAGGCTCGTGTAGATAACATGTAATGTGAGTAGTGATGATTCAGGCCTGTAGTTTGCACATTGCAAAAGCATAGTCACTTTAGGCATTCCATATATTCCATATATATATTGCACTCCATATATTCCATTTACTTCGCAATGCATACAGTCCCTCTGGCTACAAAAACAGCCTGGTATGAATTCCTTGTTGAAAAGCCTTCAGCAGTTGATCTCTACCAATTCATGTTGTACATGCAATTGGCTGGAATGGTCAACATGTCTTTTTTTCTATGATTTGTTCTCAAGAAATAGAGAGTTTATTTTTACGTTAAAGAAAAACAATTGAGTCTGAATAAAACTAATATGCAAGTCAGACGATTTTTGAATGGGCCTAGCAGCATACTTGGTCGGGAACAGGCCCTTAAGTACCACCTACATCAGTGGGCCAGTTCTGATGTTCAGATTTGATGAGAGGAGAACCTCATCCTTTCGGGCTACTCTGCTTATGCATATCTGTCAAACTGCATAGAAAGCATACGCTGTTCATATTTAAAAGACTCATGCCACCATGAAACTCCACTGCAGTGAACTGATGGACTGGTATGTGATAACCTCATGTTCTACAGGTGCTCCCACAGCTGGTGTGGGACATCACGGAGAGGTTCCAGGGCCCTGATGCACTCTGTCGCACAGTGAAGTACATGCAGATCGTGGGCATGTTCGCATCCTCCTACATGATAGTAGCCATGACAGTGGACCGACATTACGCCATCTGCTGCCCTCTTCAGGCCTACAGAGGAGGGACTGTCTCGCGCTGGAACACACCAATCATAGTGGCCTGGGGGCTGGCACTCGTTCTGAGTGTACCACAGGTACAACGGTGACGGCCACTTTTAATAACTGATGATGCATTATGACTGCCCTACTAAAGACAGAAAATCATCACGTCACTAGATCATAACTACTAGTTCCTGGCATTGGGGTAGTTGATGTCAGCCAGAAGCGAATGTATCATTTGAACATTACTATCCACCAACTTGGTCTACTTTGTTCAGGTCTGCATGGGGAAGAATTTGAAGCCTGACTGGTACTGCTGCTGCTAGTGGTACTGCTAAATTTGAAACCCAAACTTGAACTTGACCCAAACTCACACCAGCAGATGCACGCTATAACAGAGATGAATTTTCAGAGCTTTGCTTTGATACTAAGCTCTTAATTGGAAGGAGTTTACACACCTGTAATACACTCACAGTGTTTATTATCAGTATATTTTTTTGTGGAATTGCTGATCATACCTGACAGAGAAAAGAATCCACCCCTCTCTGATCAACTGTTAGCCTCGCTGACATCATTTTACCACTGCTGCTAAAGCTTAATTCACTTTGGAAGAACTTAGCAAAACAAGGGTAAAGATCTGATCAGATCTGATCTGACCTTTCCACCGATCCAACACACCCCTTCTCATCAACCATGCTTTCACTGAGAGGCACATTCCCTCACTCTTCAAACTCCAGAGCTATTCCAAACGCAGCTAACGTCACGAGAAAATAGAGAGCACGAGAGAGAGTGTGTGCATGATTGAGAGAGACAAAAATAGAGAAGACAAAGAGAGAGTAAATGCATGAGAGTGCGCAAAATCAGCTACATAAAAAGCACTCACTAGAAAACAGATCCAAACCTGACATAAGCCCAATGGGGCCTGGCAAAATATCAGCTACGGGTCGGGTTCGTTTTCTAATGAGTAAATTTTTAAATGTTGTGGATTTCACTTGACACACTTCTCATTCTGGTATCTAAGAATATACAGGCTGGTGACCCAACTCGAACAACTTTGAAATCTAAAAGTTTGCAAGGACTGTCTGAATGCAGCATTAAATAATGGAAAAGTGTGATTAGCTGCATTCGTTGGATCCCATGTAAATCTAAGCCTAGATACAATTAGTACCAGTTAAGAAACCACAGAACTGCAGGTCCTTTCAAGATGAAATAGTTCTAATAAGTGCTATGGAGTGCACATAACTTATAATGTATTTGAAAAGTGTTCTCATTAAATGTGGAACTCTCTGGTATGCTTGTCAGAATGCTCTGAGTGCCCTGAAGATAGTACAAGGGAGAAAAAAAATCTAAATTGGGTGTAATGGATGCTGGACAAGACTTTCAAGCTAGTTTAAAAAGGCACACCCAGAGAGAAGTTGGCACTGCCAGTAATTCATCACTGTCTAATTGTTGTGTAAGACCTCTGACATCCATTTTTGAGAGTTAAACCATCTCTAAACGCCATCTAGATCCTATCAGCTGCTTTTGCTTTCTGTGGCCAAACTAAAGCCCTGGGCAACAATGCACTTATTGCTTTTCCCCCCTCCTGCTCCCCCAGGTGTTTATTTTCTCCAGGTCCGAAGTGGCTCCGGGCGAGTTTGAGTGCTGGGGGCACTTTGCTGAGCCCTGGGGTCTTAAGGCCTATGTAACCTGGATGACCCTGGCTGTCTTCGTCCTGCCTGCCTTCATCATCACAGTGTGCCAGGTAATATAAGTCCTCCTGAACCTGCTGGGACTCTGGTGTATAATTCATTACCTTTCCCTGAAGCCTTTATTGCCATCGACTGAGTCTGGAAGTTACAGAACAGTTCTTGTTCATTAGGTTCACATAGCACGTGCCATGTGGTGTTTTGTGACAAGTCATTGGACTCCAGGGGACGGTGCTCTTTACCTTTAAAAGTTTGTACTGATAGTGGGATAGTGGCTGGCAACTCTGTTTCAAAGCCAACATCAGTTAAGAGCATCCACTCAGCTTCAAAGCAAGTAATGTTTGATATACTAATCATATAAATGTATTAGTGTCTTTGTTTCCAAAGGAATGACTCAGAGTCAGATAAAGCAAAACGAATGAGATAAGAGATAAGATAAGATAATCCTTTATTAGTCCCACAAGTGGGAAATTTGCATTGTCACGGCAGAAAGTGGACAGAACAAGATAAGAGCAGCAAAAATGAAAAACAATAGAATAAAAACTATACCAACAGTACAGTATGGAAAGTACACTATACAAACAATCTGGAAAAATAAATATGGATGAGTGTAATGAAAATATAAATGTATATGTATGTATATGTAAACTTAGATAAATATATGTATGTATGGACACAGAGTATATGTATGTATAATTGTACAGTAACCAGTCGGTGACAATGCCAGCTCCCATATCTAGTTCAGTTAAGGGTGTACTCACACTAAACAATCCATACCTTACACCTTTGACCCCCAAAGACCAGTTCATTTGGTCTGTGTGATCGCTCTATACTGGGCACGGATCATTTGGACTTTCCTGTGGTACACATCTAGGCCCAGTGTGAGTTAAGCCATATGCTAGAAACATTACCTACTGACAAAAAGTTTTATATCATGGGTTGTCTAATTTTAGTACGGTCTAGTAATCATAAACCAGTCCAATTAGCCATTAAAATTTCATTTCTGCTGGCTCTGGTGCTTGACCTACTGGGAGACTGGCATTTTCAAAAGTGTTGGCCCATTAACATACCATGGGACTTTCAGCCTCATAAAGGGTCAAGAATGAAAGGCCTTTAAAAATGAGGTCTTTATTCATTTATCTACTTGGCTTTTACATCCTCTGGCACCAAAGCAGTGATAATGACTGGTGCTTCTGGATTCACTGAATGTCTCTGCTAGCATCATGAAGAATCGCAAGAGGTCATACCTGTTGTTATATTTTAATACGGGCATTCTAGCATGGAGGTATTTTACACCACTGAGCAACACAGCTTAACACAGACCTTTGTTACTTTTGTTCAGGGGAAGAAATCATGTGTAAATAACAGACTATATAAACAAACTCCACCCGAGTTATTCACGCTGAATTGTGCTTAGCATGTTTGGGTACAAGGGAGCGGTTCTCAGACCAGCCCTCAGGGCCCCTTGGACGGCCATATTTTTGTTCTAGCCCAGATGAGCTAAGCAATTAGGAACACTGAACAAATGGTTCAAATGTGTTGGAGGCTGGGTTAGAATAACAGTGTGGTTTAAGAACAACTGGTATAAGGCATTAACTGTTTCCTTAACAGCCTGGATGTTAAACGTCTGCCTCGTGGTCTGGATCTAGTAAATAAACTCCTTAATTCCCAGACATGGCCGGTTCTGATAGATCAGACGAGCTGTTAATCTTTTTGTGAGGTGGTTGATAATTTCTAAATATGAGCAGGTTCAAAGTTGCTCAGTGGAGTTTCTGTCCAGTTCCTGAGGAGTGAATCTAGACTAAAAGCATGGAAAGGCTGAGACTCATTTGCAAAGTAAATTCCACAGTCCTGGCCAGCGGCTGCATCTATTTGAATATGAATCAAGCTTGATTCATTTTATTCAGTCTCTTCTGGGAGTCCCTAAAGGTAACTTCAAGTGGAGTGTGTAAATTCTAACACTGTTGCTGTTTAAAGCTGCTACAGTGGAATTTATATCCTTGCTGGTGCCAGTGAGCATCTCTCCAGTATTCTCTAAAGGTAACTTTATAACTTAAAATCTCTCTAATTTCCAGATGTTACAAGCACACTTGTGAGTGATCATGCACTGTGTTAGTTGTTTTGTATAGAGGGTCTATCGTTTCTAACACAGTTGCTGCTCGAGGCTGCCTAATGGAGTTTCTCTGTGAATCAAAGTAGAATGTAAATTCAGTCTTTTCTGGGTGGTCTCGAAAGGTAACATCATTGTGGATCTACCATTTATGTCATGGTTTACATTATGCATTTGACTAACGCTGTAGGTGACCATGCAGGGACTGGGAAATTGAACATCAGCAGATCTGGTTGGTCTTATTCAGTATACGCAAGCACCCACCTCTCCCTTGTGCCAAAGTGGGTGACAATGTTCAATGAGAGGATGAGGTGCAACTATCCTTCTGGTCACGCAAAGAGAAAAAAAACACATCATCAATTAAATGAACCCTGTGGTGACAAAACAAATCCAGTTCTCCCAGTTCTGAATGAGCCCCAGGGTCATCAGGTCTGGCTTAAGGTCTCGTTGTTCATAACTGTCCAGTGGAGTTTCTATCCAGCTGCTGGTGTTAAGGAGCAGCTTTTCTATTCTTGGCCAACTGGCTTTTTCAAATTTAGTTTAATTCTTTTTGCTCAATTTTGCTAACTTCATTGTAACTCTCTCACTCACAGGTGCGTATATTCAGGGAGATCCATGACAACATCTACTTGAAGTCTGAGCGGGTGGTGTCGGCAGATTTGAAGAAAAACCTTGTCTTCTTCTCCGGCCTGAAGAAGCAGGAGTACAAAGTGAGAGGGAGAACAAGAGGGCCATGCATTCCAAGAGAGGCCAGAGGAGGATTCCACTCAAAGAACAATAACCATGAATCTTCAGATTCGCACTGTGAAACCTACAGCTCTAGGCCACAGGCGGAATGCTGTGGCTACCCCTGTGGGGATGACCAGTGTGCTTGTGAGCTGATCACAGGTGGTTCCTCTAGCTCTCGGCCTCCTGACATGCTGCCTCACACCCACACACACACTCATGATAATCACACAAACTCAGCCCCTCTTCAGGACTGCTGTCTGAGCCAGAAGCCTCCATCTGAGGCTGGCACGGCCTGCTACCAGACACCCATGGATTATTCTGAGCAATACACTAACTCTTTAGAGCTCCCTAAGGAAGTCTCAGACCCGGTACATTACCCCTCTTCTTCCTCTCCACATCCTCTGCCTCCGCCACCACCAGGGGTGTCCAGAGCAATGTCCAAAACGGTGAGAATGACTCTGGTCATAGTTCTGGTCTACACCATGTGCTGGTCACCCTTTTTCATAGTACAGCTCTGGGCTGCTTGGGACCCCAACCCACCAGACCAAGGTGAGATCTAAGACTATGTTCCCAATACATGCCTTGTTGTTCCCAATACATGCCTTGTTGCTCACTTAGCAATATATAAAATCACTCACATAATTATATGCACTCCTAATACTGACATACAAAATTACATTATTTTCATTGTGTGCACACAGAGGTCACATTAAACCAGACATTAAAATTGCATGAAACCATAGTTTGAAAACAGTTTTCAATTTTCATCATATCACAGCATCCAACAGGAGCAACAGTGGCTGCTTGTTTCAGCCACTGAGTGTATAAATCAAAGGTTTCAACTCCATGAATGTAGCTTCTTGTTCTTGTTCTAACAGCTCATTTTCGTTACAGCTGAAGATCTCAAAGGGAACCTTTTTGCACTTTGCTATTACTCTCCTCTATGCTTTTGGTTTTGTTAATTATTCACAACTTAAAACATTGGTTTGTCCTGTTACGTGTGAGTGGCTAGAATTCTTCTCCCTTCCTGACAGTCAATTAAAAGCCATACATTGTTACCCAGCATCATAGTGTTCATACAGCTTTGCCTTGAAAGGACCTGTATGGACAGATTTTATCATTAGGCTGGTAGCATTGTGGCTAATGTGATCATTCCATTTTTCTGTAACAAAGTAGTATGACACATTACAGTTTAAATTTTTGTAATTACATGAAAGTTGTTGGCATAAGAAGAATTTTGTTACCTATGTTTTGTCTCTGAGAGACCAATATTAATTTCACTACATACACTTAAAGCAATCATTTCCTTTATATATTTTTTTACTTTATTTGCACACAACTGTGCTACCTGCAACAGCTGGCAGGCTTGTAGTGTGAGTGTAGGAATGTGGAAAATTGTCTAATTGTATTATTATGAAACTGCCAAAGTGATAAAGATCTGCTGAAGAAGAGTCTTACCTAAATAGGTCAGACTCGAGTTTCATTCAGAAACAGTTCTGCAAGCATTTCACTTTATTAATAAGGTCTTTATTTCAAGGTGGTTGTTGAACTTTTTCTACTGGTAAGATTCTAGATTTTATGACAGTATTAGCAAAATTAATCATTTTAAATTGCTGAACTGACTACAGGATGTTCCCTTGTGCTTTCAGATGGTACAGAAGCATACGGGTTTAATACAGTAACTAAAGTAATGAGTAGTGAGATTACTTTTTACCAGAATGTACTAAGTAGAGCAATTGTACTACAGTCTGAACAAGGTAATAAGTCATTTGTAATGTATTTTTTTGAGGACATATCCCAACACTGGCAACTGGTGATACACTAGGGTTCGCTCTGCGATCAGAAAGTCATGGGTTCGAAATCCAAGACTGATAGTGGCACCTCTGAGGTACCCTTGAGCAGGGTACCGTCCCACACACTGCTCCCCGGGCGCTGTGTTCCTGGCTGCCCACTGCTTCACTTGGTGAATGGGTTTAAATGCAGAGGAAGAATTTCGTGCTGTTCACACTGTGTGCTGTGGCGTGTT
>JBBPCZ010000142.1:6689778-6703845 GCA_037974445.1 Brycinus macrolepidotus | reverse complement strand
GGAAGAATTTCGTGCTGTTCACACTGTGTGCTGTGGTGTGTTCACGTATGACAGAATGGTCACTTTACACTTACACTAGATGATCACTGTGATATACACATGGAGGCGCAATGGAGAAAAAATCTCATTGCCCCTCCATGTGTATCTCATTGCTGCTCTCATTTGATGTGTATTGGCATGTACAGGATGTAGGGCTATATGTGAAAGAGGCCAATTTGATCTGATCTGATCTGTGTCACATTTAGGGAACAAACTGGATTTGTGCCACTTCAGCTCTCGAACATAGCCTGATGATGAAAAGCGTGTCTCTAATGTATAATTCAGTTATCTCATTTTAAAGTCTATTCTAAGGCTACTGGATCAATAGAGCAAGGATTGTGGCGCTGTATCTCCCCTGCTTTTTTCTTTCGCTCGTTCTCTCTCCACGTGATAATTCAAGTCTGACCTGACAGTGGACTGTGTCCTGTGGCTGTCCTCCTCCTGTCCTCTCCTCCCTACTAAGGCAGCACATTCGTCCACATATCCCAGAGCCAGAAAAATAACCTGTTTTAAATGACATGCCTCAGTCCCATGCTGTTGTCTCGCTCCTAGCCAAATACTGGTGTTTCAAAAGCAAACACAATTTCCAAAAGGTCACACACACACACACACACACACACACACACACACACACACACACTCGCACACAAAGAGGTTTCATTCAATTAGTAACAGCTGTCTGTCATATATCTCTTTTTCCACTTTTCCTCGGCTTTAGTACTGTCTACTCTGCTTGCAAGATTTTCTTAACAATTAAAATGCCAAAAGGTTTTCAGTGGGGCCTCCTGAAGACTCACGTGTTCAGAGAACATCTCCTCACCTAATGCATCTTCTTGCACTACTCTTACATAAAGATTTAGCACTTAGAACTTTAGCACTTAGCTGCCCTGAAACTTGAATGTTTCCTCATATTTTAAGTCGCTTTGGATAAAAGCGTCTGCCAAATGAATGTAACGTAATTTAATGTAACGGAGTGACACCACAGAAGTCACTCCGTCACTGCTGGAACGAAACCTTGCATCTCCAATAAAAGTAAGTTTTTAGAAGAGGAAAAAACTCTTAAATTCAGTGCAACAGGCATGGACCAAAATTATTCAAATATTACAGTATTCGTTGGTTATGTTGGCATTGGTTTCTATATTCAGTATTCAGATAGTTCATCTTTAACCATTTAGATCCCAACACTCTTCATGATGTTTCACAGAGAAAAGGCTTATTTATCACTGTTTGAAATGAAACATCTGATCATAAAACCAGAAAAAAATGGCATTTGCTCAAAGGACGTGATGACGAAAGTTGAACACAGCCAAACTCCCTCTACGATTTCACAAGCCCTTTTCTCTGAAAGACAGAAACAAGATAAATAAAGTAAGTGAAAGATATTTAAATGCCAAAACCACTTTATTTTAAATGGTGCCTGCAGATGTTTTGTAGATGCTCACCCTGTATTTAACTCATCCAACTAAAAATCTGTTACACAACAGAACATTAAGTTGAGTGTGACAGACTGATTAATAATTAACTGAGTTTCGCCAGATAGCTTGTTAACAATTAATGTATTTGTAGATAACCTTTAGAGGTCACTCAAAAAGTGTGACCCAAATGACAAACATTTTTTAAACAAAGACAAATAGCCAAATTCAGGTGTTTGGTTTGGCTCTGATTTTGACTGTTAAACACCAAAGGCTTAACTGAATGAACTGAGCTCAGGCACTCATTTAG
Organism: Brycinus macrolepidotus; assembly: GCA_037974445.1. Lineage (NCBI taxonomy): Eukaryota > Metazoa > Chordata > Actinopteri > Characiformes > Alestidae > Brycinus > Brycinus macrolepidotus. The sequence continues at coordinate 6,702,084 of JBBPCZ010000142.1, read as the reverse complement.
ACACTGCATAGCTGAGGGATAAACAGAAATAGCTTCACAATTATATCTATATATCTTGTATGTATCTATACAAATTTATTAAAAAGTGTTGCATTAACTTCATGACTAAACACATAAGTTACTGCACTCTCAATCGAATTTATGAGGTTGAAGTTGGCTCCAATTATTGTCAGTTTCACCTTTAGTACTGCATTACATTCTGGCTGCTGCCCCATTTAGGGTTAACATTTGAATAGTAACTTGACTCTTCATCCGCAGCTGGAATTTGAAATTCTATTAAAAAAAAGAAAAAAGAAAAACAATAAAAAGGGGGATGTAACATTCTGACAGAAATATTTTGTTTCCTCAGGAAACCTGTTTGATTGAAAGGTTCTTCAGGGAGCCAGAAGTGGTTCTTCTATGGTATCTCCCCAAAGAGCGTTCTTCAAGTCCAAACCATACTTCAAGTCCAACATATATTTATATTCATACACACAAACGTATATATAAATATAAATATAATTTGTATGGTGTACTGTTGTTATATTATACTGTTAAACTGTATAGTTTTTATTCTGTTGGTCATGCTGCTTCTACTTTATTCTCTTGTTCTGTCCACTTTGCTGCTGTAACAATGCAAATTTCTCACCTGTGGGACTTGTAAAGGGTTATCATATCTTGTTAAACATTCAGGCTAGATGAGGGTCAGTTGTAGTGTTTTATGTTATGATTTTAATACTTTAACATTTGGCACTACTCATGGAGTGGTTTGCATTGTGTGGGACTCCAGTGTGTATTGGAATATCAGTTCGGTCAGCGGCCAGTCTGATGAATGAGTGGAAGCTATATGGTGATGCATATATAGTAGCACGCAATGTGCTATTTATAGAGTGTTGTATATATCCGTTATCAAATGACATTTATAATCCAAGTATGAAGGGTCAGATGAAAGACTCTGGGTGAGATTCCATCCTATGAGGGATGTATTAAAAAAAAAAAAGTGTCTGACCTTTGCTGTGATGTATGGCTATCTTCCGCTTCTCTCCCACTCTATGAACTAATACACTTCTAACATGACAATGCCGAGATATATGTGTCTTCTACCTCCCAATTTCTCCTCTCTCGTCTCAAAGGAGTTTTATTGCCACGACCACATTTATTTACAGTGTTGCCAGTGCATGTGAAATCATTGTACATACACACGCATGCCAGAAATACACTACACACATAGTCTTGTAAGAACAATAGTAGGTTTCACTACATAGTTTTTTTTTTAAACAATATATCTCATTATAAATAGGAAGCAGCAGGATTCTATTCCTTGCTTAGGATCACAATTACATTTCAAAGATAAAATATAGCAACAATAAATTTTGCCTCCAGTAAATGAACCTTCTGCAAGAGTGTATTAACATGAAATGTGATTTAACATTTGAAACATGAAAAGATGACCAATTTAAAGCTATTTATTATAATTATATATTTTTAAATATCATTATTCTTAGTAATATGTATACCTAGTTAATGCCAAGATTTCAGAGAAAGTTCCTGACTGACTGCCTCAGTCCAGGCTGCAACACTTCTCATGACTTCAGTGTGAATGGACGTGGCTGAATGGCTGATACCACCAAAGCAATGAATTCAAATCAGGCTGATTTTGCAACTTAATTTTCTTATATGACTGTATGGACTGGGAAGCGAATGCCACATTTTAGAACTTTAACAGTGTTTATATAACTCCTTAAACTCTTTTATTTAACACCTCTCTATATCAAAAACGAAACCAGACCCTGTGACCCTCCTTTTCTCTCTCTGTCTCTGTCTCTCTCTCTCTCTCTATCTCTCAGGAGTGGCCTTCACTATCCTGATGCTGCTGGCCAGTCTGAACTCCTGCACCAACCCATGGATCTATACGGCCTTCTCCAGTAGTGTGTCCCGTGAGCTTCTGGCCCTGTTACGCTGCCAGCCGCAACCTGCACGCCGGGGGTCCATTCCTGAAGACTCCAGCGCCGTCCACACCACCACCACCACCAAGGACAACCTGTACTGAGCTTATTTACAACCACATAGATGAGATATGGGCAATCCAATGACACCGGGAAGATCTGTCATTGGAAGATACAAAGCTGCGTTCATTGATATGTATAGAGTGTGTTTAGCTGTTCAGTGCAGCCAAAGCAGCCGGAGTGGCTCAAGTGAGAGCATATTTGAGCATGTCACACTTATTTATGACTGAATGGGACTGATTCACATGAACACGAAAGTGGTGAGAATTTTATGGAAAAACAGGAGGGTTCCAGATACAAGCAGCTACTTGAGCTGTTATCAGCACACCTGGAGAACCATTTGAGCTGCTTTGAGCTAAAACGGCGACACGTTGGAAGAAAAACTAATATATTCAGACCCATTTAACCAAAATAGGCAAAGAACCCTTGAGCAAAGAGAACAGGAAGCTCTGTCTAAGCTGTCTAAGCCACGGGACCAAGCCGTTCCAACACATTTTATCTGTAAATCTCCCTCACTTTTGGGTTCCGTGATTTCGTGGCAAGGTCCAGCGATGAGGACAAGTTACGGGATGCATGCGCTATAAATATGGCTGTATATAAGAATGACTATAAATATTTGTCATGAAAACCATGATACGTGGAGCACAAGCGTGAAACGTGGAAACAAATGGAACTCCAAAGCAAATAGAGGAAAAAGAAGGAAAATATGGCAACGTCACATTCCGTGTTCTACTCAGAAGAATATGAGAAGATGCACCAGAGATAGTGAGCTTTCCCAAGTATTGCATCCATGTCATATCATTTCGTTTGACTGTTTCATGAATATACAAATACCACTAGAAGGAAGAAGGTCAAAGAAGACCTGTTTTCCAGCATTCACTCTTCAGGCCTATAAACTGGCATGCAGCTTGGTCTTACATTTGGATGCTGTTTGTACAGTCTTTGGTTTCTGAAACTATTTCATTCCCCAATTGTGCTCTTCCAAAGTGTTAATATCAAGCAGGCCTAAAAATTGGCCTGAAAGGAATAGTTCAGTGAAAAATTAAATTTACACACTCACCCCAGATGCTGTCAATCAGCAAAGACATTTTTAAGTATCCTAATGTTGTTTTTTTTAGTTTAGAACTGGAGCCACAAGGCTAATGTTGCTAATAAACTCTAGGACTCAATAGTCACCCAAATTGCCAACACTGTTCTATTAAAATACAGACATACATACTTCTCTCAGTCTGCTCGAACCACATTCAGATCTTCATTAAGATGGAGTAGAACCTCTAACATCTCTTGGCAGATCAACTACATTTCTCTGAACTACTCCTTTAAAGAGAATTAAGTGTACAGAAATACAAGATGCACACAAATGAACTGTCAGGTCAAACGAGTGCCTTAAATGTCACTTAAGTAAGCATATACAGCCGTCTGCTTTCTCCTCTCCACACTTACATATCCAGTATATCGCCTCACTACATTTAGCAAAGCACAGAGACCATAATAGATCTAACACAGCTGGATTCTGTTCAGTTTTAGTTTGTCGTTTTGATTTGTAGAACCACAAATAGTGTTCTCTAATGGACTTTAGGCCCATCAACTGCATTTTAGAGCCAATCATTTGCTTTATGGATATTAACTGTCTTATGTGTGGATGTGATGACATTCCAGAGGTTTTTTATTAATATTGTCATTTATTTAAACGTAATAAATGTATGCTAAAATGCCCTTTTTTACTGTTCATTTTTGAAAATCTGCAATTTTTTGATAAATGAGTGGTTTGGGAATCAAGAAAATCTGAAATATTTCCTCGAAATTCCACAGCATGGGGGGGGGGGGTTATCTGAATGATCTAAGAGGAAAATCCATAGACAGATATAATAGATGCTGATTATATTATTATGTGTCTTTAGAGCGGGGCTTTCATCCAAATTAGGTGTACTTGGTTATACAAGCATTAGAAAGCACAGCTTTTGAAGTTGTCCTCAATCTGTCCTCCGCATGTGTTTCTGATGTGGGAATTGCCCATACATGGCTGTCCCTTCTATGAACTCTAGGTACACTGGACACATTCCTCTGACATTGTTTGCTTATATTGTGTATTTTGATGTCTCAGTAACCTGAGAACCAATGCCTGGAGACCTAACAATCAAAATCCCATCAAATCTCTGGGTTCTGAGAACAGGAAACGCTTGAGAAGACAGTATTAAGCTAATGTAAATGGCTGGCCCCAGCCATCAGACAGCGGGCTTTATGAAAGAATGTTTAAGTAGCAAAAATATACACCCCTCTAAAGTAGGCCCATAGCCTAATTGAGACCACTGCAGTGTTGATGATCCCAGTCCATTGTTTTCTCTAAGCTCGGAAACTGTCCAGGGTGGACTCCAGCCCTGAGTTCCAGATTCATAACAGAAGGGCACTTGCAGACAGCCCTTATGCCCTGTGGGAATCCCGGCCCCATTTTAAAGGGCATTTTGATTTTCAGAAGGATCAAGAGAGGTTTTTACAGGCAGCTCCTTCAACCCTCAGTTTGACTTGAAGGGGTTTACAAAACGTTTACAGAGATTTCACTTCCACATGCCAATTTTTGTCACTACTTTATTCCTACAGCCCATGACATCATAACCCTGACATGATACAAATGTAGAAATAAATACAAATTCTATTTGTTAAAAAATAATCTTTATTGTTGGGATGCTTGAAAGCTTGTGTGTTTGTAACTGATCTGTCAATCAATCAGTGGACAGAATCCACAAAATGACTTTTGTTTATGCCTGAAAGTGTATGCCAGTTTACAGCAATGCTTAATGTAGAATCCTATTCATTCCCTTGCATCTTTAAAAGCAGTGCGTTGACATTGTTCATTTCTACTGAACAATACTAGCTAGATTTTATATATTTTATAGATTTATAGATATAGATTTTATATGTTGTCCACACAAAAAGACCAAACATGAACACTGTAAGTGGACTACTGATTCATTCATTCACTCTCTAAGCTGCTTACTCTTAACTAGGGTCACAGGGTTTTGGAGACTATCCCAGTGCTCACAGGGCAAAAGGCCAAGAAAAGGTTGGCAGTCCATTGTGGGGAACTGCTTGATTACTGTAAGTGAATTATTCAAACAGTATTTGTTTAGGAATGATTCTGTCCAAAGCATTTTGATACATATAACTATAAACCGTCACTATCAGTGGTTTCAACTGTATCTCTTCTGTAAGGGACTTAAAACTAAGCTCTGGTAGGATGTGGAATGATAGGTTTTTGCTGACCAGCCAGTGATGTTCAACTGGAAAATCATCATCTGGCTGGATCTTTGGCTGGATCGCTTTTTCTCAGCGAGTGATTATTAAAGCTACATTTATATGTCCATTCATGCAATGATATGTCTCTGCAAACAAAGACTGTACAGGCTGTGGTCTTTTCCACAGCAGGAGCAGGACGGGGAAAATGCTGAGGCTTCTGAATTGGCAAAAAACGTTTAAGAGGACCTTACATGGCAAAGCGAACAAATGGACCCTTGACCAAATCAAGCCTCACCACCTGTTCGAGCCCAGACAACCAAACTGAAGCTTGTTTTGGACATTCTGCGAGAAAAACCGATTCATTGGAAATCAGCATTATGCTTGGAACAGCTGAAGGTAAAAGAGGAAGAAGACGGCCAGCAACAAGATGGATGGATACAATCAGAGGAATCAAGACCAAAACAGAAGACAGGATCTTCAGGAGCTGGAACCAGACTTGACGGCACTTAAGGACAATAATAATAATCCCACATTTCCTCCAGCAGGCAAGCATAAGCTTGCATTTTCACAGGCACTTCAGAAGACTTGTGCCTTGTTGCCACCGGCCTTGGGGTGATGGCTAAAGTTCAAGGTTGTTTCCCCATTGAATGTTAAAACAGATCGAACTTCTGTCTGACAAGAACATTTATAGAGAAATAAGTGTCCGGCACACATGCGCAGAGGCTGATGAAGAATTGTCCCCCATTAAAGACAGCTTGGTTCAGACCCAGTCTGGGATTGTGTGGCTGAGTAATGGCACCATTACGATCAGCATAAATCAGATTAGGAGCACAGCTGCAGCAGGGAGTCACATTCCACCATACAGAGCTGGAATGAAGGACCGTGACTGCTTCCCTCGATACAGATTACCCAACATTATAAGTGTGATTCTGACTTGGATATCCCACTGTAGATGCTTCCAAGACTGATTACATTGCATTTAACTCACATATAACTAAATTAAATCATCATTTTCAGTAACCCTAACATGTGATCAAGCCCTAACCCTAACCCTGGTGCTAACCCTGATGCTGGTGTGTCTTCAGATACATTACCTAATCAAAAATGTGCAGGAATCTGACCGTCATGCCTTTATGAGCTTGTTGGATGTTATGGAGTTGCCCCCCACACACACTTTCCACGGTAACAGCTTTCACTCTTCTGGGAAGGCTTGGGATCCACAGTTCATGTGCTGATATTGCATCCAGGGGTAGGCTGGAACTCTGAAGCGAATAGTGCAACAGAAAGTTATTTTTACATGTTTTAGCACTCTGCGGCCCCGCTCTCTGTGTTAGAGTGGTCTAAAGCTTTGTGGCTGAACTGTTGTTGCTCCTAAACGCTTCCATTTAACAACAGTAACACTTACAGTTGGCTGGGGCAGCATGACCCATTGTGCTGCCAGTGTTTGTCTAAGGACATTTCATGGCTATGTGATTTTGTCTATGGATATTTCATGACTATACATGATTTTATACACTTTTTAGCAATGGGTGTGGCTGAAGCATCTTAACTCCCAATTCTCCTACCTAACTACTAACTCCTAATTAGAAGCGGTGTCTACATACTTTTGACATAGCTTGTTGACAATTTGAACACAGGCCTATAGAACGTAGCTCGTTGACAAACTGAACATAGGCCTATCTATTTGGGATGTACTGAACTTACTAAACTAAAGTGGGACCCTGTCTAGTTTACCATCCATTCAGTCTTATTCTTTTTAAACAATAATAGCATTCTCTGCAAATATTCCTTGAAGCAGAGTGCCACACCAGTGAACACTTCCAATGGAGAATTTAAATCAACCGTGTCATTCAGCTTAAGGCTTGGCCTAACCAGGCTCAGAGAAACTGCCCACTACGACTGACGTTCCAAGTCTTTGTGTAGGTGACAATTCTGGAAAAGTCTGAAAAGGCACTGTGAAGTGTCAACTTTTGACAAGCCATTCCAGGCTGGGAAATCTCAAAGTCTCTACTTTTCTTCCCAACAGCTGCAGTTTTGTGATCCAGCTGCAAATCTGGGTTCTACCAAATGAAAAGCCATAAATAAATAAAGTTAAATATTCATAGAGTGCTTAGTGACTGATTTTGGCTTTAATACAGAAAATGTTTTAGCAGAGTTGAAAATGCAAGCAATTGCCAAAAAAGCTCAAAGAGTTTTTAAATTTAGACTCTACTGGCATATGGACATTCACTTGTTTGAGCATACTGGTCTACTTCACTGGTCTACTTCAGTGTTGAATGTAGTAGTCACTGGTAGTCTTTGGTTTTTGCCATTTCAGTAATGATCCTGTGGTAAGAGTTAAGAACACATGGAGATCAAATGCTATTAAATCAGTCAGGCTATTAATAAAAAAACACAAGAGATTTGTTCACAGTCAAACATTCCCTTAGAACTGTTTATCTTGAGATTCACAGCTATACTCTACCATTCTCTGCTTGTTTGTTTTGTACCATTGCTCAAGCCAGATGCATTAGTTTCCAATAACGATGAAATTACTTACACCTTGGATTTCAGTTCACCTTAGGCAACCCCAGCTGAGGGCCAAGTGACTGGCAATGTCCACTGAGCGCCAGGCTCCACAGTGCCATACCAGGTGGACTGCCAGAATCACAAGCCACAAGTCTGCCAGTCATGATTGTCACTTTTCAATGGTAAAACACAAATAGGACAGTTACATGTACTTTCCAACATCAAATCTGTTCTTCAAAATACAAAATTTAAGTATTAAGGACAAAGAGGCTAGGTTAGACAGATTAAACATTATGCAGAAACTAGAAATGCATCTATGAGCCTGACACTTTATCACTAGTCTTTGTTTTCAGCTAAATTAGAAGTCAGACTAATAAGACACATTTCTGGTTCCAGCATAATTGAGATAAAATCACTGAAAAAAAATAGGAGGCGGACAGCTGACAGCTTTTCATAAGGTAGTGTACAAACTCAGAGGGAGAAATTCTTAAGCACATTTTGTGCCTCTATTATAAAACAATCATTTTAAAAGGCCTTACGCTGTTAACTTACACTAGACATCGGTTAAGGTTATAGTTTGTCAATTACATTTACGGCATTTAGCCGACGCTTTTCTCCAAAGCGACTTCCATTCCCTAACTACAGGGGACAGTCTCCCTGGAGCAACTTGTAGTTACGAGTCTTGCTCAGGAACCCAGTGGTGGTATACTGAAGGTAGGTTTCAAACCCATGACCTCTTGGTCTAGAGGAAAGCATCTTAACCACTAGACCACCACCCCCTAAAAAACATCTTGAGGTTTGATACAATCTATTTTACATGTATTACTTCTTTTTACCAAAAAAAGGGGAAACTTTGGACTGAAGATTAAGAAAGATTCAAGAAAGGTGGAAAACTTATTTTTTGCAAATGAATTATTTAACATCACATAGGTAACTATTTGAAATTTGTATTTTGTCTGTGCAGTACCAAGCTAAAATTATTACTTTAATGTGTCACTTTTCCATTACCAGTATACCACTTAACCCAGCAAAAGCAGCAGGTAACACCAAACTACAAGCATGAAGGTCTGAGGATTGCACCCAGAGGAAGAGTGTGCTTGCCACCTTGTGGTCATACATGAGTATCATAATGTCCCATAACGAAAGCTAAATCGGAATCAGATAAAGTAGAAATAAAGTAGAAACCCAAAAATTTAGAGTTTATTGTTTTTCACAATTACAATAAAAAAATTGATGCATTTGGCTCCACTGTTTTTTTTTTTTTTTTGCTCATATGTACAACACAGCCTGCAGTGTGAAAGATATGACAAAAAGACCAAGCCTACACAGCACTCCCCATACCATAATGCCTCCAGCACCTTTTTACTATAAAGTACATGACCAGCTCCCACTTCCACAATGTCAATTTGCACATCTATTTATTCTCCATTGTAAATGTTCAGATACATTTAGTCTAGAGTCTGTATATTGCTATATTTATATTGTTACATTTGTGTATATTTGCCAATTTATTGTATTATTATATTTTCCTTATTGCACTGTCTCAGGAGTGATTCAGAGTTACATTAAACTGCAGGTTGTGCGTGTATAACTGTGTTTGTGACATACATCCTGAATCTTGAATCTAAAAGAAAGCAGCAAATGACACATGTGCTTAAGTCAAACTGCATCAGGACCAGCAGAGGCTCTGAGCCAACACATGCTTAATGGACAAAAAGAAAGCAAAATAATTACACCTGATCAAAGTTTAGGAAATAAATAGCCCACCATACACTCTGAAATGCCCGTTACGTGCCTCTTACCCAGCAAGACAATTAGATCTTTACAAATCAAGTAAAAAAAACAATGCTCATGTGTAAAAGAAGAACACGGAGAGGAAAAGAGAACATGGAAGGTAAAGAAGAATGGAGGTATTTCTGGAAATGATCATGAGTAGTGGTTCTTCACGCCTGAATGGTGGCCTTTGCACTGAAGGCAAAGTAGTAAACCAAGATGCCAATAGCAGCAGCCAGGACCTCTGAAGACACCCAAGGGCCACTCCACGCTCCCTATAAACACAGACATTATTAAAGTTTTGCTAACACACACAGCCAAGACACATGCCGACCATGATCAAGCCATCCTTTAAAGAAAAAGTTTGCAAAAACAGGCTATACAATATTCATAGCTATACAACCACATTCATGTGCACATTAATGAAGAGCTGGATGCAGTTTTACGGGTTGAGAAACATTTTGTGGGTGTATTTTTTTAATCTGGGTGACTTGACTTCTAGCGTTTGTTACCACTGTTAGTAGCTCCAGCACTAAATAAAGAAGCAAGCGTGTCTTGTCCAATGGACTACATCTGGGGCAAGAGGAAGTGTGTAAATTTGTTTTTTTGCCAAACCATTCACTCGATAACTCGACAAGGAAATAATTCTGGCATGTAGTTTGAACAGTGATAATTAGTGGAGGAGTATAAGCTTCTACTACTCATAAGATTTGTAGTTTTAGTGCCAAAACATCCAAGATACCAAACATGTCTTGGCTGATCCACTCAATCTGGGGTAAGGGAAGATTTTGCAATTTTTTCATTTTTAAACCTAAAGTAAAATGCATAGAAATAAAGCTGACAACGACATGAAAGATCGCTTGACAGACAAAGGTGTGGTGTAGAGCACAATCTTCAAACAGCCTATACTTGCTATGAGTTACATTTGAATGATGAGTAACTGACTGTTCACATTAAACTCACTCTGTGATCTACGTTGACAGAAAAGAGGGGCTTGATGGTGTCTACGTCCTCATTGTTTCTCTGAGCCTGTAATTCACACACAAAACACATTTTACAATGCAGGAAAGAAACTTTATCATCCGAGATGTTCATGTTCTTGTGATCCAACCTTGCGGAGAGCACTATAGGACTCCTCATCAAAGAATTTGACTTGGTATGTTCCTGAGCTGGCCTGCTTGTGGGGGAGACTCCATGATACCTGGAGGGGAAACAGCACATGCAGGTACACAGGCATACATATACTTACATAGGTTTATATATAAATATAAATATACATATATATACATATACATACAGAAAAGAAGAAAGAGCAGCGTAACCAATACACACACACAATCTTCTATATTTTTATTTGTGTATTATTTGTATAGTGTACTTTTTAATATTGTACTGTTGTGTTGTATAGCTTTTATTCTATTGGTTACCGTAAACGTTACGCTGCTCTTACTTTCTTCTTTTGTACTGCCCACTTGCTGCCTTAACAACCCAATAAAGGCTTATCTTATCTTATCTTCCATCAAGCTACAGATGGACCACTGCTCCTACAGGTGAAAATTGCTGATCAAGCATCTCAAGCACATGGAAAGCCTGAGAAATGTTGAATCTGAAGTATGTGAAGACCACCAACCTGGTACTTCCCAACATCCTGGCCTCTTGTCACAGGAAACTGCCTTCCGTTGACATCAGCATACAATGCCATGCTCTAACAAAAATCAATAGATGTGATCATCTTTCAATTCCTCACTCAATTCCTCCTGAAATTAGCCAAGACACTGATGTGATTTAACTACCTGTAATCCACTGGCACATGTCAAACTCAGCTCCACAATGAAGACTGACTCTGAGGAGATGACCGCATCATTGGTGGTGTATGTGGATGGTGCAATGACAGGATCCTGGCAACTCTCCCCTAAACATGGTTAAAATAGAAGAGCAGGGTGAATTCAGAACACAGTTTTTGGCATCAGAACAAAGGCTCTAATTTGAGTTCAAACTGAGTTCTTTAGCTGCTTAAAAGATCTTGGCCTTTCTTAAATCTATCAAAAGCTTCTTAAAGTTTATACCCAAGTTGGGAATATTTTACATTAACATCAAAACTCATGTTAAAGCTTAAGAACAGGCCATTACAAAATGTTACAGCCTTTATATTTCAGAACAGGAATACTTACACCAGTGCACCAATGTACTGTAATGAAGTAAAATTATTCATATTCAGCAGACATGCAGAAAGTGTTTCCCTTCCCTTGAGGCCCACTGTCCTGCACATTTCAGAGCTTTAACACACCCACAACAGCTCAGTAAGGGGTTGTTAATGAGCTGATTACTTAGATCAGGTGTGCTGGGAGCAACGAAAACCCTCAAACGTGTAGGGTAGTGGGGCTGCATCCCAAACTGCATACTGCTACACTAACTAGTACATAAAAAAATAGCAAACAGCCATTAAATTGCTTTCAGTGATGTAGTATATAGTTGTGTGTGGTTTGGGCGGCAGCTTTGTCTCCAGGACCAGGGCTGAGAAACACTGATCTAAGGAACATGATTTTGGAATATTATTACTGGGCGAAATGTGCAATTTATAATGTGCAATTTTTTCTGGTGCATTACTACTGTTTTTGTATCCACTCTGTACATATAAACATACATATACCCATTGTACATGTGTACATACATACATATACTTATGAAAGTTTACATATACATATCTGTATAGGTATACGTATACATACATACATGCATCCATTTTTTATGTTTCTAGATTGTATAGTGTACATTTTATACTTTATTGTTGGTATAGTTTTTATTC
>JBBPCZ010000142.1:6676676-6689678 GCA_037974445.1 Brycinus macrolepidotus | reverse complement strand
AGTCATGCTGGAATAGAAAAGGTTCTTCCCCAAACTGTGTCCACAAAGTTGGAAGCATGGCGTTGTCCAAAATGTCTAAAGCATTAAGATTGCCCTTCACTGGAAGTAAGGGGCCTAGTCCAAACCCTGAAAAACAGGTGTGTAACAGTACTTTTGTCCATAGAGTGTATGTCCCATTCATCTGCACATCCATCAAGCCACTATCTATTATGACCCCAGTATTGGTACTTCTTTATGGAACCTTAATGATCTTTGCCATCAGTCAGCCAAACATCCAGACACCAGTGCTGATGAGTTACATTCTACGAAAGTAAACCCTAAGTGCCAGTGCACTGTGACCTACACTGAGTGAGAGTGAATGAATGTAAATTCCATATTAAGTTTGGCAGTATCTGGCTGCAGCAAAAATAATGTAGTGTCTCTTTAATTGTCAGGGTTTGGATGGGAAGCCCCAAAACAACAGTAGATTAAAGTGCAAAAGGTGAATGCCTAAAATATAAGATACAGGTCCTACAGTGTTCAGGGGGGTGTCGTGCTTTAATAAGTAGTTAAAACGGCCCACATGGGAGGAGTCTATAGTGCTTTTAAACTGGGTTGTGACTTTTCAATTAGCTGACTATAACCAGGCTGTAGGCAAGCTACAAATGAAAGAAATGACCTACTTGGTAAACCTTGGGGGAACCAAAATTACAGGGGAAAGAAAAGGAATGAAGGCATTGATTACCAGAAAATGTGCTGTTAAGAAGAATTCCTTGTCATGGAATGTTCTTATTTTCTTTGTTCACCCAGATAATAGTGTTTTCTCTGCACAGCTTATTTTTCCTGCTGTCGTAAAACATCTGGTGCAGAAAAGTTGCAACATCACACAAATACACAGACACAGAACACAACAGGAGGGCATTCACTACATGTATTTCTTTTTTAAAAACCAATAGGCAAAATAGCCCATCCCCCCTAGGGACCCCATTAAGAAGGAGGCCCCGAAGAAGGATGGCGGCTTCTTTTTTACCATTCGGAATGCATTGGGTAGAACTGCTGATAGTAAGGTCGTGTGGATGTCTCCCAACACCTTGCGGAAAGCGTAGCGCTTCTGCACCCGCTCGAAAAACGACTGGAGGTTGGGTCGACTTCCGTCCTCCCAGTATTTCTTTGAGAGTCCCAAGAACTTGAGCCTGTGCAACGTGGCGCCAAGAAAAATATCAGCTAGCGTAAAGTCAGGTCCACAAAGCCACAGTTCGCACTTTTGACCTGTCAGGGGGCAACAAGAGAAGTGTCATGCTGTAGAAGTCTGTGGAGACTCCAAAACTATAGGCATACAGGAAACATGCTGTACCTAAACTCTACTGCAATGGCATGGAACTTGCAGCACGGTTTGATTTTCCAGTGTATCTCAGTCAGGTAACGGTGTTTCTGACACGCTGTCAGTGCTATTCTGTTTATGGCCAGTCGTTTTCCCGAAACCACAACCATGGAGCTGAACCAGCGGAAAGTTTTTCTGTCAGAGGTGCTCTTCTTATTGTGGTCTTTTATTATTTATAGTCTTGTCTGGGATTTACAGTTTTTTTTAAGTGTTGTTTAGTCATCCGACAAATAACTAACCCAGCTAACTTGTTAGTCATGTCCTGGTTCACCTTTGTGTTTCTCACAGCGTTAAAGATAAATTTGTTAGTGTCATAGAAAACTCCCACAGAAATTTATGTTCAGTCCTAACAGATAGTCGTGCTTGTACTTCATCGACTTCCCAGTTAGTTTGTATCTCCACTGTTGTCTTTTGTGTGGGCAGTAAAAAACAGTGGCCTCTTTCCATGTTGTGATGACAACAATTTGGTTGCAGAGAAATCTATAAGAGGCTTTTAACGTTCTAGGCTAGTTCAGCATCACAGGTTTAAAATAATTGGTAGTGTCAGGACTGATGAACTGAGCTGTACGCCCTTAAAAACCGAGATCTTCAAGGGTAAAGGCAATGGACATATAAAGAATCTTGACTCTAAGAACTACTTGAATGCATAAATGGGTCGTTGGATGGCTAAATGGTTCTTCTCTATGATGGAGAGACTTGTTTAAATATGTTTCTATATAGCTGTGGTTCTGAATCATGGTCCTGGAGCCCCCTTGTCTGGGATATTATAGTATTTTTTCTGCTCTAACACACCCGCTTCAATCCAAGAAGGGATTGGTAATAAGCTTCTTAGTTTGATTTAGTGTGTTGGGAGCAGGGAAAACACGAAAATGTGCAAAGAAAAAAAGGGAGCTAAAGGGCCAGGGTTGCTGGTCACTGCTAAACAGCACCAAAATGTTACATGTCATATCTTTTTTGGTGCAAAAATGGTTCATGCAAAAATAGTTGTAAATGGACAGTTATATTATAACTTTTGTTGTTAACAAAATACTTAAAATATTCAGTAAAATATATTTTGTTGTTGATTTCCCAGTTTAAGATTTAGCATTAGAATAGACTATGTAGGATATCTAACTGGAAATTACAGCTGGCCTAAGCTTAGTCAAAGGCTAGGTTTAATCTGTCTGCATGAAACCAACCCTTGGTGCTTAATAAGATGTAAATCTACATTTTATAATTTTGTATTATTCATAACATAGCAAAAATGATTAATTTGATAATAAATTCCAATTCTTTGAACTGCACTGTCCAAAAATAAAAGAATGGATTCTAACTATATGTAACAATAGTGACTGATTAATGAACAATTTATGAATGAACTGAACACAGTTAATTGTTTAATTTCCCTTTATCTTACAGACTTTAATCAGTATTTGCTGCAACAACAGAATACATAAGATTCAATACGTTCTCAAACAGTAAGCTCAGGGCTTTAGGTAAAAGATGAAACTCACCTTGATATTCAAGTTTTCTCTTCTCAAGTTCTGCTTCAACTTGGTCTAGAACCATTGCCAATTCACCAAGGATCTTCTTCAGGTAGTTCACATTGTCATGGTCCAAGATCTTTGCCTGGCAGAAGATGATGATGATGTGAAAGCATCCTCCATATCACAGACTTCCACACACACATACACACACACGTGCCTCAAACAGGCATATTCTGTCCCAGATAGTTAGAATCGTTAGAAAAAATTCAGTCATAATCGAATTAGACTTCTTTCTATCGCAAATTCTTGGTAAATTTACAGCTAGGTCCAGACTAGATGTCTATACAATCATTCTCAGGGTCGCAGGGGGTGCTAGAGGCTATTCCTATTTATGGCGAAAGGCACAGAAACACTCTGGACAGGTCACCAGTCAGACATCAAAGGGTAGACATATAGACAAACGCACTCACACACACAGTCGCACCTAGAGGCATCTTCAATTCACCTGACGTGCACAACTGTGGCAGGAAACCGGAGAACCCGGCGGAAACCCACAAAGACATGGGAAAATATAAAACATGCCACCCTTGACTAGATGTAAATTTGAATTTTTTGTGTGATTGTGGAAGCAAGTTTGATTATTTTTATTCCACCTGTTTTTTGGCAACTCTTCTCGTCCGTGCTAGGTTGGAATTTTGACATGGTTCCAATGCTAAAAGATTCATTAATATCCAGTGTTTTGCATGTGCATACAGCTTTTTGATCGGTTGATCAAGGGCCAAGTATTGGTATTTCAAAGATTCGATTTTTGTGGTCAAGTCACCTCCATAATGTATGGGGAGAGGCTTTAAATGAAGTGTTCAAGGTGCAAACTGAGAGGTTCAGAGCAGATTTGGTGTGAGATGCTCCGTTCTGGAGACACTTAGTGTGTCAGAACTGTTCATAGTAGCGGTGAATAGAACCAGATGTCTGCCTCTAAAAGTTCCCTCACAAGGTTAAAAAGTTAAAGTTGGAGGCACCAGAATGTAACTGCTGTATCAGAACCATGTAGTATCTGAAAATAACTGCATTTATCAGTAATTTCAGGTCATTTCCATTATGAAGGTTTGATATAGTTTATTAAGAAATAGTAGTCACTGATCTAGAATATAAGTTAGTCACTGTTCCACATCTCACCATGAGCTTTTTCTGCTTGGAAAGGTATGGCTCTGTCAGCTGCGGTTCCTCGTGGTCTAGCTTCATCAGTTCAGATGCTGCATTGGCCAAGTGTCCTTGGGAGAGACAAAAATGAAACAAAGACTCAGTCAAAACTTCATACCTTCCCTTTTAGCACTCCTTAGCTAGGTTTCAGAGTCCTAGGATCTAGGATCAATCTGAAATTCTTACAAGATGATGGGTCTAACCAATGCTTATTTGCAAATACAACACAGCATACCACCCATTAACCTCTGAGGACCCATTAACCTCTGAGGACACTTAGCTTTTCAAATTAAAAAGAAGACAAAATGTCCCCAAATTTGTGATGGGCAACGTAATTGTGACTGAGATTTGGAACCAAAGGTAAGTGCTGATGTTCCCCTCTGGATTAATAACAGGTGTGACGAGCTGTTCCATAATTTCGAGCAGTGCCATGGGCACAAAAGCCAAAGTGAGAATGGGCGATATTTTTCCTCTAGGTTTTAAATACACTTGACAACTAATTAAGACCTTTAATAAGATTTTTACAGACCAAAAATCAAATCAATGCCTCTGATAAACATCATCCAGGAAAGGGACATGCCATTAAGGAGATTTATTTGGAGTTAGGCAGGGCTTTCCCGACCTAATTAATTCCACTGCAAGACTTCGGGCTGGATCGTGTCTTTGACCTTGATTTACTGACCGGGTTCACTGCATAATGCCTGAGCAATGCGGCTCAGTATAAATATGGCAGATCCAATATCAGAGAACTCGACATAAAGCCGCCAGCATCACGGCATTCTTCTGCAGTTTTCATGCCAATGCAAGGTCAACACTTCGGGCAGCTTTGCTTACCTCACTGCTCTTGTGAGAATCGTCAGAGGGGAAGGATAAGAAGCTTTTATTCGTATTTTATTCCTGGGAGTCCTTTCCTGTTCGCTGCTACAACAGCACTGTCTAACCATTAAGCTCATAAGCCCAGTTCACTCTCAGCCAACAAGACTGGACAGTTTTAGAATGCTTTGAAAGACAGCCTGTTATGTGGACTCTTTAGTTTTAGAACATTGGTTGGAGTTGCAGGTTGGAGGTGTAAAAAGTCAAAGATGTCCTGTTTAAGAACCCAGTTTTAGGATTTTACTTAAAAACATTTATTTGCTTGATCAATCAATATGTGTCAAGCTAATGTGACACTGAGGAGGCAGAGCTGCTGTCAGTTGCCCTAGAAGCTCAGTATAGGGCTCCTTCCTCCATATAACACGTGAATATTATCAAGCGAGGCACCGGAACTTTCTAAAACTGAGACTCTCAAAAAAAGCTTTGCTTTTCACCCATACTGCTTTGTGTGTGTGCCTGTGTGTCTCTGAGTATGTGTTTTGGTTTCTCAGCCAGTCAGCGTTGGCCGGTGTTCACACTTAAGCCAGGGCTGGCGTTATTGTTTATAACAGAAACCGATTTCCCAATGACTGAAAATCATGATTACTTTATTGAACTGTAAAATAGTAGCCCTGAGACTGATGTTCTGTGTTGTGTGTTCTTTTCTTTGGACAAGTTCATTTGTTTGGATCTAGTTTTCACCGAAAGATGCTTAGCAAGAGAAGGGTGAGTGAGTCCTCCCTCACTTGTTTGGTCAGTGCAGGGGCTGAGAATAAAACATGAAGATAACAGGCTAGCGCACTGGTTTGGCTGATTCATAAAAGCTATGGAAATCGATAAATTGATACAAATTAGAATCAAACATTAAAAGCAAGTCATTGATACTTAAAATAATATACAAGATATCACTTGCAAAGATTTTTAAAGATGGTTTTTCACTTTCATATATCATTGTCACCTTCTAGATAAGCAGAAATTCCATTAGCCTTGTCTGAGAAATAGCATATCTGAAAAGAGACTTGAGTGCTAATAGCTCCCACTTGTGTAAGATGTTCAGACTGCTGAACACGACTTTATGGATTCAAATTGTGAACTAATCACTAAGCTGATTCAGCGAAGACTTTAAATCATTTTTTAAAAACTGAGTAATCAATGATAGCTGAGTAATCATGACACCCCTACTTGCAATGCATTTGAAAGAATAAACAGGATGAGAGAGGAGCTCTTTCTCCTATGATCTGAAAATTGCCTGTCATTATATGCATGCATATAAAGTTACATCAATAAAATTAAAGTTATTACAAAAAAAATTGCAAATTCCTTCTTAAATGGAGCTTTTAGGTAAGAAAATGCCAGCACAGATAATAGCAGGCCAGCAGTGAGAAACTTTTTAAGTGTCATCCATAAAACAACATCTTTGAGATGCATTGTGAGGAGGGGAACCAAACCCACTCATACAAAAACCTTAAATTATTTAGTGAAGTTTCAGAAACTGTGAATCTTTAAACATCATTCTACAATGTTTCAGTTACAGCAATACAAAATAAACTGGAAAAATGTATCTACACAATCTTTACAGTATGTATATAAGATAAGATAAGATAAGATAAGATAAACCTTTATTAGTCCCACAAGTGGGAAATTTGCATTGTCTCGGAGAAAGTGGACAGTACAAAGGTAAGAGCAGCAAAAATTTAAAACAATAGATTAAAATCTATACCAACAGTACAGTATAAAAAATACTGTATAACTGTATATTATAACTGTATAGTCCTATTTCTCCCTGGCTGCTATGAGTGGTGGTTCTCAGAAAGCACTAAATTGTGGCATCACTTACTACGTATTTCAGCAGTGGCGTACTTTGGGATCATGGAGTCAGTGGTGAGCTCGGGGTGGAGAATGCAGCCATGCGTGTAGGCGTCCATGGGCAAGCCATCCAGCAGCTCTCGGTACTGCTGTACTCGGGCATGCATAGGAGAGCCTTCTTCTGGAATAAGTTGGGCTACTGTGTCTGTGGTAACACACATACATACATAAATACACATGTAGTTTTGTCATCAGCTGATGCAAACATAGA
Organism: Brycinus macrolepidotus; assembly: GCA_037974445.1. Taxonomy (NCBI): domain Eukaryota; kingdom Metazoa; phylum Chordata; class Actinopteri; order Characiformes; family Alestidae; genus Brycinus; species Brycinus macrolepidotus. Next base: position 6,682,723 of record JBBPCZ010000142.1, on the reverse strand, counting down.
ACTTTACGCCAACTTGCCTCTGTAGCCCAGCTCTACGGTGTGAACCGCTATAAAACAACACATGAATACTCCAGCGGAATTCTGTATTAATATACCAAGTTATTGAAAATCATTGTGCCTTTCATGGAATAATAATTGGCCATTATGTCAAGTCAAGTCAAGTAGGTGTCATTTCAACCATATACACAGTACACAGTGAAATGAAACAATACTTCTCCAGCACCATGGTGCAACACAAAGAACAAAAACAGTACACTACAAAATGATGGGTAGGACAGGACTGCAGAGAGAGTGCAAAAACACCAGAACAACAGTACAATAATTTACAGAACAGGACAACATACAGTGCAGTTGACAGGATCACAGTACTAGTTTGAATGAATATAATATTGCGATACATGCCGAATTCTAGCAGCAAAGTTGTTAAGTGTGCAAAAAAAATGCAAAGAAATGCAAACTGAGGTAGACAGCAATAAATAACTGTACAAAAATAGCAATGTTGTTTGGCCTACTGTCACCCCATTGCGTTGTGTGACCGAAGAATTGCAATTATTGCAAAAATTAATAATGAAACTAACATGCTAAATAATACAAAACAAAACCGTTTCCACTCACATGCCTAACAACACCCCTTAACCGTGGTAAAATCACTGCAACACTTCTGACTTCCTTTGGAACTTATATATAAGTACTTATACTACATACACTGCTTAGTTTAACCAATATTTGGCTCACTTGGAGCTACTGCCATAAAAACGTAGACATAGACATAGACAATGCTATGCCCAGAGTACAACTGAGCAAACAACTCTGGACTGAAATGATTACAATCACATTTAGCCAATGGTTTGGTTTCGACACCAACTGCCTAAGAGAGATAAAGAACCCTTTAAAGATAAAGCCAGCAGCTGAAAGAAAAGAAAGGGCTGGGACGTCCCAGCCTGTCTGCACCATCTCAGTGTTTCAGAAGGAGCGGACGGCCGAGAGGCACCTGGCTAGGCTCCAGCCTGCTGACTAATCAGCCTCTGCCCCGCAGGCTGACCTGCACATCTCCACCAGGCTCAGGGGGAGATCTGCCGCAACGCAGCCTTGGAATACAACAACAGTCTTCCGTCACTGTCCCTAGTCACCCCACTCCTTCTACAACAGGACTCATTTACTTCAACCTTGCCAGGCCTTAGCACTGCACAGGGCTGGGGTAGGAGGGCCAAGCTTCCAGTGACACGTTAGCGGTCATTCAAAAAGATGCGGTGGTTCAGGTGGTTGGAGCACATGCTAGCCATTACCCTCCCAGGGGCATCATGTGATGGGGGAGTCCTAGCTAAAGAGTAGAACTAAATATGTTTAAGTAGAATAAAATTAAGTAGAGAAAGTAGGGTTTTTTTATATGGAAAAGGGAATGTAGGGAATACATCTGAAACTTTTTAAACTAAATTCCAGTGATGGTATGTCAAAGTGTCCAGCACAATACAACACAAAATCTTAATCTCAAACTAAAGTGTCAAAAAAGTGTTCACAATAATAGTGTGTTCTGAATATTGCAGTACGATTTGTTACTTAATATCATCCCATCTCCTACATACCTCTGCCTATTTTAGTTGATAATGGCATGTTATATAGTGTTAGAAATAAAATAGTCAAGTCTGTTTGAGAGTACTTTTTAGGAAAGTATGTGATGATTTATGCATGAAGTTATTATTTAGGCAGGCAGTTTATGGCCCTAATGGAGCTGAAGAAACAGTCCTGTCTTGCTTGGCTTACTACATTTAGGGTGAGGGATTTTTCTTTTCTATTATTTCACCAAAGCACACTAACACACAATTGGCCAGGCCCTAGAGTTCTCTATACCGTCCCTATCAATCCAAGAGGCCCCAGACTCAGGATGCTCAAGATGCCTTGTAAAGCAGTACTGCGGGACCGTTCTACAGTTTCCACTTACCGATAAAGACATCCATATAAAAGAGTCTCTCTGAAATTGCCCCCTGCCAAAAGAACCTATTCAGCATCCTCTTGTGAAAGCCATGAACATAATACTCTTGTCAAAAAAGAACAGTACACACAAGAGACGGGTTGCACATACACAGGAGAGGAAGGTTTAAAACTGGGCTCGGGCACCTGCTGCTAAATCGTGAAGTCCCACACGAAGATACGTTACACCACGCTGAGCTATTGTCTGCTGCAGTGTGTGCTGCTATCTCTCTCGCCCCTGTCAGCAGTCAGTCTTAACTTTACAATCTTCAGTGCTGCCCAACTTCATTACAAATGAATGCACAAGACAGACCCCTGCAAATCAGGCCATGGCTGGTGGCACCACATCCACCACACAGCTCAAAGTCATGAATTAGCATAGGTTTTAGCACCAAGCACAAACACTTCTGCACTGAAATGATTTACCCCCTCCCACAAAAATATGGCTCAATATGGCATTACTGAAAACTATCTAATTTTATGCACTAAAAATGGGGATTCTGGTGATTAGGGTCTACACAAAGCCAATCCAGAGCGGTTTGATGTGAAATTCTCCACTGTAGAGAAATCTATCCAGGATTGTTTACAGTGGTGGTGATGGGAACCAGATGTCTAAACCTTTTAATGCCTCTAAAAGTTCCCTTTACAGAAAGTTTGTACACAAAAGGGTTATGGTTGACAGTATAGACACTGTTTTATGAGAGTTTTGAGAGTAACTAAAGAAAACGTTTAGCTTTATCACTATTTTACTACTATCATTGAATGTAGGGTCACTGGTGGTTTTGGATACCTATATTCATGTTGCTGGCATTGCACACTGGTTCCTGTCACTGCCACTGTAAACAAATCTGAATCTGAAATAGTGTGTCTCTACAACACACTATTTCACATCAGTCCACTCTGTTAAGCTCATAGCTCTGGACTGCCCAATAACAATATCGCTGACCACTTCTCATTTTAAACAGGGTTGACTTTGGCTTAAACTATCTGGCCTACTGAAAAAAACTGTTTTGAGATACACCCCCCAGAGCACTTTATTTACATCGCTTCTCCACTGGGGGGAAGTTACTTGCCTCACTGGTTATTTCATTTATCACTCCCTACATGGGCGAGTGACCATGGCAACCCCTGAGGGGAAATCTCTGTGCAGTAAGTTTTACTCCCTTCCAGTAATTCCACCTTCTCTACTTGCACTGAAAAATATATAAGGATTGCAAATGAAAACACATATATAGAGGGAAATATTAGTTACATTTATTCCTCAGATCCATAGAATCATAACCATTTTAAAAGCATTAATTTGATGCTCAGTGACCGTGCTGGATGAATACGTCCTTGAGCTTTTCTCATTGAAGTAGTGTCTCATTATCATCAGTCATCTTTCCTTAGCATCCTGGAGGGCCAGTCTTTCTTTTTCAACTCAGGCAGGGCTTAATAATCAGCTCCTGACCTGGATCACATGTGGCAAGGCAGGGAGATTCTGGAGTCAGGGTCCTCGAAGACCAGGAATGAAACTGTGGTGCACATGCTGGTTTACATAAGGAGACACCAGTCAGGAAGCCAATTAGTAGATCATTAATATTCACTAATCAAGCACAGGCCTCTTTTGAAGTCACTCGTCACATTGCTCCAGTACCGGAACGGGGCAACCGTGTTCAATGCCTCTCTTGTTCCTCTGGTGCTTGATGACTCTTTACACTGGCAAATACGTTGGTTGCAAAGGCTCACTAAGCTTGGACAATAACATACATTTAGGGAAATGTTTATCATCTGCAGGATTATTGTGTTAAATAATATAACTTTGCCCCTAATTCAGTAGGGTGGCATATTAAGGCCTATTCACATCAAGTTTTTTCAGACCTTCACATCCAATGCAAGTCCAATACAGCTTTTTAAATACTCTGGGCCAGATGTACAAACAAAATGCACTTATAACGCACCTAAAATTAGCTACTGATTTACAAAAACTATAGCTTATTATGCAAACCACACAGCTCCACCCATTAAATGCCTACTAATGAGGCACAGGGTTTAAAAAGCACAGTGAAATAATAACTGAGTCATCAAAAAGCTCAAGACAAAGCAGAAACAGGAAAGTTCAGTGATGAAGAGTGATTAGTGTTGATAAATTCTTGATCACCAAAACATTCTCCAGGGGTGAACATCTAATTCCCAGCTAAGATGCATGTCAAACATTAAAACAAACTGTGTGCGCAAACACCAGTATATTCTGCACTGCGTCTTCTCATGCATAAAGATCTGATCCTGATTTCAAACTGTTATTATGATCCTAAACATTCTTCCAGCAAGTGTTTGAAGATCATGTCTCTGTCTAACACCCATATCTGCTGCTGCTGCTATTAAAGGAAGTCCCTCAACAACATGTCTTTTGAGACTTGAATGCAACTTTACACCTGGCTTTAAAAGCGCAATCGAGTGGAATATGTAATCACCCACATGCGTAATATCTCTGCCTACTTCCTCCCACGTTTTGCTTGACACTCGCTCAAATGTATATGCATGAGGTCGAAAAGCACATTTCGCTAGACTGCATGTTTAGACTCCCGCCCTGGTTTCGAACATAAGATGCAGTGTAAATAGGCCTTTAGCCTATAATTTGCAATATATGTTATGCAAAATAAAAATATGTAGCATAATATCCATACTCATTTAAACTATTGTAGTATTTGATAATATTAATTAGCAGCCCAAGGCGAATGATAACAGATAGCAGAAATGGATGAAGAGCAGGGTCCATGTCCCGTGCATGTTGCCTTCAGATCACTTGACAAAGCCAGTCTTTATACATCAAATAAAAATCTCATCTCAAACAACTCTCAAGGGTCAACAAGGGAAAACTGCCGAATATGCCAAACTTTATGGCATATTGCCTTTTTTTTGTACCTGCCTGCCATTTGACAAGAATTCTTACTATCTTTACAGATATCCTTATTACCTATCTGTTTCAATTTGCTGTACCAAGACGCCTCAAGCCATTTACCATAATACTTGTGTCTAAATTGGATCCTGGCCAAATTGGGTCTACAATTTTAAAGCGCTATGGGATATTAGCTGTAGCTCAAGTCAAGCACATAACCTCCGTTTCAAGTGGCCCTCTCCAGTTTGCCTACTGCCTCAGATCAACTAAAGATGCAGTTCTCTTAGCTCTCCAACAAGCTTTGATCAATCTGGAGAAGAATAACATCTATCTGAAGATGCTCATCACCAAACTCAGCACACATGGAAAACATGTGTGAATCTTGTACTTGTTGATGAACTGACCTCAGAATGTCAGACTTTATCTTCCAGTCCATCACCAGTACGCCTTAGGGCTTTGTTTCTCATCATCCATAACTGTGTGGCCACACACAACACCAACATTGTGATTGAATTTGCTTAGAACAGCTGTGGCGGAGCTGATATCTGATCAGGATGAATCAGCTTACACTAAGATGCAACCTGCTTGCATCCCTCAAAGCAGACAAACCACAACTTGGTCCACGAGCGGGGGATACACCAGGACTTTCAAAACGATGTAAATTTCAAACATACAATTTAAAAATGCTAATTCAAATGCACATTACCACACAGTGACTACTAATGAAGTTATATGTCTACTTTAAAAGCTAAATAACACCTGGCGTCCTGGTGGTTAGGGAGCTGCCCCTGTGATTGGAAGGTTGAGGGTTTGAATCCCAAGACTGCCAGTGGCACCACTGAGGTACCCTTGAGCAAGGTATTATCCCCACACACTGCTCCTCCATTGTAAGCTGCCCACTTGGGTAAACGGGTTAAATGCAGAAGACAAATTTCACTCTGTTCACAGTGTGTGCTGTGCTGTGGTGTAATCACGTGTGACAAATGGTTCACTTTCACTTAATATGTTACATAAAGATGGTAGATTTATTCTGAGAAGTGGACTCTCCAAATCCAGATGCTCACTGTCCATTTTATCAGCTTCACTTAACATATACAGTGAGGAACATAAGTATTTGAACACCTTGCGATTTTGCAAGTTCTCCCACTTAGAAATCATGGAGGGGTCTGAAATTCACATTGTAGGTGCAGTCCCACTGTGA
>JBBPCZ010000142.1:6635903-6662042 GCA_037974445.1 Brycinus macrolepidotus | reverse complement strand
CTGGCATGGAATGGTTGTCATACTCATAGAGATGCTGATTTAAAAATAAATTGCAGTGGTCTCTTATTTTTTTTTCCGGAGCTGTAATAATCAGTTGACCAGTTTAAGGACAATCATAATCTAGCAATGGTGAAAACATACCAGTAATTGAGAAAGTATAAGCTACTCAGTCACAATAAATGAGTATAACAAAGGAAATAGTGCTGCGTAGTGTGTTCTGTTGGTGCTGTAGCAGCGCCACTGTCAGCAAAAGTGCTTGGTGGGCAAATTCTGTTGCAAGCACTTTTCATACATTTGTAGTTCTTGCTATCTTTCTTTACACTACATGAAGTGGATTGTTATTATAGAGATATGAAGCAACGTGAGTGGTGAAAAAAGAGTAGTAAACTGTGGCATGTCAAAAATGAGTCAAATCTAATTTTGTGAGCTTATTAATAGTAATAATAGTAATTGTAATAGTAATAGTAATAGTATTGGCCACATATTGGAGAGCACAACTGCTATCGCATTTTGTTAGAGCATCATTTTAAAATACTCATTAAACATACTATAACATACCTTTGTGTACTCTTTTATTTATGTAACCTGTTCCTGGCAGCTGAGTCATCAAATTCAGCAGTGTGTAATGTCGCACAGTGTTTGAGGACACACATATAATCCAGACTTTGCCCTTCTGGCCTGTCCATAGGACTGATGAACTCAAACAAGTGTTACTTGGCCATGAGACGCAGGGACATAAATAACTGCACATGTTTTATTACTCTAGAGGTGGACATGAAAGCATGGCTGGCTATTGTGGCTGCGGCCGAGGGGAGGAAATGATGGGTGTGGATCAACACAGCTATCTCATACCAGCTGATAGCTTGTTCTCGTCTTGTTATTTTTATCTCTGGTTTACATGGACGTGATTTCTAAATCAGTTTGTGAAACTACATGAGAAAGTAGTTGTATATGTTCTCTTTCAAATGAGGAAGTTGATTTTTCACCACAATTTGATTCCACTTGATTATTTTGGTATGACAAACAATTAAAACATTCATTCATTCATTTTCTGTAACCGCTTAATTCTTACTAGGGTCGCGGGTACCCGGAGCCTATCCTGGGGTCTACAGGCGCGGGGCAGGAAGCCCAACCGCAGGGCACAATTAAAACAATAAAGCATTTTATTATTTTGACTATATTTGCAGCAAAAGACATTTAATTAGATTTGGTGGATTTTAATGTTTGAAGGCAGCCCAGGAATTTCATGTTTGGCCGAATGTGCAATATCTCTGGTGCAATATCATTCAGTGTGTGCTGCAACTAGGCATCTGAAGATATCCACTGTGTACACTTATATATTTATATACTGTTTCAATATTATTTTTTAAGTGTACAGTTATATTCTATAGTTTTTATAGATTATGCTGCTTCTACTTTCTTCTCTTGTTCTGTCCACTTTGCTGTTGTAACAATGTGAATTTCCCACCGGTGGGACTAAAAAAGGGTCATCTTATCTTATCTTATCTTAAATAAGTACATTCTTACTGTACATTACTAGAAATTATTGCAATCCAATCCAGAACGGATGCAGTTGAATTGCCACCCAATCACAATACTTGTATATCTACACTAATGATTATTAGTACTATTACAAGTTCAGACCACTCACTAATCTCTGTCCCTCTAGGCACCTTCCAGGGCCAGTTCACGGGTGGGATGCGACATGGCTATGGCGTACGCCAGAGTGTCCCGTATGGCATGGCAGCCGTGGTGCGCTCGCCCTTGCGCAACTCTCTCACTTCTCTGCGCAGTGAGCACAGCAACGGGACTCTTCTGCAGCAGGACATCCCAGTCATCACAACCTCTAACGCCTCTGGCCAGGAGACGCCCTCCCCAACACCCATCGGGCCGTCCCGTGGTGGCTTCGCCCTCACCCTGCAAGTAGACCCGGACATGGTGAAGCCGAAGAAGAAGGGCCTGTTCCGGAGGGGCTCGCTGCTGGGCAAGCTGACCAAATCGGAGTCACGCACGTCCCTGTCCAGTCAGAAGAGTAAGATCAGCTTCCTGCGCAGCGATTCGGCCCTCAGCTCAGCGGCCAGCGATGCCAACTCCACAGTCAGCCTGGGCGAGAGTGAGGGCGAGACCGAAGGTGGCGAGTTTCCACCTGTGGAGGCCGACATTGATGCCACCACAACCGAGGTGTATATGGGTGAGTGGAAGAATGACAAGCGCTCCGGCTACGGCATCAGTGAGAGATCTAGCGGCTTGAAGTATGAGGGCGAGTGGCTGGACAACCAGCGCCACGGCTACGGCTGCACAACCTTCGCCGAAGGCGGCAAGGAGGAAGGCAAGTACATGCACAACATGCTGGTGAAGGCCGTGAAGAAGAAGGTCATCCAGCTGAAAGGCACCAAAATCAAGCAGAAAGTGGAGAGGAGCGTGGAGGGGGCACAGAGAGCCGCCGCCATCGCCAAGCAGAAAGCAGAAATCGCCGGCTCAAGGTCAGTCAAGTTGAATGACTTGAATGTATCTTAACACATTTCTGATAGAAATGTGATATGGCTTGAAACAAAGGAGACTATGTTTTATAAAGGCAAACTATGGGCCAAAATGTAGAAATAGAAAAGATAGAAATAGAACAGTTAGCTTATATGGTTTTTGACACTCGTTTTTTTTTTTTTTTGACATACTGCTACCTGTAAAAATGAACAAAATATGTTGCTAAAAACCAATAAGACATTTGACTGAATTATTTGTATACATTTGTCCATATTTATAGGTTGTTTTGCCATATTGTTCTTAAATAAAATGAACTCAGTTCTGTTGGAGTGAAGCTGTAAGGGAACCTGCTGCAGATTATCTCTGGGCCTATTCTGTGTACTAAACAAACTTTAAAGACTGCTCACTCCTCCCTCTGGTTCTCTTTAGTGCTGATAAAACCTCAGACTGCTTGCTCTTCATACCACAACTCCTTTAAACCTCAAACGTCACAAAGGGAACTCTATAATAATGGGTAGTGTTTACGATATAACAGTTCTTATTGCCTGAGCTACATTCAAATCCATGAAAAATACTCCAATAGCACCAAGCTATTAAGCATTATTAGATATCATCAGTGTTCATGGAATCATCGTTGATCTAAATTATTTGTTATCAAACCTTTTATGATATTGTACTTTATTGAATATTATATATATATATATATGTTTGCTACCATTTCATAAAAGCATTTAACCACTTAAGGCCATCCCTCACTGTGATTTTCTCCTACCCAGCATTGCCCCTTGGCTACATTGAAATCACTAAGGTGGGCTCTCGTGGTTTAATGCTTTAATAGGCCAGCGCTGTTGCCTCTTTGCGAAACTGCACAGACCCACAGGCAGCTTTTGCCCTGTAAATTGTTTTACCCACTAAAACAAATTGGTTGGCTCTGTTTAAAGGGGTCTGAGTTTGCTTCCTATGTTCGCACGTGGACAGAAAACTAGGACTCAGTCGTCTGAGACCACTTAAAAGACAGTTTGTATGAATCTAATTTAGAAACTTACATAACATAATTAGCAACATGAACCTCACAGATCCAGTGCAGACCTAAAGAAGCGAACTTTTTATCTGAACAAGTGGTTACAGGGTTTTTCAATCCAGGAGAAGCACAGTAGTGAACAAGTTACTGCGCTGCTTCATTACACATTCATTCATCTTGTCAGCTAATTAACAAGCCTTAAATCTGGTGAATCAGGTGTGTTTGAGCAAGGGAAACACTCTTTACTGTGGGCCTCTAGAACTGTTGTCATCTCTTGGACCACAGTACATTTTTCTACACTTTAAAGATACCAGCTGTGTACCCAGCGGTTTGATCTTTTTAGGACAAAAAAGGTACTGTAGTCCACACATTGGATGAAGGTCTTGGTTCACAGTGACAGCCTTGTGTAAGGCCACGTCTAGCAGAAGCAGCGGTGGAGCTGTTGAACTATGTGCTTAGTGAAAGGTCACTACTTGAAGCTAATGTTACTGTGCTCTCAGTGTGGATCTGTGTTCCGTAACAGCTTGTTAAGTAACTTAAGATTCCTAGTGGACAACACTTTCACATGATATCACTGAAAACAGGCACTTTCTAACATTAACATTTCTAACATTTCTAACTATGCTGCTCCGGCCCAGAATTGTGTTAAAGAGCATAGACTGAGCATTCAGACACTCATTAACATTTAGAACATGAACAGGCAGAGCTTTTGGTCAACATCACTCTTTTGGTTTCTGGTCTTTTTCTGTCTATTGGCGTATGAATTATATAAAGTTACACGGTTCTTGTCCAAGTTAGGTTATATGGCAATAATATAACTTCACCTGAAGACATTTTCACAATGTACGAGAACCTCATAACTTTACCTAATTGTAAGGTTCTTGTACAAGTTATCCCATCGTGGGTTATATGGCAATAATATGACTTCACCTGAAGACCTTTTTACAATGTACAGTTTGTCATCTGAGTTTTGCAAAAGAATAAAACACACCAGCAAAGCAGCTGTACCAAAAAAGTGAGAAACTATTTAGTTCAGAGATTTTTTTAAAATCAACATTTGCACATATAAACTAAAAATGAAACCATTGATAACAATAGAGGTGCCCTGATCATGTATGTTTTTGGCCAATTCCATTTCTTTCCAGCAAAATTGGTCAATGACCATATATTTTTTGGGATGTTTCTTATTATCTTTATTTAACACTGTGTGTGGGATGGAGGAACACATGAAACACACAAGCACATATTCAGTACTTTCTATCACTGGATATATAACCCAGTAATCTAAATAACATGATTTGGTCTTTAACAGACCAAACTGCTATCTTAAATTCCTAAATTAAATATTACTAGCGTATTTAAACATTATGAATTGAATAAAGTGCTGCAAGCAAGAGACGACTGGATGTTTTGCAAAATGAGTTATAATAAAGCTACAATATTTCAATACAGGTGTACCAAATGCCGTGTGAGTGTGCTTACATGCACCTCATGTAACTTTGGCAGCTCGGCCAAAATAAAAGATGAACGTGCGTCCCAGGTAAAAATAGATTAATAAAATAAGATGGCATAATGGACTGACATCCAGTCAGATACAGTTACAGGGGAACTGCTTTTTTTCTTACCATCTATAACTGGTACTAATTTGTCTTTATCACGCTGCAGTTGTTGGGGGTTCTAGAAGTACTGATGATACCATGATCTACTCAGACACCCCTGGTGTCAGTTTACAGTAGGGCCTCCTCTGAAGAGGCCGCACTTTGACATCTGTTTATTGAAAGCTCTTAGCTTATCTCTATTTGAAAAGAGGCAGGAATATTTTTGAAAGAACAGGTTACTTTAACAGGTTTATTTAACTCTTGGTATTTTAAAGTCAATTACAAAATTAAGTTATAATTAACTATTATTGGTTGATAATGACTTGATTTTTAGTTATTAGTCAGTTGTTATAATAATTACAGTTGTTTACAGTAAATCATTACAGTTAATTAATGGTTAGTTAGTTTACAATGAGATTACAGGAGTTGCAGCTATAAAAAATTACACGTACATTGGAATTACTTTTTGTATAGACACGTTTAAGCCTGTTTTGTTGATGAGCATAAAACAAAACTGTACACACAACAGTAACTGTTTAGTCAAATTATTGATATAATAGCTCCTTTTCTACTTACAATTAAAATGAGGTATCAAATGAAAGTGATGAATCTGCACTTTCCACAGAATTTATTTTCTTGTTTTAGTGAGCTGTAGAAGCATTGACCCTCTCATCAGGAGACTGTGAGTTCAGTCCATTGCAATGTAAGGGCCATCCTTGTCCTGGAGTCCAAGAAAACACAACTGCCCAGTGGTTAGCTGATTTAACAGAATTGGTGGTTAGCGTTCTCCTCCAAGTGTGCAGAGCTGTCCAATTACTTTGCAAAACTGACAGTTTGAAAAGAGGCGTTACATGTCTCTGAGGAATTACTTGCTAGCCTTCTCCCTCCCATCTTGGTAGTATCGTGTGATTGGTGTCATCTTAGCTAGCAAAATTGGGAAGAAAATTGCAATACAAAAAATAATTTATGGATTCCAACACAAACTGGAGCCTGCCCTGTATGGAATGCACTGGAAAAGACAATTCCTTGAATTATGTTTGGAAAATAATCTCCCAAGCCATAAGTGCTCGTGGAACAGTCTTCTCCACACCGTCTGCTGCGATCTGCTATTTCATCTGTTGCCAACAGTTTTTCTAATAAACGATTTACGTGCTCCCCTCTTGTAGATGCACATCGCATAGTTTCTTACCAGTCCAGGAGGAGTGTAGGTTAAACCTCCGTGAGCGAAGGCCTGTTTTGTTTTGGTTTAAGCATCTCCTTACAAGGAGGGAAGATTTTATCAAAGCCGCAGCAGCACCTGAAATTAGCCTGCTGTTTATAACAGCGCACATCCCGACGATGAACTGCAGAGCCTGTCGGCGGCGCAGCGAAATCTAAATATTTTACCTGGGAGACAAGTAGATTTATGAACGTCGGTGGCATTATGCTCTTTCTCTCATTGCGGTAAGGCCCAGCCACTGAGGCTCCATGAAGATCCTGCAGGAACCTGTTTATATCAAAAAGGTAGAGAGCCAGTCAGGAGTCAGATGTTTTTTCACTGAGGTGGTCTAAGATTCACCTGAGAAAGTTTTTTTCTTATGTGTCTGACTACACTTAGCAAGTATGCCATTGTATGTCAACACAAGCCTAGGCTAGGCCACTTTTGCTGGGGTATAACATTGTGGTATGATTGTGGATGCTAATGTGATACTGTATATTGAAGTCTTTTTGCTTTGCCTTGGCCTTATTTTGATGAAAATGTAATGTACTCTTGTTCAATTACGTGAAGGCCCCTTAGAAACTTGCATTTGGAACTGTGTTTGTCAGAGAGCTCAAAACGCAGAATGAAAAAAAACACTGTAATTGGTTAACCCTTTGAACGGGAGCAGCACGGATTTTGCCAGCAGTGCAACAAATGGTAAACTGTCATCATACAGCAAAACAACTCCTTATATGGAAGTTCCCCTGGTTTGTTTTGATGCTCAAGATGTCAGGCGTCATGTTGAGCTTTGTCTGGTGTTCATATGTCACGTAGAACCAAAGTTATTGTAACTTTAAAAAGATGTAAGAATAATTGCCACTACTGGGGTTTTAAAAATGGCGTCACATGAAAATGCCCATAAATAACAAAACTGCCCAAATTTCTTAGAAACAAATGGAACAAAGCACAAGATCTTTGAATGTGGGAGAACCTTCAGGATAGTTTACGCCCACAAGTGGGTGGGGAAAACCCGCAGAGGGAGGGGGTCCAGAGAGCGGTCGAGTGGCGGCGTGCCGAGTGAAAGAGCAGCAAACGACGAGCATGTAGGAGAACAAACACCAGTTTTAGACTGATTTACACTGGTTATATTTACTGAAATCAGATTTTACTAATAGTTCTAATGGTTAAAAGACTCATTTGTATATTGCAGCCCTCTTCATCATCTGTAGTATTACGATGCCTATTTACAAATGCTATATTGTGCAGTCCTACTCGACACCAGAAAGTGTTTTTTCTTCTTTTAATCTGATTCTCAAACAGAGCACTACAAATATTTGTCCCGATGCCTTTTGTCAAGGCATTAGTTCCCTTGACGCCCCTGACAAAGGCACCGGCCTGAAACCGCAGACTTTATTGCACTTCTCTACTTGAGATTCGAAAGAAGATTAGACGGTAAAGAAAGGAAAAGTGGACTTTTTGCTGGGTCTCCACTCTTTTATACTTCATTCTCAGTGCTGAACATTTAACGTTCAAGCCCAAGCTTTTTGTGTTCTGATTCACAGCAGGGACTTAATTACCGTCCTTAGTGAAAAGTGCTCTGGGAAAAGACCCTGCTAGTAATTTGAGATTCAAATTCTCTCTTGTTAAGTAGTGTTACCAGATTTTAAATAATTTTGCTATTATTTAAATTTGCTAAAAAGTTACTTGTTTTTCATGTTTTCATCATTTTTCATCATTTTGAAATAAACAAAAAAGCAATGTAATGCACTGTGTAACTCTCTATGTAAATAATATGATAATATGAAAATAAAATAAAATAAATATGAAATAATGTTTTTACAATTAAATCGCATACGTTAGATCAATGACTTCTAAGAGTTATCCCCTTGTAGGGTTATTTTTCAATTATTGATCCTCTGACTTATTATTTAGTAACTACCTATTATTCAGTAATTAAAATAACAATAATAAGAACATTTTGCCCTATACTGGCCATTTGCAGGGTAAAGGTCCTATATCTGTCATTTTTGGTATTTGTTTCATTATATGTTTATTCCTTGGGGGCCACTAATAATGTCTGTGTGTTTTTTTATTGCAAAAAAGTCCTAACTTCTTTTTAGATGAACATTTTACAACCTCTCTGTATCCGTTAGAATTAAAAAGGCTGTTTAATTCGAAGACATCACACTTTAAGACAGACATACACTGATCAGCAATAATATGGGCCCTTTAAGGTTTCACTGACTATCTGATGAGGGTAGATTCATACTACAGCATGTTTCACTCTAAAACAGGGCGTGTAAATGCTATTAGCAGTTGTAGTCTCTGGGGTCTGTTTAATGCAGGACGTGGACCAAAGCAGGCTCTTATCTGTACCTTAGGACACTTACGTCCTGACCACCGCTGCAGTGAGTTCACAGATAAAGAATCCAGCTGGTAGGGGTTGACTGGCGCAGTGAAAGCCCGTGTTGGCCTGGGGCAGTGTATTTTGAGCAGGGCCTGGTGTGCTGTGGAAGGCGAGGCTCCTCGGAGGCCATGGCACTGGGTGTAAATGACGCACGCAGCAGCGGTGTCAGAAAAGAGGCCTGCCTAAATAAGGCCAGACACTGTTGCTGTATCACAATTGCAGGGGAATGCAACAGCTGATAGCTCCCAGTTCCCAGACACTGACAATGAGCCGGGGTGCCCCATTCTTAACTTTAGAGTGCCGGGGTGGTTACACCGTGTTCTCAGTTCAGCAGTGTTAATTACTTCACTTTCTGAGGGACTGAAGTCAGTTTATCAGTTGTTTTATTTTTCAGGGATGTTATTTGAGTGTGCCCAAATATATAGATTAAATTACCTTTATATATATATACACACACACACACACACACACACACACACATATATATATATATATATATATGACACATTTTCATATACCTATTACTGTTTGTGTGAGTTTAACAAATTGGAAAAAACAATCTAAAATATTGCCTATGCAACGACACATTTAATACTTTAGAATTGTCTAATATGATAAACAAGCAAATTAAATTGGAATTAATCGCAAATAAATAGAAATTATGCACTAAAGTTTGCTAAAGATTCCCATTTTTAAGTTTGTTTCTTTTGTACAGATGTTTGCAAGTTCATTCCCCGGTGATACCATAGCCATCTGTGCTTGGGAGTCCAAGACAGCACAACTGGCTTATGTTCTCTCTGAGTGGGGAGAATGGCTCTCCCTCACCCCTATCACTTAGTGCAGTGCTCACCAAAGCAGATGTCTGATGTAACAGAATTAGCAGTCAGTGTTCTCCTCCAAGCGTGTTGAGCAGTCCAGTGATTTTGTGTTAGTGGCAGTTTGAAAAGTTGCAGTGGTGCTTTATATGACTCAGTCATGAAAGAGGTCATATGACTGGGTCTTAGTCTTGCATTCAGATGGCATTAACAAGCATTTACCTGCAGTTTAAATGCATTTATTTTAAGCCAATGCATAAAAAGTTATCTCATAACAAGTTTACAAACCCGAGAACCTGAAGAAGCAGAAAGAATGCAAAAGGAAATCCAGTCAAACCTGAGTTTGAACCTGGTTTAAACCTAGTCCACCATGTAGTAGCTTTTTGTTGTGGTGCTCCTGATTAAAGCCATATGCACGGAGCACTATGTGACGCCTTGCGTCAGCAGTGGTGTCAGATCTTTCAGTAGATATAAATATTACCAGCCTGTAAATAAGTGGCATCATTGGCAGCATATACATGTACAACACCTATCCTTTATCTGGAGGCTAAGCTCTCTCTCTCTCTCTCTTTCCCTGCCAGTTCAGTTCATCTTAACATTAATGACTGGTGTAAAGCAGGTCCTGAATGTATTCTAAAAGCACCAAGCAGCATTTAAAGCAGCTGCTTTTCTCATATTTCATTTACATGAAATTCAATGCCATTAACTGCTATAATTGCTATAACAACCACATACACACACACACACACACACACACACACACGCACACACGTTATGCATATATCATTATTATCACATCTATATCTATACATATATACATACACATACACACACTTGAACTCATACTTAAACAGTATAGTACTACACACTTCAGTTCTTCAGAGCAGACTGTCCTGATTAGAGGTTCTATTTGCCTGCAAGCCTTCAGCTCTGCTTTACACTGAAACTCTGAAATGTGTTTCAGTGTGCTGTGTTGGTGCAGCTCATCTACAGGAAGTGCCATCTGTCAAAAGTCTCTCCGCCCACTGCTTGGCAGCGTGGTAATAGAGTTATGGACACTACACCCCCACACAGTTTGCTGCTTAATTGCTTATTATTTTGATCCTTTAGTACATTCATACTATTCTCATCTTTTAGAGTGGTTTGTTGTGAAATGCGCTGTTCTAGAGAAATATAATGAGTCTGAATTGACCACAATGGTGGTGATAGGAACATATATCTGAATAGTTTAATCCCTTCTAAAGCAACCTCAGTGAGAGTTATTACACAAATGCTAGTGCAGTGGTTTTGGCCTAAAACATATCTTTTTCAAATTCATTCCTGCTGGAGGGGTATATGTGTGTTTTGCCAGAGATTTTTTTTTTTTTTTTTTTACAATTACCGTTACCATTATCAACATCAACATTACATATAAGTTCACTGGCCATTTTGGATAGTAAATAAAATGACTATATTTGCGTTGTAGAGATAGCAACCCCTGGTTTCTGTCACCACCAGTCCATCATCACAAATCGTAATCTGTAAGTTTCTCTGCAACAAATAATTTAATCAAACTCTGTATGACCTTGTTTACATCTCTGTGTTAGAACATTGAATAAAAATCATTTGTACTCATAGTTTTTGATGGTATTTTTAAAATGTGGCACTGCAGATTTTTTTGGCCGTTCCAGCTGGTCAGATATCACAAAAAAATACATATTTGTGTATTTCGAACATTTCCTGAAGCATGAAGATATTATATTTTTGCCCGCCACTATACTGAAACCATATATAGGCTCAATAATGAGCAGGATCTCTGTTCCTCTGTGTTGGTTAAAACTGTCTTGACTGCTCATAAACAGGTGTCTAAAATTCACTACAAGCAACCAAACTGAGCTAGAGGCCTGTGGGCCCTAATGTTCTTTCTACTCTAATCATGCACAGACCTAGACCTAAAGTTGTATTAACCCCTTAAATAGTGAGGAGTCGCTGGTGGGAACTTGTATTACATGCTTCTATAACTTAAACATAACTAAGCCTGCTTGCGTTGCTTTGTGATGCATTAAACCTGGGATTTAAGGGGTTAAAAGACAATTTGAGCTAAAGATTCCTCCTGTGTGGCTGGGAATACACTGGGATTAGGATCTGGATAACCACTTTGTTCTGTCTATATCCACTTGATCATGCTGCCATAGACTAAATTATTAAGCAAATTATGCAACCAGCTTTACTGCTGCTGATGTGGCTATATTCTTTACTCTTACGTGCTATTATTGTTTACTCTTTGGTTAGTGTGCCATAGCATTTGTAACACCATTCATACACACGCTGAGGTCTGCCATTTAATTTAAACATTTTAACCCAGGCAAAAGGTGTATTGCACAATATGCCAGTATGTATATGCATTCTTTATTATATTTGATGTAAATGTAATAACATTTGATTATTTGCAGGGAAATGGTTACCAGGGCCCAGTGATGGTTTCTCAGTAGCAGAAGCCACTATTACAGTATCAGTCACCCTAAAGCTAAGTAACCCTGGAGGAAGCCTGGCAATATGTTGACTGCTTGTGGACAGGTGTAGATCTAAGATCCACTACGGGGAGTTCTGAGCCCTTCTAATGGTTCTGTTGGGAAGTGGCCTCTAAACAGCGTCTTAGTGGGCGAGGCTATTTTGAGCTCAGGCTAACGTTACAGCATGTCAAGTATTCCCAGAGTAATCACAATCCGTAATGCTTCAACTGTCCAATTCAAACACTGGGGATTATATTTAGAGATTTACTTGTTCTTAATAAAACGCTCTCGTTTATTTCTTAGCATAATTATGCAACAGTTTATGTCACACAGGTAAACTAGAGAGATAAAGCCACTGCATGTATTTTATGGCTGTGCTTTGTCTGTGACTTTAAAGCACTGCTATCATGAAGCCGTTTGGTAAGAATAAACTGTTCCTCACTCTGCAGCCAAGGCTATAGAGTGGTTCCCCAGTGCGGCCTTGGTCATATCTCATTGTCAGGGGCTAGGTGTTAAAATAATTTATTTCTGCCCCAGCTTGGTGCCTGAAGAGTACACCCTCTCCTGCTAATAATAATCCTGTGCTACACGACCCTGGCCACACACCTGACCTCTGCGTTCAACCCTCACACAGTTGAAACACACCCCACCTGGGTGGACTTGGAATCGTGTGCCATTTACTTTTCATCCGTTTTGGGATTTGCCAGATTTCCATTACTACCTGAACAGGGAACTGAGTTCAGGATTCTTTTGTGTTGAGGGGCTGTGCTTTTTATAAATAGGGCGGACAACTGCTGTCCCATCTTCCAAATAAAGACAACATGGAATGTCTTGGAGCGCCAGGGCTGTGCTCTGCTATAGCAAGAGCACCATAAAGAAAGAAATGTACGGTCTGGATTGGTTTGACGGTTGGAGTTCAAAACTGCATATATCTGGGAATTTTAAAGGCCTTGTTCACATGTTCTGAGACTAACCTTGTGACCAAAACAGTAAATTATTAATAGGTCTACTCATCAAAATAAGTGTCTGGGACAAACAACAGCACGCAGACGGACTCTTTTGCACATTAACCATTTGTCGGCACTTAGAAGTTACATTAACAGTGGTAACAGAAGTATGTAGTCACTTCATATTGATTGTTTCTCACTTGCAGATCATCAAAATAAGTGGAGAAATTGTGCTGAACGGAATTTAAGATACCACATAGGCAGAAGAGGAGGTATCTTTTATGATTTGGATTTGTTGATATGGTGGTATTTGCAGTAGGCCTGAACCATGAATCTTTTTTATTGAAATAAAAACTTTGGATTAGTTTGAACAGGGAAATTAGTTTTAACAATAAGGAAAAGTAACCAAATAGCTAAAAGCTTGGGAATAGGCAATATGGCACACGACACTCTGCATTCAAGCTGAAATGCAAACCCAAATTCTTACCCAAAAAAGCATGGAGTTTAATTAATAGTCATTTTTTGCATTGAAAGTACAATCACAATCGAAAAATCACAATGACATATTTTCCCCATATTGTTTAGTCCTTGTGTATAGTCCTGTTTTGCAATAACATCATTTTTTCCCTCTTTCTCTTGTTTTTTGCCATTGAAACAAGTGATTAGCAACAAGTTTTAAATGCAGACTTAAAACTGTTGCTGCAGAATTTAAATCTGATGTAAATGTAATTAGGCATATATGTATTTATATTATGTAATTATGTTTTTGCATTAAAGTAGTAAAGCAAAATCACGGAAATAACTCGAGATCATATTTAATTCAAACTATCTATCTATGAGCTTATCTATGAGCTTAGTTTATATACAAATTAGTCCCTGTTCTTTTTGCAGATCAAGTAATCACAAATGTGTGAAAGACAAGGTGGGAACTGCTTCTGCAAAACTTTTTTCCACTTTTCTCAGTTCTTCACCAATTCGGTCACCAATGCAAAGTGAACCTATTACGTTTGGAACTGAGACTGTAAATACTGTAGACTTGAAATGTGTTATGTTGTCTGATACAGCCTGTGCTACTTCACACTATTTCCGAACTGATATCCATTTCTGTGTAACAAATTAGAGGATAAACAGACAGGCAGATAATAAGGCAGGTTAAACAGAGCTTTCCTTTTGCGGAGTGGTCCTGAAATGCTGCCATCTCACATTACATTTATAGACCTGATGTGCCCCTGAGCTTATGTTTGGAGTATTGCTATTTCTGCCCAGTCTTTATTTGTGTCCCATAAAGTCTTCGGCCATTGGTTACAATGTTGTCGCAAAACAAGTGAATGAACCAGTACTACTGAGTCAAACGGATATTTATTTTAATTACACTGCTTGCTCAGGCTGCGTCTGTCCCATGAAACATTTTCCACTTATATAACATCTGCAAGAATCATACGTGTTGACCTTGTCCTGCAAGTCGCCTTGCGGTAAAAGATTAAAGTGTTTTAACTGTGAACTTATCTCGCTTATCCCAGTGGAAGTGCTAGCTTACGTTTGCGCCGTGTGAATGGATGAAGTAAATGACAGAAAATTATTTCCTTTGCAGGACTGCCCATGCTAAGAGCAAAGCAGAAGCTGGCGATCAGGCCGCTCAGGCTTCCAACAATGAGTCCAGTATTGCGCGAGTGGTGGCCAGAGAACTGTCGCCTTCATTCTATCAACCAGGTTAGTATAGAACTTCAAAAAGTGCCACAACTGAACATGGAACAATAACTGGGCTTTAAGCTAATTACATTTACACTTCATTTTAACTTCTTTTGAGTCTTGGTTCCTCTCGAGGTTTCTTCCTTCAGCTTAGGGAGTTTTTCCTCGCCTCTGTCCCCTTTGGCTTGCTCACTAGGGACTCGGACCTGTATTCTGTAAAGCTGCTATGTGACAACTTGGTTGTAAAAAGCGCTATATAAATAAAATTGAATTTAATTGAATAGGTGGGGTATAAGCTTCCAGTACTTGTTAGCTACATAAGGCTTGTAGCCCCAACTTCAGGAACCAAACCTGTTTTGGCTCATTCTAATTTAGATTTAGGTCCATTTTTCCATGTGATACAGTTCATGTAGTTATAAAATAATAGCTACGCAAAGAACAAGCAGTCCATTAAAGTACAACTATAACAGTTGTCCCCTATCTTACCCAAAAAAGGCTGGATGAGTCCTACAAGCACTCAAAGATCATTAAGGGAAAATCTTAGCCCTGTACTGTCTATAGTCTAGGAAAGGAACCACTGACATAGAAACATAAGGGTCAAAGGGGTCACACATAACGTTCATTACTTAAGATTAAGATTTGTACTAAAGCAGGGCCTTTTGAAGTGGCAAGGTCACAGGTCCTGCAGCAGACGTCTGTGTGTCAGGTCCAGGCCTCCAGCTCATCCACAGGGTTGTCACCTTTGAGAGTCTAAAAAAAGGCTCGACTTAGAGGGGTGAAGGATCACATCCCTGCTTCACTCGAGCCCCCTGAAGAGCTTTTCTCAGGAACACAGCTCAGCTTTTTACAGCCTTATGCTGAGGCAAATGGCATGGTCACTTGAGTTTGTGTTTTATATTGTTTATATATATTCTATATATAGATTATGTATATATATGATTTTGATGTATTTGTGTACCAATTTGGCCAGTCCAAACTGTGCCTCATTCACAAAGACTCACCTGAAATCCTCATGATTACACTGGGAAAAATGAACTTCAGTAACACGTTTTGGGTGTCTGGATGCTTGGAAGGCTGCAATGATCCGTTTGGTTCCCAACTGGCTAAATCAGAGTAACGTTTAATTGCTTTCCTCATGTATCCCCCTACGATAACTCTACAGTAACAAGGCCTATTTACTTCAACGTGATGTGTATGTAAATGTTTTTATAGTTCTGACATCACATCCATGATTAAGATTTTAAAAATGCACTGCTTTTGCATCTTAGTTTCCATATATGGGGAGCGGCCAGTAGATTTTGAAACATATTTGTGTAGTATATCAAACATAAAATAAAGAAGCAGGGTGAAGTAGGAAATATATGTATATGTTTATCAAAACAAATTCTCAACAATACAACAATAATCAACATCAACAAAATGTATATTTTTAGTGTGTGTATATATATTGTGTATGTATATATATATATATATATATATATATACACATTATTGCACATTTACTGAAGTGAACGAGTATGTATGTATATATATATATATATATAATTGAAACGGCGGTGACATTTACAAGCATTATTATGTATAAAGGGATATATATATATCCCTTTATACATAGCCATGCTTGTAAATGTCACACCCATTTCAATTACTGTAATGTTTTCAAACTCTGTGTTCAGCCTCTTGTGAGTTATCAGTCATCCCCGAACCAATTACCTCCAAATGTCTGCTGTTCAGATGCCATGGACTTGAATTTCAACATTAAACATGCAATACAGAGATTGTTCTAAATATATAACTGCTTTTTGTCTCTGGCAGAAAAAGCGAGGCCAGTGAATATCATCTCAATTTGGTCCCCAGTTGTGTGGTCTTATTAGTCATCTAAATTTGTCTACATAGGCCAGTTATTAATTTAATCAGGAAATACTGTAACTGCAAGTCAAAACTTGTAGTTACAGTATTTCCTGATTAAATTACTACTGCTACAAATGGAGAAGACATGAAATATAAAAAAAATAGCAGGAGAAAGACACAAGTGGTAAGACTCAGCCTATTAAAACCTACATTGCCCATTAAAAGCCACACCTTGATTTCTAAAATGTTTATTTTCATAAAATTAATGATTTCATTCAGTTTGCAATAATCTAACATGTTAATGTCTTAGGTTATTGCAAACTGCAAATATTTGTGATATTATTTGTGACGATGAAAAAAGATCACAGCCCACACTTTTTAAACCATCGTGTGATGTCAGCACTCATTAGGAGACTTTTCTGTTTAAAGAACCTTTAAGTCAAAAGACTTTTAACATATTGTCACTGTCAGAACAAAACTTTAACAGGAGAAAATAAAAATCTTATCCAATAACGTAAGCTTTAAGCCATTTTGAAGTATTTCCATTGGTCCGATAGCCATGCAATTCTGACACAGAGTAAATGGTGCCTAGGACTTTCAAATTATATAAAAAGAAAAATGACACAAATGGAGATAGAAGGTTTTGTTGCCAGGCAACTACATGATTTCAACTAATAAAGCATTTTTGAGAGTCCTAAGCATAGCTAGAAAGCAGTCAGATGTGAGTAATAACCAGTAGTTGACAGTCTTAAGCATAAGTGATATGAAATTTTGTCATTAGGTTTTCATTACAGCAAAGCAGGTGCTCATATCTTTTTTTATTAGATGTGTAATTTCAAACAATGT
The DNA here is from genome assembly GCA_037974445.1 of Brycinus macrolepidotus. Classification (NCBI taxonomy): domain Eukaryota; kingdom Metazoa; phylum Chordata; class Actinopteri; order Characiformes; family Alestidae; genus Brycinus; species Brycinus macrolepidotus. The sequence goes on along the minus strand of JBBPCZ010000142.1, from coordinate 6,644,715 downwards.
GGGTTCATAAATTGGTGTATTCAGCAGTGTCCGAATATCACCACTGCAAACAACCGAAAAACAATGTTACGTAAAACTAACTGATTATGCATTAACCCACTGAGAAGAAGATGAGGCTGTGATTGTGCCTATTGTAAAAAATAAAGTGTAACTATGATCTATATTCTGTCATCCCCCTCAGGCCCAGAGTACCTGAAGAAGCGAGCACTGCAGGAGATTGCCAAGAGCAATGAGAACGCTGATACCGGCATTCACGAGCCGCTGCTGGCAGAGGAGACCATGCCCACACCTCCAGAGAGCCCCTTCATGCATGAAATGGAGAGTCTGAAGCCAAATATTAGTCCAGCGCGCACACCATCGCCTGGCCTTGCCCCTGCTGCTGCCCCAGACCCCAACTTCCTCAGCCCCGGCACCTGGAACGGGGACAGAACCAGCAGAGGCAGCGGTAGCAGCAGCAGAGGCGGCAGTCGGCCTGGCAGCAGACCAAGTAGCCGACCTACAACTCCATCTTCTACTGCTACAGCTCCAGTTCCCGCTGCAACCCAGGAGGAGCCTCCAGGCCCCAGTGGTAAGGTCCCATCCCGTTCCCCCAGTCGCCAGAGTGCCAAGGCCGAGCAGGGTTCAGATATGGAGATAAAGCCCCTGCAGAAAATAGACATGGAGCCGAAAGCAGCAGAACCTTCTCCGGCCGCTGCCACAGTTCCAGTCAGGACCAGCCTCATCTCCTCCAATGATGAAGAAGAACCTCCTCCTCGCCCTGCCTCCAAAGTGTCCTCTAAAGGCCCAGTGACCCCAGAGCCCAAAGAACCAGAGGACACAAAACCAGCACCTGAGCATCCTCCTCCAGTGATGGAGAGCAAGGTGGAGGCCAGGGAGGAGAGAAAAGCACCTAGCACAGCGGAAGCTAGGCCTTCCCCGAAACGAGAACCCAGCCCGGCTCCAAGACGAGAACCCAGCCCGGCTCCAAGACGAGAACCCAGCCCGGCTCCAAGACGAGATCCCAGCCCAGCTCCAAGACGAGAAACTACCCCAGCTCTGAGACGAGATCCCAGCCCGGCTCCGAGACGAGAGCCTACACCTTCTATGAGACGAGATCCCAGCCCGGCTCCGAGACGAGAGGCTACACCTTCTTTAAGAAGAGAAACTAGCCCTAGCCCAGCTCAGAGACGAGAACCTAGCCCAGCACCCAAAGCTGTGCCTAAGCCTGAACCCAGGCCTGTGCCTAAACCGGAGCTCAAGCCGATCGTTAAGCCGGCTCCCAAGGTGGAGTCTAAAGCTGATTTGAGGCAGAGGTCTGTGGTAAAAGCCCCTAGTGATGTCACAGAGGTCTCAGAACGAGATGAGGTAAGACGATCCCACCCGAACTCTCAAACACAGCACTATTTGAAGAATATCCTTGCTGTTATGACAACAACTTGTATCTCCTATAAACTAGAGCTATACAATATAGACAAAATATCAGTATTGCAATTTTACTGGTACATATTGTGATTGTGATGAATTTCAAGATATTAAAGGGCCCATATCATCACTTTTCTGGTATTAAACGTTCTTAAAGTCTATAAATATTGTTTCAAATGGTACGTTTACTCCCTCCATACTGTCCATATTTGGAAAATAAGCCACAAAAACAGCCCGTTTTCATATCATAGTTTTTGTGATGTCGCAAATCTAACCTTTTTAAATATATCTCCTCATTCTGGATACAGCAGTGTAGCCCCGCCCAGTCATGCACCAATTCGCCAGTACTTTTAATGGTTAAAGATTTAAATAATTTTACTTTTGTTGGATTTCATGAAGCCCTCAATTCATCCCAGTAACTCAACTGGAGCTGTGATTGGTCACCCTGTCAGAAATACCATGATTGGTCAGAGGCTCATTTGCATATTGCATCCTATTGCAATATTACGTACTGCAGAGACCAATATTGCAATAACGATTAGCAGACGATATACTGTGTAGCCCTACTATAAACAGCAACTTTTCCTAACGTTCATCACTTAACATCTGATAATGGCTTACATTTTATTTCTAGTCATTTTGGATCAGTTTAATCATGAAATGCGCACACAAAGTCAGCTAACAAAGGGCACCTGGGGTAAAAAATGAAAAACAAAAAACAATGCCATTACTATAAAAGGTACCATCACTCTGTGAAGAACATGCATTACTGGTCTTCATGCTTCTTTTTCCTCTGAAATATACATCGTAAAGTGTCACAAAATGCAACATAATGGTCCAAAGCAACCTAAACTTCCATCATTTCTTATTTCCCAGCACCTTAAACACACTGAAATCAGAGCTGGCATCTGAACTGTCTGTCTTCTTTCCTCTGCCAGGCTCTTGCAGCTTGATTACCCTTCTGTGTTTAAACTTCAGAGGAAGCAGTTCTGTACTTAGAACACATTCTGTGGACATGTAAATCTAATTTGTGTTACACTGTAAATGATGAATTGCTTGTCACCATTGGCCTGAATGGAATACTTGGGCCAAAAAAAGGAACATTTTTCCCACAGCCCAAATGTAGTTGATCACCCAAGACATGATTAGTGGGTAATACTACTACCTATAAGCCTAATAAGTAAAGGCATTGGTTAGTATCAATGGTACCAGTTTCTGATGTAGAAACTGTGCCTAAATCATAACATTTGCCTCAAGTAATCTCAAATAGACCTGCTGTCAAATTATCATCACTGTCGACGCAAAACCTCATATCTCCAAAAGAATAGCGTTTCAAGAGAAACTTATAATGGAAGGTAAAGTAAAATGATTTTTTTGTTGGACCTTTTCTGCTTGTCCAGTCATCATGAAATTTTGAAACAATATAAAGGGCAGTTTTGAAATTACGTAAAGAAATTAAAGACAAGGTTTTGATCTGGCAGTGACGTTTATGGGATTTCTGGCAGTGCCTGACCTACTGTCAACTCTAAAAATTAACAATAGCACATAGCTAAAAACAAATTAGCTAGTAGCAGTGATTTAGGAGCCTAAATTGTGCCCATGCTCTTTAATTCTTGACATAGAAAAGAGCATGTCAACTTCAGGAGCCATGTAAACAAAGTATGTGACACAGTTTTATGAAGCTTGATTTGACTTGTTTTACACATTATAGCCTTGTTACTCCAGTGCAAAACAAAGGATCTGACTTCAGGCACCAAACATGCCACAGATTCTAATTCAGATAATCAAGGCCTTCAGGAACACCTCCATAAGTATATTTAAATCAGTGCCAGCTTCTGGGGCAGGGATGTCCAGTGTTATCCTCAAAGGGACGGGTGGCTGCACGTGCTCATATCTTTTTTAAGACTGAGACCATTTAATTAACAAGTGGAAACAGGTGACCTCCTGCTCATTTGGAATGAAAATTTGCAGCCACACCGGCCCCTTGAGGATAAGATTGGACACCCCTGTTCCGGTTCAACCTGTGTTAATGTTGCTGGGAAAAGACTGTTTATGCATCACCTGAAAGAATAAGAGAGTAGCATAATTCAATCTCTTTCCATCCCACCATTACCCACACCATACCTTAAGCATCCTGCAACATAGCCATTTGCTGTGGTATGAGAATATGCATTTGCTCAGTTACCGGAACCCTCCATGTATTTTCATGAATTACTGACTCTGCAAAGGCTAGGACAGTGTTTCAGCCCCACCCTCATCTTCCCAATGGGGCAGTTCACAAGGGACGTGTTCTTCCGCACAGAGTGTCTGTTCCTGAGCTAACAGAAACATATCCTACTGCCCAGAAAACCACAACTGCTGTGGACAGATCTTGTTGCTTGAAATTCAGCCCTGGCTCCAGTCCCCCGACCACATTTTTCATAATCAGGCGTGTGCACACAAGGACGATCCTCAAAATGACAGATTCTCACCTTCAGAAAGCTGCCTGTGTTCCCTCAGACACCTCATAATAGACTGCCTTTCAGCAGCACAGCCCTCCCGGCTAATGGGACATTCAGAAGATTAGTTGCTGTTGGGCCTAACTTCAAACTCTACCTCCAATATTTAAAGGAATAGTTCAGCGAAAAAGCAAACATAGGCAATATTTTAACCCAAATGAAGTCAGACAGCCAAGACATGTTTATGCCAAGACAAGTTTGCTTCTTTTAACCCAAATGAAGTCAGACAGCCAAGACATGTTTATTCCAAGACAAGTTTGCTTCTTTAGTTTTGCTGTGGAGCCGCAAGGCTAATGCAACTAACAATGGAAGCTTACACCCATTAGCAACTTGCAAATTGCATGCCTCAATAATCTAACACTTGCCTCAAAGTGAGTCGCTAAGTAATCTCAAATAGACTCGCCAATGTGACTTCTAACACTGCATGACATTCTGTTATTTAAAAATGTATGTTAATTTATTAAAGGAATTGAAGTGATACATTAGAAAGTCACTATGAATCAAAAAGTATGTTATATTTTCTGAGTATTTCCAGCGAAACACACCATCACAGAGCTGAAAAAAAGTTTTTCTGTAGCTGCCTGGACACCTCTGATGCTACTTTGGGCTGATTAGAGAAGTCCACAGTTGGGGCAGAATCCTGGAAAACCCTGAATACCTCCAAGGGTCTCTTAGTCTTGCAGGGCCAAATGTGATCTCATAGGATGAAAACACATCTGAGTACAACATGTTGAACTTTTGGTGCTGGATGTCCTCTAGTCCAAGCTCTCAATATCCGGAATACAATCACTTCCAACAGTGAATGGCAGAGACCGCATACAGCCTCTGGTAACCCATCATCAACACAGCTACATGCTAATGTGTTTTCAGCCACGCCAACTTTGGCTAACAAGCACACCATTGCCCCCTAATTTGAGCTCTGCCCTCATTAGGCAGTTTCACACTCAGTTTCTTCCTATCGTAATATGTTCCTAGGCACATTTAGCCCCAGTTTTTCTCATTCTGGTCCCCAGATGTTCTTGTTACACAATCACATCTGGCTCCAAGGTAGCTGAGGTGGGGGTAGGAGAATGTGGAAGTAAAAATCATGATATTAATGGTTATTGGTTTTAGAGGTAGGTCAGAGTTAATACTTTTTTGTTGGGAGATTACAAATAAACAAGAATTTTGTCTTTTAAATGCAATGATTAATTGTGATCTATATGGCCAGAAACTAGAACTAACATAGTAAATAGGTTCTGGTATGAAGACTTTAATGTTATTTTCCTTTCTTTTCAGGGGCCAAATACAATTATGATCTGTATGGTCATACTGCTGAATATTGGACTGGCCATTGTCTTCGTTCATGTCCTTTCTTGATAAAAAGATGTCCAAGGTAACCTTTCTAGCACAGTACATGAAATGGCTCTACACCGCTATATTGCATTTCTTTAATGAGAATAAATGATAATCAAGAATGCAAATTAAGTGTGCTGAATTTTGATTTTCTGAACTTTGTTTTTTGAAACCAAGACAATCTAGAGCAAAGAAAGAAGAGGAGCTGGAATGGATGCTGTGCGCTCCGTCCGAGGCTTTGTTGACGTGATACAGTCTCACGAGCCGTCTCAAGCCACTTGAAAGACGCTTACAATACAGTATGTATTTGGACTGAAGGACACCATACAATGAAAGTATTTCTGTGCCTGAATGCTGGAGGAGCTCAGTGAGGGAAAAGATGTCTGTATTTGCTGCTTTTTAACCCTGTTCACCCCTGTTTATCTCCTGGCACAAGCAAAATAAAGACAACGACACTTCTTCAAAGGGCTACAAACATATTGTACACAAGTTGTTCTCCCTTGTTAAGGATTTGTCATGTCGCTGCATAACTATCAGTGGAGAATAAACCCGTCCACACTGTCACAAAAAGATTTGAACCCGCCTTCTTTGGTTCATTGGGTTCACTGGTATTCAAGATCACAATATTCAATATTCACAAGTGGCAAATGGTCTGCTAATTGAACCGTCAAACCTAATCTGCATTTATGTGCTTATTAGTACCTGACAGGCTTGTTGAAAAACAAAGGGTGGGGGATCTTTATTGGTGTTACTGGTGTGTGAGAATGCAAACATAATAAGATGTCTTAAATTCTTTGTGTTGCCCATGATGCCAACACTCTAGGCAATTCTGACCAAATATTAATTTGGCCAGTTACTTGACCTGCAGTCTATATTATAGGAAAGTATTAGAAGACCTACAGATTCAGTCCCATTCATTTGGGCAAATATAATGGGATTGGGAATCTTGATGGGCCTAGTGGCACCAAATCCAGTGTCAAGAATTTCAGTTCACGTGAGGAAGACAGGACGTCTGTAAGTGTGTCAGAAGGTTTGTGTCGCTGAGAAGCGAGAGGGCTTTTCTATTCTTCTGCGAATACCCCACTTCAGTTTCAGCCACAATGTCTAAACGATTTTGATCAAAACATTGTTAAAAAATGACTGAAAAGATATCAATTGTTTAGCTCAAGAAACATACTGTGAAAATGTGAAAGCTGTGTAGTTTGTGCTTTTTATTTTTTTTGCCTGCGATAGACATACCCATAGTGTGTAATAACTACAGTGAGGACATTTGAGTGTGTTCAAATCAGTTGCGCAAAGAATGCTGTTTTGGTCCCAGATCATCTATGCATGTATGCACCTCTATTGACAGGTTTTTTTTGTACATTTTTAAGAAGAACACTTCGCATCAGCAGCAGCATGTGTATTCTCCAAAGCTATAGAAACTCATATGCTGCCAAACTGCCTTTTTCGTTTGAACCCTTGTAGAATAATGACTGTTACCTCAGCTATGAAATGGAGCTCCAGGTCTTACAGTAGAAGGTAGTTAAATACTATGTTTATAGACACTGCCCAAGTATGTGTTTAATACTGAAAGCAAGGAGTGCCCTCAAGGTTGTTTTTTTTCTCGACTTAAATATTATTTGTGGATCGTGAAGCATTCATCTAGCTGTTTGCTGTGAGTCCCATTACCCAAAAGTATGAAAGCTTATCAGATCCATGTAATAGTGATGGAACAACAGCATTAGTCTGTCTTGGCTTTTAACTGTTTTCACTGGAGTGGTTTGCAACGGCACTGTTTTGCAGAAAGACTTTGACAAGATATTTTATTCTCATGAGAGTGCCTCCCACCATTTCCAAAAGATAAGGAAAAAGCTAAATATTTTTTCATGATTTTTAAATGTTGTACGTATTATTTTCACCAGTTGAAATTCACTTCGGTAGCATCCTTCTGTTTGATATCTTTTCACTGACCCAAGCAAGCAGCTTATTTAGCGTATAATGTTTCTACTTTGGAAGGAAAAATGAAACAGCATTCAGAACACTGAATTTCATTGTGTTATGTGAAACAGTCCAGTTCATACCCACCAAATGCAAATAAAACCTTTTTTCCAACTGTAGTCTTTTGTCATATGCCGTACATACGTAGATGTGTATCTACCAGTCAAATGGTTTTGCATACCACGCTTATCCACTGATTAAATAAACTGCACATTTTTAGTCTTGTTAAACTTTGGAAAGTTGCTGAGTCAATAACTATAAATGAAAATGTATCAAAACAGGTTTCCTTTATAAAATGGAAATAATCTGTAACAGTGCATGTCTAACATCCTATTAACTGATTGTGTGGTGATGCAGAGTCAAATTCTACTGTCCTTTAACTTTAAATGCACTCATTACCCGTTTCATCCCATTGACTGTTAATTAAAAGCTCATGAAATATCTAACACTTGTGTGATGATCCACATTACATTAGGTGGCTTGTTGTAGGTCAGTAATGATTAAAAAAAATTTTCTGGCTAATAAAGATACTCAAAGGGTGAACATACTGTAAATGTATTTGTTCGCAAAGAATCCTGAGTCAGTGTTAAGTAATATTCAGTGAAAATGAAAATAAAGTCAATTTAGTTGCCATCTGTAAAGATGATTTCTTCTGCCATCTATGGTGAGGCACAATGGGTTTGTGTAAAAAAAGATTTAATCTACTGGTATGACAGAATGATAAAAGTTCTAAGATGGGTTTTACACCAGATTCTGACCGAAACAGTGTGTCTGCCCTTTTACACGACCTGAAGACTTCATTTCACTCATCTTCTATGTTGCAAAATTTCTCCTGCTTACTCAATTGGCCCACTTGTTTTCAGTATCTTAGCTGTTTTGATCCACTCTAAGTATGATTCAGCACAAGCTCATGGAGGAAGGTACTCCATGAGCTTGTACATTGTACATTTTTAGCACAATGCTGCCCTCTATGTACAGCACTCCCTCAATGCTAGAGCAGAAGCTTCCAGCACACTCAAAGTTCAAAGAACAGACACTGGAACACTCCTTTATCTAGCACAGTGTAGACAGTTTTGTCTGCAGCTTTTGTTTTCTGTCTTCAAAAGAAGAGCATTTCTTTACCAGCAAATATTTACCAACATCAGAGCCCACCACTCCTTTGTTACTTTAAAGCATTTGGAGGGAACCGTACAACTTAAAGAAGCTTTGATCCTTTTAGCACAGGCAAACAGACATGAATGACCGTTGAACCACTAATAATGCGACCATGAAGTTTCAACTGCTCATTCACAGGCAGGTGAAATAACCAACAAGGAGTCCTGAAACCTGACACAAGAACAAAAAAACACTACAGATTAAGATTTTTCCATCTTTATTTCATTCATGGCAAGATTCGAGCCATAAAGGACAAGAAAAACACATAAAAAAGGACAAGACAGGCTTGACAAACATGACAGGCTTGACAAAACTTGTCAGTCGTCTAGTACTCCTCTCCCTCTTCCTCTCCCTCAATGCTGTCTGCACCAACCTCCTCATAATCCTTCTCCAGAGCAGCCATGTCCTCTCTGGCCTCAGAGAACTCTCCCTCCTCCATACCC
>JBBPCZ010000142.1:6605146-6635803 GCA_037974445.1 Brycinus macrolepidotus | reverse complement strand
TTATCTTATCTTATCTTATCTTATCTTATCTTACAGTTTGTTATACTCATTAAATAAATAGAAATTAAAAGGAAATTCCATGTTTAAATAAACTGTAGAAAAGTGCAAAAGTTATATCACAGTTCTTTTATATTGTTGTTTTTACAGTTTGTTATACAAATAAATAGAAATGAAAAGGAAATTCCATGTTTAAGTTTGTTCAGGATGTGTGGTTTATTTTTTTTACGTATTTACTTTTTTTACGGGTCATCTGACTGGGGGTGTTCAAACGTTTGCATGGTTCATACAGCATCCTCTTCAGCTTTCAAACTGATCCTGGGACAGCGCGTCTGCAGTGAACTGCAGGGGGTTCTCAGTTTGGGCTCAGGAGGTTTGCTTTGACTCCTCTGCTCAGGTGTCAGTGTAGTAGCAGCTCACGTTCAGCCTGTCTGTGTGATGAAGAGACCTACAGGCTGTATTACTAACCAAAGAACCATGACCTCTATTACATTATATTATATTATATTATATCATATTATATTATATTATATTATATTATATTATATTATATTATGTGATTCTGTACATTTGAAGACTTCAGATCTTGTTAACACTTGTAATGTTTATTTAAATATATTTTTTCTGCATATTTTTTATTATTTAGTTTTAGCCCTTAATTTATTGTATCTTAAGCAATATAAGCAATTTCCTTCGGGATCAATAAAGTTTTCTGATTCTGATTCTGATTCTATATTGTAACTATGTAATTGTCTCATAAACAGTTACATTTACATTTCACTACAAGTTGTACTTGTATAACTGTGACAAATCTCGATCTTGTCTTGAAATATTAAATAATATAATATAATATAATAGTATATAATATAATATAATATAATAGTATATTATATTATATTATGTAAGAATCCCCTTTTGGATGAAGCAGTGCTTTATAATTACAATATTATACCTCATTATTTCTGAGCGGTTGCTATTGCTGTTACGGACAGATTCTTAGTTAAGAAATGAAATTTTACTTTTTACATAGTTAAAAATACATTTTTAAAAAGTTTTCTGTTACCCCTGTTTTCAGCACACTTGGGTTTGAGCTGGTGTGGGTAAAACACTTTTAAAAGTATTTAAATATGCAGGACAGGGGGTCTCCAGAACAAGGGTTTAGATGCACTGCTACACATTGGGAGCATAAGTTATAAAACAGGTCTTAATTTTATAAAGTAAATTAGTAGGCCCCCATACCTCATCACTGAATGAACAGACACCCTGACATGACCTCAGCATTCAGTTTCTGCTCCAAAAACCAAGGTTTCACTTTAATGTACCTGGTCAAACTACATGATAAGAAGTGGATATGAAATACTATGTATGCAAAGTGTAAATAATAAGAAGAATATAAATACTTACTTGCAGAGGCCACTGAAGAGAAGACCAAGAGAAAAATTCCTGAAAACAGCTTCATTTTGCTATTTCGCCCTCCGGGACACTATTGAAGTATCCAAATCTGCCCAGAAAGTCAGACGTATTTCTCTTTTTATATTCAAAATGATCTCTGACATCACATGCTGAATATAACAGGCCACTCCCAAACTGCATGAGCTCAAAAAACGCACTCACGCATACACACTCATGCAGTCACCCTCTCACACGCACAGTGTGTGCATTTACATGTACAGAGTTGTTATGATCATGATCAGATCATGTATGTGCTGGGATTTCCACAGTAATGAGTTTATTAACTCGTAAACGTCCCGAATGCTTAGTCTTGACTTTTGGTGCTCGAAGTACATCTTACGAAGTCCCACTGAGCCTGTAGATGGCATACATGTGATATGTAATGCACTGGAGATCTCTGGAGATCGGTTTGTTTGAAGTCTTTGTTTCGAAGTGGGTCAGTGGCCATAAGCAGCTTAAATAGTAATAGTCACTTCTATATTTCTATACACGCTGCAGAAGTAGAGGTTATATCACATTTGGGAATGCATATAACAGGCCTGTAGTAGAGCTTAGATTATAGTGTACAATAGTACACACATACAATACGGGATTAAAGGGGAACTCCAGCAAGTTTTCATTCTTCATAATTCAGTTGCTGAGATGGAAGTAAAGCCATTCAGAGTGGTTTAATATGAAAAGGTTAAATGTGGAGAAAATTTTTATTATTTTTTTTTTAACAGGAGTCATGAAATTATAGCCATATTATTAACTATCCACCAACATCCTCCCTAAATGGCTTTATAAAATGATATTTTAGGCCAAATGTTTGTCAAACAAGGCCTCAGATGTCAGGCCATATATTTTTTACCATTCTTGGAACGGTATTTGTGGTTCTTTTTAGAGGGAATAATCACCGTGAACAATTTTGGATTGGTATGTTTCTTTAGAACATTAATACATACATATATATATATACATATATATATATATATATATATATATATATATTTAGAGAGAGAGAGAGAGAGAGAGAGAGGGAGAGAGATAGATAGAAAGATAGATATTCACAAACATTTATATAATATTTTGTATAGGTCAGTTTGTTATATTGAATGGTTTTTATTCTACAGGTTATGCTGCTTCTACTCTCTTCTCTTTTGCTGTTGTAACAAATTTCCCACCTGTGGGACTAATCAAAGGTTATCTCATCTTTCACATCACACCACTGTTTAAATAATCATTTAATTATGGAGAAATGTAGAAAAATTTGTTGAACTCTATGTCAAGGCAACTGGACTTGATTTGATATTCATTCAAGCTCAAAAACTTCACATTCTCAATAGACCTCGAGTCCATTGGCCTTAACAGACTCTTCAATTATTTGTATAATTGAAACCTTTCAGACGTTTGTGATGAAGATGAAGGGTGTCCATGATGCTCTTATTTGAACCATAACAGATATTCATGCATTCCTAACAGTACCAAGGAAATCTCTCTTGGTGATTCACTCATTTTTACGATGAACATGAATTTCCACTTGGTCAATAATGAATCCTTTTAACGCCGGGACGCTGCGGATGAAGGAAAGCGTTGGGCGCTATTTAAACGCTTAATCCTGATTTGGATGGTAGTCAGCATTACTGTGTCAATAAAACAACAAGTCACACATTGAGGCTAAGACAAAAATGCCAGGAATGGAAAGTTAATCAGGATTACCCAGTCACTTGTGACTCTTGTACACCCAGATTTGGCTTTGCTAGCTTTACAAAACCACGCTTTTGGGATTGTTTTTTTAAACTGCGTACAGGAATATTTTGCACCATTCTAAACATAATTAATAAATAAAATTCATTCGCATTGTGTAACTGTCCATATTTTTGATATCAACAAAAGAAATCTGTAAGATAATATGGGTAATAACTACAGCAGTATGAAAAACTTTGAACACCCCTGGTCAAATAACATGTTCGGTTGCTTTTCTATTTGAAAACCTAATTTGGCTTTAACGTTTAATGCAGAACGTCTACACATTTAGACACAGACCATCGTGGAAAAATATTTTCAAAATTTCAATTTTTTAGAAATAGAAACTTTTGCATTGGCCACATTCCATTTTAATCTTTTCCCATAGGTTCATAAATTCATAAACAGTAATAAACACACAAAAGGGTGTTCTACGTAGAAGGTATGTACTTATTTTCACTTTAAAAAACTAATAAAATAAAATTAATTTTTAAAAAAAATCCTAATTTGACCAGGGGCACCTAAACTTTTGCACACCACTGTGCGCATCCACAATAAATCAGATTAAAATATCTCCGCTTCTACCCGCAAATCCGTTATTGACCATATTTACAAAAGTTTGGAATCTACATTTTGAGAAATCAGTAACATCCAAGAGTAAATATCTTAACTTACAGTGCACTCAGCAACAAGCTTAGCAAATAACGTAAGACTAATAACTAATGTTTCTCATAAAACATTTATTTACATGAGATTATATCAACCACATTTATAAAAGGAACAGAGTTCACGAAATGCAAACCTTAAGTTTAATCTGCCCGAGAAATGCTCAAACTCCATCCAAAACCTGAGAGTTCATGTGGTACCACTGAACGTAGATAGAAAACGTTTGATAAAAGCCTTTTTCCTTCACACGTGACTGATACAGTGGTGATATGAATTGCATGACAGCAAAAATATTGCCTTTCCCCATTGTCATGATGCCCATCTCTAGAGAACCAACATGACAAAAACATCTCGTACGTCCCCTTTATCTCCAGCACCATCTGGAAGTTCAATAGGGAGAGTCAGGAGCACGACATTTTGAGTTTTTGGTGACGAGGCGTGGCGAAAACACACCCTACACCCATAGGTCTGGGAGGAATGAGTGTTAATACTCAATACTGGATCATTAACATGCAGCAGGTACAGCGAGTGCTATTTTAATGCTGTTTTCAGTGGTTTTATACTTGCTTGACGTATTTCACAATGTTTTTTGCCCCCCCACACATAAAAACCATTAACAATGTTAATGCAAGGACAGCCCCCTTTTTAGCAAGAAGCTGAACATGAACACAAGCTTTACTCAAATATAAATTCACTTTTTAAAATTCAATTTAAAAAAAAAAAAAAGAAAAGGAAAGGAAAAACCAGACATGACTTCTTCAAATGAAACATGTCAGCTGTGTTTGGTGTTTCTTATCATGATCTACGTCACTGCTCAGAAGTACAACTTTGGTAGACACAGTCAAGCAGGTTATCCGAACACGGTTATGGAGTAGCATGTAAATGCTTCACAATGACTCGTGGTCTCTCTTGCAACAGTGTTTTTTTTTGTTTTTGTTTTTTAAATAAATTCCTGCTTTAAAAGGCAGAGCCGATCCTGAAACTGTGCAAAGACACTCAGCACGATGCAGCAAAAACCATCTCATTTTTATCACGTTATGTCCACACGGGTCAGGGTCATTAAGAACTTCAAATACTGCTTGGGTTGGTATTTGAGTGAAATTTACATGTGTAATATACTCAGCATTATAATTATTTTTTGTTTTTTTTACAACCATTTAAAACAATGACTGCTTCCCACAAGAGTCTACAATTCTAAAAAAATCATACATGATTCTCCTAAGTTAAACTTCATATAAAAAAAAAGAAAAAAAAAAGTAAAAATATCAGATGTCTTTAACCATTTACATAATTAACACAAAGCAAGTGAAACATACGTTTTGATGCAAATTTGGAAGAGATGATATGGTTTGGATTTTCTGTTCTCTTAAGTGGTCACCAAAACAAAAAATTGGATAAGAAGTAAAATACAGGAGCAGGCTAAAACAATACAAAAATAAATCCAGATTACTTCCAAAATGACTACCTCTAGTGACATTCCGAAAGGTTATTAATAAATATAGTTTAGGAAAAAAAAAAAAAAAAAAACTAATTGTTAGCAAGTCTTAAAAATCCATATGTAAAACAAGCATGTTTCTTTTTCCTTATTCGACAGTTACACTCAGAGGACAGTGGCCGCACAAGGTCCCCTCAGTCAGTTACACTCCATTTTTCCTTTTTTTTTTTTTTTTTTTTTAAAGACATACTGTATATATAAAAGTCAGTGACATCAAAAATAGTATGTACATTTTTTTTTTTTTAAATAAATAGCTTTTCACTTTTGCTCTTTTTTTGCTATATTTTGCTCTATTTTAAATTAACCATTATTGCCACACAGATGGGTGATGTAGAACACACCCACGCACAATGACCCCGAATTTTTTATTTTTTTTTTAAAAGCACGGGGTTAATAAGCTAAAAATTAGATGGAATAAAATAAAATAAAATAAAATAAAACACAGTACACAGCTGACCCATCCTCGCCCTGCTTACGGCTGCTAGGATGGACAAGCTTTACAAACAGCTGGCCAAAACAAATCCTCACTCAAACTATTGGACACAATGCATTTTTTGTCAGAATACATACATATTTTCAAATAGTTACTCTGTGTATATGTGAAAGAATGACTGGATGTGTTTTTGTGTAATCAAGGATTTCAGTAGCACATTTGTGAGCAAGCCATGGCTAGGTCGATTTAGTGGTACATTACTTTGCTGTCAATCTAAAAGTTACAAAGTGGAGGGACAGGGACGGAACCTAGAAAGCCCAGCCTGGGACTGTGTGCTCGGCTGGCTGGGGGGTTCATTTAGGCAGTGGTGGTAGCTGTGGAGGGGGTTCGGACGGAAGGGGTGGGAGCTGGGATGTGCCGCCTCTCGAGCCGCCTGCATATCTGTACTCCCCATACTGAGAGTGGTAGTCAAACATCTGTGGCTGGGTGGGCTGCACCCCCTGGGCGCTCAGGAGCGAGTTTAGCATGTCGAATGTGTCCTGAAACTCATTGGACTGGTTCCCACTGGCAGCGCCGTGGCCATTAGTGTCGGCCTTTTCACTTTTGGAGTGCGAGTAGCCCTCCTGATGATGTGAAAGTCCCATAGATGGCAGGAGGTCTGAACCATGAGATACAGACATAGGAAGAGGCAACTGGTACGAGTTCCTGGAGGATTTGCTGAGCTTGGGGTGGGAGCTTGCTGAGGGCTCTGTGGGGTGCGTTCGTTTTCTGGAAGAGGAGGAAGATGAAGACGACGAACTCATTCTCATGGAGTCACTTGAGGGGACTTTTTTGCTACTTCCAGAGCTGTTTGCAGAACTAGAGTGTTTGTGTTGCGAGGAGGACGAGGAGGATGAAGAGATGGAGCCACTACTGGAGGACGAGTGGTGGTGGTGATGGTGATGATGGTGGTGATGATTGGACCGCTCTCTGTGCTTCTCCCGACTCTTCCCCTCCTCTCCTGAACCTCCTCGTCGGTCCGGCACGCGGATTCGCACTTTAATGTCCTGTTCAGCCCCCCGGCTGCTATGGCCCTGTGACTGACTACTCCCAGGATGCAGGCGCATTTTAAGAGAGCCACGATCCTGCCGCTCATCCAGAGGGATCTTGAGGACAATAGGTGATGGATTGCTTGGATCTGAGGAGCTAGAGCCTGAATTGTGGGAGCTAGGATGCTGGTGATGGTGGTGGTGATGGTGTTTCTCCTTCTTCTGCTGTCCAAACAGGGCTTGGGCAGCGGTGGCGTACTCCCTCTTCACGCTGGCCTCCATGTTCTCCAGCTTCTTCTTCTGGGCAGCCAGTTCATCTGCATGCTTGGCCCGGTACTCGCTCAGGCTTAGGGAGACCCTGGTGGGAGGTTGCAGCTCATGGTTTGGTTGCTGCTGCTCTTTGCTTCCAGGCTGCCAATGCTGGGAGCTTCCAGCTGAGCTGCGGTCCTTCTCTTCTGCAGAAGAGGTCATAGAGGAGGAAGAGCCGGAGGGTGGAGCAGAGAGGCTCATCAGGCCAGCCAGAGCGCTCCCAGATGATGCCATGGAGATCATGTTCATCATTGTCTCGGTCTTATCACCCTCCTCTTGGACTTTGGTTTTTTTTGCTGTCTGGCCTGCCGCCTGAGATGAGGAGACAATAAAGACGCGACTTTATTAAAATGAAAAGGATGGATCCACTGAACTGTAATACTGAGGAAATTATACTTTTTCCACCTCAGTGACACCGTTTTGAAACTAAAAATAAATCACAGATGGGTTATCACAAACTCTGGATGGGGGTTGTGTGGAGGAGCTAAACTTGACCTTTATTCTCTGAGCGTTTTAAAAAAAAAACAAACAAAAAAAAACAAAAACAAACAAACAAACCACAAGCTTTGATTTGAAATAAATGTGTCAGTATTTACATTTCCTTTAACATGTTACATATATTTATATGGTCTGTAAAACTCAAAACTGTGTGAAAAACCTTAGGTCTTTGTCACCCCCCTCTGGAGTACATGGAAACTGCCCTAGGTTGCTGAATGTTAATGTAATATACATCTGGAACCATTGTAATATACAGAAGAACCATTGATTCAGAAGACAAGTTACATAAACAATGAACAAGCTTAGTAGCTTCATCACTATTCTTGATTCTATTCTAATCTTATTGATGCTTGTTAAAACAAAGTGCTGCAGGCAAGATGACTTACTTTCCAGTTTCTAATGCGTTTCAAGCGACTAGGCGTCTTCTCCAAGATCTGCAGAAACTCATGGGTGAGCTCTGTAAAACAATTTGCAACAAGTTCTGACATTAGAAGTAATCACCAGATGCAGTAATATTGGACAAAAATAAAGACGAGGAAATCAACACTTTTATGGAAGAGAAAAATGCACTGATCAGGACAACAAAATACAGTAACGTGTTATTTAATGAAAGTGTTCCCCATAACTAAAGCATGGTATTGTGCAACAGCTTAAACATACCATCTAGAAGCTCAAGAGTCACTGTTGGGTCGACATACTCCCACCAGTGCTTGCTGTCAGTGGACACAGGGATTTCCCAGTTGGACCATTTGCAGGCCAAATGAATGCACACACAGGCAACAACAGGTGGACTGTATTGCAGGCAGAATGTCGTCAAATGTAGACTGCAATGAAGGGTTGGTTCATGAGCGTTTAAAACAAAAACAAAAACAAACAAGTAAGTAAACAAGCCCGCAAAGACAGCAAAATTGAGGAAGTTAAGTTTCATGAACTGAAAAGCCATGTGTTTAATACAGTCATCAACAAGTTATAATCAGCTTTGAAAAAACTGAATCTATAATCTTGCATTAGTGGGAAAAGCTGTTTATCTGGGTTGTTTTGAATTAACACACCTGTTGGTTGCCATAAAGTATGACGTCTGGGCCAAGTCTTTACTCGCTGGAACAAAATAGAAATATCCCAAATAAAACATTGCAAATAAGCATATCAAAATTCCACTTCCACTTGGGAGGATGAAACGTCACGTATTTGAAGAGGGATATGCATAAGAATGGTACTTACCTCGTACAAGCTGGGTACACTTGACAACATGAGTGTGAGGATGGTCAATGGTGATTTCAAAGGCTGGATTGACAAGGGCAGAGGAGAAACAAATGAAAATAGTGAGATTTAAGATTATATACAACAACCTTGCTAAGTAGCAATGAAACAGACCTGTATAATTCAGTGCAGTTGGGTTTCAATAGGCTAATAAATTCAGTGAGCATGGCAATGGGGGCTTTCATCATTGTACACTTTGACCATGTCAAAGCTCTTTTCGCTCTTTTTACTGATTGTAATGAAGTGGTCTGACTCTTCAGATGACTGACCCTAGATAGGACAAATATGAATGAGTTAAGAAAATACAGAAAGATAGGCTTTCTCTGCAAATTTACCATGGTATTTTTGAGCCACTCTTACTCTCAATCATTTTCACAGCACAGAAAAGACCAAAAATGGCCAACAACAGTGGATATTACTTAGATATCATTGCTGTCATTGTAACACCTCATAACTGGATTAATATGAATAAGGATTAAAATAAAATACCCCACATGAAACACCAGATGCCCATTACACCAGTAGTTCTCAAAGATGCACAAATGGTTTGTGGTTCTTCTTTATTCCCAAGTGTTTGAGTTAGGTTTGAGGGGGGGAAAAAAAAAAAAAAAAAAAAAAAACGGGAACACCTGTTTTAGGGGGGGTCTATGAGGACAGGTTTAAAAGAAACGTTTGGCCAAAAAGAAAAAAAAAATCCAATTCACACATTTTCCCACTTAACCCAGATGCAGTTGATCAGCCAAGACATGGTCAAAACTGGAATGTGAGGCTAATGTTACTAACAAATACTAGAAGTCAATATTCACACAAACTGTTTCTGTAAATACATGCTCAGAAGTTCTCAAATGAGGTTGTTTTGACAGCAACAATATACTGGACATCAACATGCCTAATGATCAGGGGATGGATTCCCAGACATAGATTAAGCCTAGTCTTAGATAGCACTGCAGAGCTAATGGCAAATCCCCATTGGAATTTTTATTTTAGACTTAATCTTGGTCTGGGAAAGAGGTACAAACTGCGCCAGCCTGTATCTGTGTGAGCACTCAGAATGGCTCAAAAATCCTCAAATGGTACGCAAAGGAAAGCATAACCAGAGATGGCTGCATTGTCAGGTTGACATGGAAACAAGGAAAAACTGAAAAAGGTAAGACAGTTGTTGACAAGGAGCATTGCGACGCTCCGGCTGACTCCTGGGACTGTGCTGCGGACGGGAGCAAACAGGGTTAATCTGTGCTTCTCTCTAATGTGGTGACTCAAAGACCCACTTTCACCATTCCAAACTTACCGAGGGTCTGGAGTATAATGCTCTCAAGAATGACCAGGTCTTGGGCTTGTTGCAGGTAAGTCTGAGATCGAGAGGACAGGCAGGTTACTCACATGGTCGCACGCTCTCATATCACTCTCTCTCACACCCCCTTACTGCAACTGTTTTCAGCCAATCAACACTTCATGATAAACATAAGTTCCATCACTTCAATTCAATGGAAGCAATAAGTGACAGATCCAGAATAAAGAGATAGATATAGGAGTGATGAGACAGGCACACAACATCCACCCTGAGAGAAAGAAGAGTCATGAATTAAAATCACTGCAGGAATGAGTACATTGCCAGTGCCTCAAAGAGAATGAGCATGTGGTATAGCGGTTTCTGAGAAGCGTCAAAGCTTCACTGAAACATTTCACAGCCAATTGCTCTGAATACAAATGTTCTCTGTTTGAAGAAGAAAATATTATTGATCAAAAAGTTTTGCAATTGTGGATGCTTTATATGAAAAATGAAATTTCTAAACTTGTTTCCAAAAATTATTAATAGTAGGTATAAATAAGGACAAGGCTGTGGAGGACTGAAATTTAGAAACTTTAACAAAGTTATGAGTAATTAGACTTCATTACACTACACAGAACACATACAGAAGATCTATCTACCATTCATCCGCGAACAACCGGAGAAAATCTTCAACAAAATGCAAAAACAATTGTGCAGAGTGGTTTGCTGAGACCACCTACCCACTACAGACCACAATGTCTGGAAGGCCAAATTCCCAAAATTCTTAAGGCAGATCACTCAGACATGCACACATGCTACATATGTCCATAATCACAACATCCAGGTAAATACTTACATCACTCCTAGTGTCTGGACAAGGGTCCTGAGGATTTAGACATGCATGGGTCACCTTAATCACATGCTCCAACTTGCGAGGCTGCTCCTCCACCTTTGCTGCTAAAAAGAGCGCGGCCGGGGCGATCACCTGCATCAGGGCACGACATAACACACTGTCATTTCACAGAGACAACAAACCTGTCAGTAAATGTCACAATGTTTATTGGAAGTGTAAGCTCATATGGTGCCACTTACATTACGGTGGAAGCGAGTGAAGGACTGGATCATGTAGAAACGATGCATGTACACGATGGCAGTGTTGATAGTGAGCTGGGATCTGTTCATCTCAGTTAAGGACAGATACAATCAATACAAACACACCTACTCTCGTCAATGGATAGCAGCTTAAACACTTCATAGTGGAAATTTCCTCCAGGATCAATAAAGTCTTCTGATTCTAATTACACCAAATGTGATTACAGTATTCAAAATGTAAACAAACCCTGAAATGCATTCAAGCCTGAAGCATCACTGCTGCAGAGTAGCCTCTAATAACAACCTAGAAATAAGATAACTAATAACCTACTTAAACATACACAAACCAAAATATACAGCTTATACAAATAAACACTTTAAACTGCTTAAAAGACCTTTTCTTTCTGTTATTTAAAGCATTAAGAACCAGCTACCAAGCTTTAAAGAAGGTCTCCAAGTTACCGCACTAATATTCTACTAGCAGGCTAACAAGCTAAACTAACACTAAGTGTCAAAAAAGCAGGATTTCCAGATTTAAACAGAAAAGTAATGAGGTGGTTAACAAAAAGTCTTCTTAAACATTTTTCTACAACAATAAGACAGCTGACTCTCGTTTGACAACAATAATGAGTAACAGCGCTAACACTCTTAGCATGCTAACAGGCTAAGCTAACCTTAAGAGTAAAAAAAGCCCTACTGTAATGTAAAAGTAATGAGATGGTTGACAAAATATACACGTGAACATTTTTACGACAACAAGAAAACAACTGACTAGCATTTAACAACAATAATGACTTACAACGTTACCAATCTTTTAGCATGCTAACAAGCTAAGCCAACATTAAGTGTCAAAAAGCAGGATTTCGAGATTTCAACAGAAATGTAATGAGCTGGTTAACAAAGGGAACTCTCAAACATTTCTCTACGACAATAAGAAGACAGCTGGCATGTGTTGAAAAACAATAATGAGATAAAAAGCACAAGCTAGCTTAGCACCGAGCCCGCTATTGTTCTGGGAGGGCAGGCCGGGGCCTACACATCCCACAAGCCTCAGCCTGCATGCATGTTCTGCACGAACAAGGGTCTGAAATTAAAAAAGAACAACAATAGAAGTATTTTCAGAGTCATAACAGGACAGAACAACAGCCTGTGTTGAGAGAGAGCAGCCATGGAGAGAGACACAGAGGGAGAGAGAGAGAGAGAGAGATACAGAGAGAGGAGAGAGAGAGGAGGATACACGTTGAGCCGCTGCCCCATGTCCTGGAGCAAGTTCGCCGCCTGCTGCCGGTAGGACAGCTCCTTGTCCGGGTCGAGGCCCGCTCTCCGAGACGGACTGTTCTCGATCTGCTCGCGGGTGAAGCACCATTTATTGAGATTCGCCGAAGGAGACGAGAACGACGCCGCCATCACTGAGGAGGACCGTGTTTTAAAATCGTGGTGCGTCACAGGATCTTGCGTCAGCGGCGTTCTATATCGAACGCCTCGCCCGGAAGGGCGGGAAGGGGGGCGTTCGATTTAGAATCAGTTGCCTCGGAACATCCGAGTCAATCAGAGGTGGATCACTGAGGCCAGAACACATGGACAAAAGTATTGGGACTTTAATGACATTGCATTTAAAAACACAGACATTAATACGGAGCCCCCTTCGCAGTTGTAACAGCTTCCCCTCTTCTTGAAAGGCTTTCCACAAGATTTTGGAGTGCTTGATTCTTTCAAAAAAGAGCAGAACTTTAAAACACAAGATGTGTGTAAGACTGTCCTCGCATCACTACTCGGTTTGCCTTTCACAAAAAATGTGTACATACTATGTTTAATAATTAAAAAAATAAAATAATAATAATAATAATAATAATAATAATAATAATAATAACAGTAATAATAGTTGTTGTTTTATTTTTTATTATTTTATTTTATTTTTAATTGCTATTATTTTTATTATTATGGGATTTTATGAAGTTAAATTGTGAAAGATAGTTAATGGGATTTTTATGTAAATCTTTAGCCAGGATGTAACCAAAAGTTTGATTCAGTTGGACTCGTGAATCGGTTCGAGTGATTCATTTAAAGAACCGGGTTGAAAGGGTCGATTCGTTCAGGAGGCGGAACTTCGGCTCCTCTGTAGTTCAAAACAGACCAGATTATGGAGGACTGTGCTGAGAGAAAATGTCCTCACTTTCCATTTGCTGTACTTTATTTAATGTTATTTCACTCAGAACTTTCTGCACCCTGCAAACAGCTAACATATTAAACATTACAGCGAGCTGGTTTAGTAAACAGTTCGCTGTGTCTGAGGCGAGAAGCGAGATGTCCAGTCCTGGTACCGGTTTTAAAAGAGTTTCTTCTCGGTTTTAACCAGCTCTTGACACTGGAGCTCCTCAAAACCTGACTTTTAAGGTAAAAGTGCATAATTGAAAGACTAAATGTAATCACAAAATTGCACTTGTCTCTGTGTTTGAGCGTCCTGTCCTGTATTGTTGTGGGACTTACCACACTATGTGGACAAAAGTATTGGGACACCTCTGTTGAATTCAGGTGGCCCCTTACTTCCACTGAAGGGCAATCTTAATGCTTCAGCATACCAAGACATTTTGGACAACACAGTGCTTCCAATTTTGTGGACACAGTTTGGCGAAGACTTTTCTATTCTAGCATGACTGCCCCAGTGCACAAAGCAAGGTCCATAAAGACATAGTTGGGTGAGTTCGGTGTGGAAGAACTTGACTGGGCTGCACAGAGCCCTGACCTCAACCCCATCCAGCACCTTTGGGATGAACTGGAACGGAGATTGCGAGCCAAACCTTCTCATCCAACATCAGTGCAAGACCTCATAAATACTCTACAGAATGAATGGGAACAAATTCCCACAGAAGGTCCAAAATCTTGTGGAAAGCCTTTCAAGAAGAGTGGAAGCTGTTCTTGCTGCAAAGGGAGGACCAGCTCCATATTAAAGTCTATGTATTTGAATGCAGTGTCACTAAAGTCCCTGTTGGTGTAATGGTCAGGCGTCCCAATACTTTTGTCCATATAGTGTATGATGTTATATGTTTTGGTTCATATTCATTTTGTTCTCTCTGTGGTATCTCGTGTTTCAGAATGATCAGGAGTCTGTCCAAAGAAGTCCAAGCCAAGCTGCGTTCTGGAATTGCCATCTTCTCGTTGCAGCAGTGTGTTGAGGAGCTCCTACTGAACAGCATTGATGCTGGAGCAACATGTGTTGCTGTGAAGATAGACATAGAGGCTTGCAAAATTCAGGTGATAGACAATGGCTCTGGGATGGGCCAAGAAGACATGGAGAAGGTAGGGACCAGGTACTGCACAAGCAAATGCAGCTCACTGGAGGATTTGGATAACCTTCGATTTTACGGGTTCCGAGGGGAGGCGATTGCCAGCATCATCTCCCTCGCAGCCATGGTCGAAATATCCTCACGGACAAAGATGTCAGTGAAAACATTTGTTAAAAGGTTTAATGAAGGTAAGGGATTGGATGTTTTTGAGTCGCAGGATACCCGTCCGGCAGCTGGTACTACAGTGCTTGTCTGTAACTTGTTTCATAACATGCCGGTCAGGAGAAAGAGGATGGACTCAGCGCTGGAGGTTGAACGTCTTCGTCAGAGGGTGGAAGCCGTATCTCTGATGCATCCGTCCGTGTCATTCTCTGTGAAGAAGGACTGTTCTGGTACCATGCTGGTGCAGCTTCCCAAAGCCAGGAATATGTATTACAGGTTTGTCCAAATCCACGGTTTGGCAAGAGCTCAAAAGCTTGGCGAGGTGGACTACACCCATGGACGGTTTCAAATGAGTGGACACATTGGCCGTGAGGGCCACTACAACAGCAGCTTGCAGTTCCTTTTCGTTAACAGCAGACTGCTTCTGAAAACGCGCATTCACAAACTGCTCAACTGCCTCCTCCGGAAACTGAGCAGTTCAAGCGGACAGAGCAGCAGTCCAGACGCTTCTCCGGTTATTTCAAGCCCTAAACAAAGAAGTGGGGCTGACCTATACGGAGTTTATGTCATCAACGTTAAGTGCCACTACTCTGAGTATGACGTATGCCTGGAGCCAGCAAAGAGTCTTATAGAATTCAGAGACTGGGATGGTGTCCTCACCTGCATTGAGGAAGGTGTAAAAACGTTCCTCACAAAGGAAAATTTAGTGTCTGAGCTTTTAATGAGTGACGTCCAAACCTTTGAGAGTGTTTTTAGTAATCCAGCAAGCAGTCCATGCAGGAATGCGAATGCGAAGACTCAAGCATGTCATGAAATTATTGACGATGGCATGAAAGATGTAGGAACTTCTATCTCAAGAATGGGAACAACAACTGATCAACCAGGTGTTGTCAAAGATCTGGAGGTCCAGAGTCCTGAACAGATTTTTGAACAGGTATCTTTAAATACAGAGTTTAGGACAAGTTCAGATTCTGAACCAGACATTCAGAACCGTGATGTTGAGAAGCCTTTGCCGCCCAGTTCAGTTTCTGTGCTGCAGACTGAGATTTGCAAAGACCAGGATATGCCTGAACATTATCAGAATGCTCAAGACCTTGATGTGAATGACAATGACTTGTCACTCAATGTCAAGGATAATAAAATTTCGCATTGTGGACGTACCAGGATTGCTGTGGTTGATCATGAAGAACCTCTGGATAGTCTGAGGACATTCACTGAATCAAAGGTTTGCTGTGCACCCAAGAGAAAGTTGTCATTACTTTGTGGTCAAGGTCACATGGATGGCTACACCGCTGAAAGCTTTGCTGGGCCTAAGATCACTAAGGTCACACCACATCGCAAATTAACTCTGACTTTTGAAACAGGATCTCTCGACAAGTTCAAGAGGATGTATGGCAAGGGTGCTGAAACAAAAGGCCAAGCACAAATCACTGATATTTTATGTCCATCAGTTTCTAGAACATCTTTTGCTTCACATGCGAACAACAGTCTACTCAGCGCCGAGGATAAACAAGTAGAAGAGACTAAATTAGACCACTCATTGTCAAAAGATCATTCACATACTCTTTCTGCTTGCTCTAAGCTTAAATGTTCTAGCACAAAGGGTAGAATATCTTTAGCTGCAAAGCTTTCACACTTAAAATGTGACAAGGTACAACATGGGAAATTATCTGAAGACAGTCTTAAAGATACTAAACACAAAGAGACTCCCATCAGGGAAACATTGCCTAACACTGTAACACAGGACATTGACTCTAGAGAGAGGTCTTCAGATTCTCACATATCTCATTGTGATATGTTGGAGAGCAGTGATGGTTCTTCAAAACAAAGTGTGGCAGCTGAGAACTGTGGAACAAATGATTTGGTTGAAGACTGCCATCCAGATGAACCCACGTTCACTGCTCCCCATGGGCATGACCCATCAACTCCCACCTCCACCTCCACCACTGGAGACCCTTGGCTTCCTTCTGAAATTACGACTTTTGCCGAGCCAGCTATCCCCTCAGGTCAAATAATTAACCCTGCATCACAACATGACCTTGTGCCCTCCAAAACAGGAAATGAGGACCAGGCTCCAGATGAAAGACAGGGCTGTGAGGGTGATGGGCGGGTCCCGGCATCAAGCGACTGGCTGACACATTACGATGATTTGTTGGGAAAACTGGTCTACATCAATCAAATGACAGGACTCAGTAAATATGAAGCTCCTTCATTGGAGACGCCAGCGCTCTGCTCAACAGATGTCACAAATATGGCAGTTAGTGTTGTTTCTAAAACAGGTAGGTAACGTACTGCAGCTGTGCCTGTCTTCTGTGTGTGATTTACAAGCCTCCTCTTGAAACATTTCTTCTATAATACAGTACATGTAGTGTATTAGAAAACATAAGTTAGTAAAAAGTTTGAATGTGTTGGATTGAATGTCCATTTTTCATATTCAGAACATTTTGACCTAAAAGTTTAAGTTTGAAATTTGGTTCAATATGTATAAATAGTGGATTCAGTGCCTGTTTATACATTTATTTCCAAAAAAAATTGTTTTAAAAATTAAAATGGATAGGTTTGGGCAACAGACAAGTGTTTCACTTATAAGAAACGCCATCAAGCTTATTGGAAAAGCCTTCCAAGTCAGTTCTCATTAAGCTACTTGAGAGAATGCCAAGAGTGTTAAAAACTGCATCAAAACCAAGGAACTGAGAGTATCAGTAAATTCATATTTTCGTATTTACTCGCTACGAGTTGTGTGTAATTCAACGTTACTTCATAGTTTTATCTTTACTACTAATCTAAGATATAGCAAATAGCTTAAGAATCTGTGAGTAGGCATGTCTTTATTTATTGAATTGTGTTTTTTAATCAGTGTTTCTTTGCCTGTAGGGTTCGAGTACAGGTGCTACCCTTTTCAGAGAGACATTGTTCTCCCCTTTCTTCCCAAATCTAGAGCAGAAAGAGTCCTTAGTACAAGCATAGACCACAGAGGTAATGCCTGTCATGAGAGTAGGCCTGATGACAAACTGTGCTTCCCACTGATTGTTCTTCTCTCGCTCTCCCCAAGATGAGCCCCAGGGTTCTGGTTCAGTGTCAGCTCTTTTCTCTGAGTGGAATAACCCTGTTTTTGTACGACCCCCTCAAGTAAGTCTGTAAGCTTTGGGTAGCGCATGATATTTTCAAAAATATCAGGATGATGAATGTGTTTTTTTTTTTTGGGGGGGGGGGAGAGGTGCTGCTGCTGTTATTATGGAATGAATGTTCAGTTGATGTTGCCGCCCTAGACACAATTCCAGTTCACTCTCATTCAAAAGATCCTGTGCAGTGACCCTTGAGGTCTGGATTGTAATACCCCTGATATTTCATCTGACTTTGTCTAATTATGTTATTGTTTTAAAGGTCGCTGTGGATGTGACCAGTGGTCAAGCAGAAGGCCTTGCTGTGAAAATACATAATATTCTCTTCCCCTATCGCTTCACTAAGGATATGATCCATTCAATGAAGGCAAGTTCTAGGATTTTTCAAAATGTAATTTCTGGTCAATTTCAGTGCACTCCTCACACAACTCATAGTGAGTAAATAGCTAAATATGAATTACCTAAGACTCTCAATTTCCTTTATTTAAATGCAGGTTATTCATCAAGTAGACAAGAAGTTTCTTGCCTGTCTCATGAATACAACAGACCAGAAAAACACTGAAACAAGTGAAAGTGGAGGTATGCATTTTCTTACGTTTATATTATCAAGTGTTTGTAATGGCCTTCCAATCAGGCCACCAAAGTTCAGTCCCTTTATGAAGTTGCTGAACACTGGCAATATGTATTTTTTTTGTTTGGCGTTTCAGGAAACCTTCTAGTGCTTGTTGATCAGCATGCTGCACATGAAAGGGTACGCCTTGAGGGGCTTCTGACAGGTAAAACGAGTAACTTTGCTTCCATCAGGTACAGTCAGAGAAAGCGCATATGCAGATCAGTATGAACTGCAGATTTTGCAAGAATGTTCTGGCATTTGGCTCCTTTGTTTATATCATAAGCACATACGAAATGCAGACACATTTGCTTTCTGTTTCGTGTAGAATCCTATGAGGATGACCCAGACACACCAGGTAAAAAGAGACTGTGTTCGTCGAGTGTGATTCCTCCTCTGGAGATCCGTGTGACCGAGGAGGAGATGAGACTCTTGAGGTCAGTTTTAGTGCCGTCCGAGTCCCCATGATACATCGCTTAATGAGTAGTCACTTTACATGTGAGATGCTATATTTCAATCCATTTATAAGCAGTGGACACTTTAATTTGTCCAAATTGTCTGCACTGTCTGCGTTTGTGCTGTCAAGAACTATAGACTATCACTGTTATCAGTGTGTTCTGATAATAATACATGTACAGTGTTCATGTGAAGACTAGTAGCTTTTCCCCTCCCAGTGACGCACTTTTCCTGTCCCGATCCTGTCTAGTCTACTGTTCAGTGCTGCGTGGCTGTGACATTTATTGTTTAGTGGTTTGTACAGTATTTAATGTCAGTTTCTCTGTCTTTGTTTCATGTTAAATGTTGTATAGTGTCCTGTGTTATGTTCCCCATTCAACACGTCTATGGTGAGAGGGAATGACAATATGAGTTTTGAAACTTGAAAATCACAATCTCACAACTTCCCCATTCCCCAAATGTAGTACACCAGATAAGACATCTTTTGGCTTTTTTGCTTTTTCACAGACGCTAAGACGATAGTGTAAGAAGCCTGTGCCCCACAAATTAGCGCTACATTGTGTTGTTAATGGGGAATTCCACAATTTTTCAAATTCTCTGGTTCAGTTATTTAAGATATTAAGTCATTCAGAGTGGTTTGACATGAAATGCTGTGTTCTAGAGAAACTTAAGTCAGAATTGTTCACAAAACTGATAGGAACCAGGTGTCTGCAGAGTTTAAAAACCTTTAAAAGCTACATCACAGAAAGACATTATACAAAATGGTTAATACCTTGATGTTTGAGACATTGTTTTTGACAGAGTTTAGAAAATGTTTGAAAAAAGATATTTTAAAAATCCATTAATCGTGGAGATGTACATGCAGGACACTGTAAGGTAATATACTTTCTAAAGAGAGTTTAGGCCTTTTGACCTTCGATTTATAAATATGAACAAAAGAACCTGTATTCATAAGCATAAACAAATACCTGTTTAAAAACTGAAGTTCAAGTTTTGAGACATTAGAAGTGAATAGTACTATTCAGCAAACTGTTTTTGTTTCTCTAAGGTTGTGAGAGTCCCTCTGTTGGACTCAAAATTTCAGAATCCAGTCGGCTATCACTCCATTCATATTTCTTTCAGTAATGTGTTAGTGCCCCAGTACCATTTGCAGAGATGCAGCTACGTATCATCATACTCTCACCTTCATACTTCGCTGTGAATATGATTACTGCCAAGAAATTATGTTTTTGTTTCGCCTGACCAGAGTGGATTATTTAAATAATTGTGTGCAAATTTTCGATGCGTATCTCCCTGCTTTTTTTAAACAGAGGTGTTTTGCATAGGGTGTAAGAATAGAGATAATTTTACAGTTGTGAAATCTTGCATAGTGCAACTGTCCAGGGATGACCATTTGTGGGTTTATGACCTTCTCATCTGTAAAATATCAAACCAGTTGTACTGACAGGGTATAAGATCTTTACTAAAGCTCTGTCACATTTTTCCATTCAAGTGTTGTTTAATTTTCAAGAACTTAATATTTTTATTTTTGCAACGTCAATATGCAGAACTTGATTGAATTTTCTTTTACTGTTACATATTGCTTCGGAATGCTTTGGAATGCATTCTCTTTTGTTCATATTTGAGTACAAAGTCGAAAGACATTGTGTGTACATTTGTAGTACCTTAAATGACAAAAGTGCTTGAGTACCTGTTTCTTTCAGATTTGTGACTATTTTGTCTTTATCAATATTAGATAAAGAACCTCAGACACATGTAGGGTTACTGTTCGTTTGTAGATAGTAAAAACAAATGGCTAAATTTGCATTGTAGACGTTGCAACCCTTGGTTCCTTTCACCACCACTGTAAAGAAATCAGCATTTTCTCTACAGTGTATTATTCCTTTCTTGTTTCAAACCAGTTTTCTTTGCAATTTACTTGTGTCTGGATCCATCCGCTAACTAGGTTTCCCCTTAATCATATGATGTTACCAAGCTAGGAGGATGAAGGTTCCTGTAAGACACACGAAGCTGTACTAAATATTTTCAATCTGCTGCTAGCATAGAGTCATTGAACAGCTCTGCATGCTTTGAGGAGAATGTGAACTGTCCAGATCTGTTACTTTGGCTAATAAACGGAGTTGCACACAGCTTTTGTGGTTTCTAGCACAGTGTGGCAAACAGTTCTCTATAAAAATGAACAAAAGTACAGACAAAATTCAAGATAGCTACTGCGACTTATTTAGCATGGGGCATTTTTACACACCTGTTTGCAAATACATCAGTAGTGATACAGTAACTACATATGTATTAACTGATAGTAATACTTTTGTTTTCCAGGTTGTATCAGCCTTTTCTGAGAGACTTTGCTCTAGAAATAGGCTTCCCTCAGACAGAGAAGTCACACGTGCTTCTGCAGCGACTCCCCACATGTTTTATAGAGAAGGAAAACACTGAGCTGCGGCGTGGAAGACGCACCATCATCAAGTCTATTGCAGTGGTCAGACCTGAAACGATGTTACTCAGGACTTTAAATTACGCTCTAAGCTTAATTAAGAGGATGGCCATTGATTTTTCTTTTTCTGTCTATTTAGGAATACTTGCGAGAGCACATTGAGGTGAGTCAGAGATTTGTAATGTGCTTGGCTGATTTTTTTCTTTGCTTGAGAGATTTTGTATTATGCCTACGTTTATGTTCTCATAAACGATCAGGGTAAATGTGGACTTTCGGAGACATTGTTGACATTAATAGACTTTTTGTTTAATTTCATTAACTCCTTGTTTCCAGTTTCTGCGCTCGGCTGGACGAGTGAGAAGCACTATGCCGGTAACAGTCCACAGCGTTCTTGCTTCACAAGCTTGCCATGGTCAGTGTCTTAGAATGCACTTCAAACATTTCATTGCAGTGGACAACTAATGCGAAGAAAATTGACGATTTGTTTTATTATAGTAGACATGCATGCTGTTGAGAGCCACAGCAATCATTTTTGTGACTGAATAACGTGTTGTCTTAACAGGAGCAATTAAATTTAATGATGTTTTGAGTAAAGAGGAGTGTTGTAGCCTGGTGGGATCCCTCTCATCTTGTCAGCTGCCCTTTCAGTGTGCCCATGGAAGACCCTCCATTGTCCCTCTCGTTGATCTTCTCCATTTGGATGATGAACGGGTATTTCTCATTTTAACTACTGCTTACTAGTTATTGGTAATACAAGTAGCTTGGATATAAATTGCAATATTCCCTGGCAAAAATGCATCAGCTAGATTGGCATATAGCGGTGACCTGGTGGTTAGGGAGTTGTCCCTTGTCCCTGTGATTGGAAGGTTGTGGGTTCGAATCCCATGACTGCCAGTGGCACCAGTGAGGTACCCTTGAGCAAGGTACCGTCCCCACACACTTCTCCCCAGGCGCCATGTTGCTGACTGCCCACTGCAGAGAGCAATTTCATGCTGTTCACAGTGTGTGCTGTAGTGTGTTAATGTGTGACAAATGGACACTTTACACTTATATAGAAACTATTATGAGTGGTTATTCTAATATTTGTCCTTAGTAAGGATTTATGTTACATGTACTTCAAAAATATTTCTTTACTTGGACGATCTTTAAATTCTTTGTGTATTACTCATAAAAGTTACTCATCTTTTTTATCTGCAGGAGCTCCCCAAACCAAATCTCAGGAAATTAAGAAGAATGTACAAGGCCTGGCAACTTTATGGGAAGAATTAACTTATGCATTTCTTTTTTATGCATTTAACTTGTGAATTAACATGAATTTCTAGAGAAAAAAAAAACACAATTTCGCAATTTTACATTAAAATTTTTTTTTTGATACAAATGCTGGTCTGTTTCTTGAACTGACGTATGGTGTATAATACCACAACATAATGTGGAAAAACATCTACAATTCTCTTTTCATGATGAGGTTTGTAGGTTATGAATATTAATTTGATTGACTAAGATTGACAAACGGCTCAACCAATGAGGAAGGGGTGTATCACGTCGACGCAAATATTTTGGCCAATGAAAACCCTTGATACGAGCCTGCCAGCGAATCACGGTTAAAGTGGGCGAGCCGTTGGAGGAAAGGAGGAGCCCAGGCTGAGACTGGTGATGGTGGTGGTTTGTGACGGAGGTGCAAGTTTGACGACTTTGGAGTAAAAATAACGGTGAATATTGACTCTTTTCAAATCTCAAACGAGTTTAATGTTTTTCTTATCTCTAGTAACCACAACAGCCTATTTTATGAAGTCAAAGAGGGTTTTTTTGTGTGTAATTCTGCATGGTGCTAACTTGCTAGCACCTCAGTGGCGGTTCAAAGATGGCTGAAGTCTTTATTGATATTGTTCGTTCCACCTTAAAGGGCCAGATTGTAACCTCTGCAGTATTTAAGGTGGAACGGGCTATTAGAATAAGCATTTGGTGAGTGAAAAGACAACTTCAGCCTTGTGGTGGTCAACCTTGGTGATGCTGGTGTTGTGCAGGTTCGATGCAGATGTTGTAGATGTATTTTATTCATCACTTAACTGTAAAATCTGAGTTAAATCCATATATTTTAATATATATGTGGGAAAACGCATTGAGGCAGGTTCACACAAGCTGCAGCACACGTGGTGTGTCCCCCTGTTCAATGTAAGCACGTTAGGCACTGTATGGTGATTGTGGTCTTAAACAGAAGGTCTCGTCCTTTAGTATTTGAATCAAGTTGAGAGACGAAGTGCTAACTTGATGATCATTCTCCTATAGAAGCAGAGATGAACCGGATTCGGATCCACGTTCTGCCGTCCAGCCGGGGCAGGGTCACTCAGACCGGCCGCACCCAGGAGCCCCAGGCCTGCGCCTACACCCAGAGAGCCTGCTCACAACCACGCCTGGACGGCTGGGAGTTCTGCATCAAGCACATCCTGGAGGACAAGAATGCGCCTTATAGACAGTGCAGCTATGTGTCCAACAAAAATGGCAAGCGGTGTCCCAGTGCTGCACCGAAACCTGAGAAAAAGGATGGGTAAAGACATTTCTTCATATGGTACAGATTGAGTCAGAGGTCCCCAAAGTCTAGTCCTGGGTTCCCTGTAATTTAAAGTGTAAAGTGTCCATTTGTCAAATGTGAACACGTCACCACAGCACACAGTGTGAAAAATGTGAAATTCTTTCTCTGGATTTAACCCATTCACCAAGTGAAGCAGTGGGTTGCCAGAAACGCACCACCCAGGGAGCAGTGTGTGGGGATGGTACCTTGCTCAAGGGTCCTGGGATTTAGCCCATCTGAAAAAGTAAAGTGGCCCCTTATAATCATGTGTGAACAATGAAATTCTTTCTCTGCTTTTAACTTGTTCACCAAGTGAAGCAGTGGGCAGCCAGTGATGCAGCGCCCCTTGAGCAGTGTGTGGGGACAGTACCTTACTCAAGGGTACCTCAGTGGTGCCACTAGCAGCCCTGGGATTCAAACTTGACCTTCTGATCGCAGGGGCAACTCCCTAACCTCTAGGCTACCAGCTGTCCCATACCAGTCAACACAAAAAATGCAGAGCACACTTTGGAATTAGGGACATGTGGTTTCACTATGTGGTCATTGTTTTGACATGGGCTTGTTCTGTGTTGTTTTTTCCTTCCAGAGTGGCATTCTGTGCTGAGCACGCCCGTAGAAACGCTCTTGCTTTGCAAGCGCAAATGCGCAAGGCCTCCTCAGGACCGTCCCCAGAGATGCTGCTGTCTCAGCTCAGCGGATACAACAGGGCAGAGTCAGGTGCTTTCGGCCAAGAAGGACGCAGCGAATCAAGCCGCATTCTAGGCAGGCCAATTTCCAATATTATGCTTATTTCTTTTAAATGGTGGCTATGTGCAATGAAATGTAATGTGGTTTATAGAATGATGCTGCAGAAATGTGATTACAATAGCTCATTTAATTGAACTAACCATAAACATCTGTACATTAATATTGGAGGATAGATATCAGTGTGGTAAATTTTTATCTAAACGTCTTTTTACGTGAGTAGAGGAGGACAGCTGGAGTGAAGAGGAACAGGATCCTGTAGTGTTGGATCAGATGTGGAGAGGAGACCCTGACAGTGAAGCAGACAGCATAGACAGTGATCATGAAGACCCTCTGAAGTGAGTAGCGTTGTCATGCAGAATTGTAGGCCTGTGAATCTTTTAACTTAATAGTTTAAATTGTCAGAAGAATATTTATGCTTGTTTTTTTGTAGACATGCTGGGGTGTACACAGCTGAAGAAGTCGCTCTCATCACTCGTGAAAAGCTGATTAGACTCCAGTCACTCTACATAGACCAGTTTAAACGGCTGCAGCACTTGCTGAAGGAAAAAAAGCGACGCTACTTGCACAGCCGCAAGATTGAGCATGAGACAATAGGTAACACTGCTTCACTAACCCTTGCCGTTCCTCATGGTCATAAAACTGAGGAATTGCTATCCGTTATCAAACACAAATTTAACTAGAGATGCTTGGTGTTACTGGAATCATATTGGTATTGGCATGTAAAGAATTAAACTGTTAAAGAATGAAAACAAATTATATATGTTAGAATATGTGCTAGGTTATCCATTCAGTAAATGTTTATAAATTAGCAAATATGAAAATGTTGATATTGGTCTGCAACCCCATAAAAGTGCCTCAACTAATTTTACATACATTGTGACCATGTAATACAAGTCATTGACATTGGTACATTCTCGGGGAGTGTAACACACCATTATGTGCCGTTTGAAACAGGGAGCAGTCTTTTGACAGGGCCTGAAGGCCTGTCCATGAAGGAGCGGGAGAACCTCCGGAAGCTGAAGGCACTGCGGCGCTACCGTCGTCGATATGGTGTTGAGGCTTTGTTACACAGACAGCTCAGAGAGCGCAGACAGGCGGTCACTGAGGGAGGAACACCACAGGTAACACTTGGCCTCAATATAACCTTTTTTAGCTTATTATCTGATAGTTGTATTCATTTTGATGGCAAAAATGAAGGCTGATTGCATTATGCTGCAATGTTTGGTTTAGCTTCATTTCGGATGTCCTGATTTCTGAGATAAAATGAACCATTTAGCACTAATACACCTGAACAGAATGCAGCTTAGTAATTGAATGCATTGGTTTGTGTATTGGTCTTGAAGGTTTTAGAATTAAGCCTAAATCGCACTACACACTCATCCAAAGGGTCTTGAGAGGCGGAATGTCAGTTCACAACTGTGAACAGTATTGAACGTTAAGCGTAAATGTCTGACCGACCGTATTGCTGTTTTAACATTGTGAATGTTTCTTTAAGCTGTTTACAGAATCTTCCTCCCTCTAACATGCTTATATAGAACAAAAGCTGCAATAGTATCATCTTGGGATTCTGAAGGAGAATTAATTCAATTTGCATGTAA
Organism: Brycinus macrolepidotus; assembly: GCA_037974445.1. NCBI lineage: Eukaryota > Metazoa > Chordata > Actinopteri > Characiformes > Alestidae > Brycinus > Brycinus macrolepidotus. Next base: position 6,609,596 of record JBBPCZ010000142.1, on the reverse strand, counting down.
CATGGGAAAACCAGCTCTGATGGAAAATGCAATTTTTATCTGTGTACGTAAATGTTAATAAAACTAATTAGCCCTTCTCTGTATATAAGATACATTAAATACCACATGTAAAGCGGGTCCATGACATAAACACAGGTTTACTATTCAACACTGTAAGCTAACATTGTGGTCTTTCACCAGGCTCACTCAGTACGACCAAACCAGAGGTGCATTTCCTTTGTGGAAGGGACACGGTGCTCAAACCAGTGCCTGCCTATGACGCGACATTGTGTTTCTCGTATCCTTCTCAGAGTCAAGTATTTGTAATTCAGCATGTACATCTGTGAATATTTAACCATGGTCATGTACCTTGCCTTCCACATCATCTCTTCTTCTCTCAGTCTTTTAGCTCTGAATCAAGGCCAGCAACTTATCATAGCTGTTGGTTTCAAACAGTGGCTAAAATCAAAGTCTTCAAATGATCTGTTGACTTTCCCCAAACATACAAAATGGGGAAAGTCTATTCAGTTTGAGGATACATTCAAAACTTGAGCTCATCATATTGACTTATCACTTTTTCAGTGCTCTTCAGTAATTCAAAGCATCATCTATGTATATAAATACATTTTCTTTAACTGTCTTATCAGACATTTACCAAGACAGTAGCCAGGTGTTGTTCAAGATGTGCCCTGGCCTGAAGGACGTCCCCTGTGATCGGCCTGTGCACATGGGCCAGTCAGATGAGCCGCGGTGCCCCCTGCACCTCTCTCTGCCACCGCCCATGTACCACCCTGAGCAGGAGACCCTGGCCCCAGAGCAGCTGGCCTCAGGCCCCTCTGACATGTACCTCAGTGCTGCAGAGCTGCAGCCCACTGAGAGCCTGCCTTTGGAGTTCAGTGATGTATGTTTATCTCCAGTGGCACTTATTAATGATTTAGGATATATATTTAAATGATGGACGACTAAATTACGCTTTTGAAAATGTGAAAAAATTAGTGGCTGGACATTCAGCCAACACCCATCCACTTCTTAGCTGCAAAGCGCTTGGCAAATGTTTGTAAATTGTAAGATCGCTCACCTTAAGGTTTTCCTGTGGTTAAGCAAATGCCAAAATGGCAATTCAGTTGAGCAAAACAATCTCATTAATGCTCTATTATGCGACTTAATTCTTATTGTATACATTTTGTGAACACCTGTTAAAACAGTGGGCATCAGCAATCATGTTTACACAGCTTATCACTGAACTCTAATGAAGTGGATCAGCCAAATGTCTGTTCTCAGAAGTTTGGTTCTGCAGTGTTTTTCTCAGATAACAGTGTCATGTGGTGACTTGATACAGTTTACCTTAAACTATAGGCTTCAGTTGTTGTTTACATTGGCCATATTTATAGAAACAAAGCTGTAGTTAGTTTAAAGTTAACAGTGAGGCCCACTTGGCTTTGCAGGATCTGGATGTTGTGGGAGATGAGGGAATGCAGTGCCCGCCATCACCTCTGCTCTTTGATACAGCACTGGCTCTGGAGGACCAAACCATTCGTGCCATAGCTGAAGCCCCCATGGACATCTTGACTGGGGCTGAGCATGAGGATCTGGATGGCTCAACACCTGACCCAGAACTTTCAGAAACAGATGAAATGTCAGTGGCGGACCAGGTGAATGTTTCAAAGGAGTCATATGATATTTAAAATTCAGTCTTTGGTGCACTACTGTAATTATAAGAGTGATTTGTGTGCTTGACTTTACCGAATATATGCTGTACTAGTTCCACAAGCTATGCATTTTTACATACCTTATTTTTTTACAACTTACAAGGTCTTTGCACTTTGTTTACCCTATTTATTGTTGCCCAGGAGAGTATTTCACAAAACATTGGGGTTACCAATGTATGCCCTGCAACTCTTTTCCTGTTGACGTGTTTTTTTATCTTATGTTATTGGGCTAAACTGAGTATTCCTGCTTTGTGAAACACTCCCCTGAGCTGTTGAGGCACGAATTTTAAATGAAAAAAATCTTAAAAATGCCACATATGAACTTGAGTTATAGCCCAAGGCTGGGGTCAAATTCAAGCTGTCGTTCAGTTAGTATTCCAGCCTGAGTGAACCGTGTTGTGCTCTTGGATGGGTGGAGGACAGTGTGGACCACTGTCCATCACAAACTGCTACACACATCGTTACAAGTCGAATGGTTAGTGTTGTCACAAACAGAATAGGAAAAACTCTGCCATGCTGCTGATGCATGAAAGTGCACTGGAGACCAAATTAGAGGGTGGGGGCCAAAAGACTTTTTAAGCGTTTTAAATACCTGAGAGTACTGCAAACACCTGTCGTTTGCTTTACCATGCTGAAAGCGCTTGTTTATTTAAGTTAGAAGTCATTAAAGTGGTTTGACTGTCAGTGCTACATGTCTTAAGTTACTGAGATGATATTCACGTCTTCTCTCAAGCCTTTTTTAAGACTGGGGTGTTATCAGAATCCTTTTATGGGTAATGTTTGGGTTTTCGTTCATACTTGTAGCCCTTACGTGATATTTTACCAGGGGGCATGTTCACTCATGCCATGAAAATCTTAGTAAACAGGACGAAAGGTTCTCAGCATGCATAAGAAAATGCTCCTTCATTTCTAAATCATGTACAACTAAAAGGTTGCTTTGCTGACCCTGATGCATTGCTTTGGCACAGATATATCAGTGTGTTCAATCGAGGAGATTTGTCAACGTTTCTCTCCAGGATCAGATACAAAATACACTTCTTTGGAGTTTTCACCCAGAAACCTAAACCCAGGGGTGTTGAGTCTTACCCACAAAGGGCTGGTGGAGCTGTAGGTTTTCGTTCTGAACAAGCAGGAACTTACCTGATCATCTGTTTCAAGACTGAGATCAAGTGGAATCAGGTGTGCTGCTGATTGGTTGTAACAAAAACCTGTAGCTACACCGTCCCTTTGACACCTATGACCTAAACTGAACAGTCACCGAAATTTGAGATTTGCCAGCTCTAACCTGCGTGTTTTTGTATTTCCTTGTAATGTATCAGCTTTTGTTCACATACAAGCTCTCCCTCCAATTTCCGGGTTATTGTACAAGATCTTGTGTAGATAAATTGGTGTGTCAGCTTTACCAGGATTTTGACTCTGGCACACATTCACACTTCACTCCTTCCAGCTTAATTACTGTTAAATGCTTGAGCAAAACTACATGTTTGACCTGAGTCCTTTAGCCCTGAATCAAGGCCAGCAACTTGGCGTAGCTGTTGGTTTCAAACAGTGGCTGAAATTAAAGTCTTCTTGTGGTCTGTTGATATTCCCAAACTCAAAAATGGGAAAAATCATTTCAGTTTGAAGAAACATTCATATTACTGTATCTCTGCAGTCACTTGAATTGCGTTTCTTATCTTAAATTTAAAGATCCAAGCAATTAAAAACTCTTTTTTTCCACTGTTTAGGCTGTGTCTGAGGTACTCGAGACCGCAGAAGAGGAGGATACCACACACAATTCATCAAAGGACCCTGACACAAGAATAGATGCCACATCCTGAGCACCTCGTGGCCTGATTTTCTCAGCTGTTTGTAGACTTCGCAGAACCCGCCGTACTGGTAGGGTTAGAGGAGACTTGTCCAAGAAGAGTTGACCAACCAAAAGCCATAATTACAAAGCCTGCAATATCATGCCTAATTTACAGGAAGTGTTCAGAGGCGTATTACAAAAGATAAAGGGTAGAAGATCCTTGTGTGAGTGTGTACACCATCTGAATCAGTCTTTGGAAATAAAAATAAACTTGCCATGTTCCTCAATCTTTGTGCCTATTTGTGCTTTTCAGGAGTGAGCAGAGTTTGCATTTGGAAGGTTTTGAGCAAGTAATGTAAAGCGTCCCTGGCACTGACATAAGTTTCAGTTCTCATTGTTTTAATGAGTCGTGCTGGGCCAACTTAGTGAAAATCTTTTTGTTTTGCATGTGTAATTCAGAGGTACTAATGCTATAATACATTTGGAACGAGGAGAGCAGCTCAGAAGCCTTGCTCTTGTACGCAACAAGGTTTTTAAAGAACATTATATGGACAAAAGTTTTGGGACGTCTGACCATTACATCAACGGGCTATAATGACACTGTATTCAAATACATAGACTTTAATATGGAGTTGGTCCCCCCATTGCAGCTATAACTGCTTCCACTCTCCTTGGAAGGCTTTCCACAAGATTTTGGAGTTTCTGTGAGAATTTGTGCCCATTCATTCTGTAGAGCAGGGGTGTCAAGAGGGCTGGTGTCTAGCACAGTTTGATGGTTCTCCTACTCGAACACATTTACTAAACCTGGCCATTAACTGGCGAGGTGAACCAGGTGTTTCTGAGCAGGGAAATCACCAAAACGTGCTGGACACCAGCCCTCCAGGACCAGAGTGTGACACCCCTGCTGTAGAGCATTTATGAGGTCAGGCACTGATGTTGGACGAGAAGGCCTGGCTCACAATCTCTGTTCCAG
>JBBPCZ010000142.1:6584933-6604643 GCA_037974445.1 Brycinus macrolepidotus | reverse complement strand
CACACCGAACTCATCCAGCCATGTCTTTATGGAGCTTGCTTTGTGCACTGGGGCACAGTCATGCTGGAATAGAAAAGAGTCTTCGCCACACTGGGTCCACAAAGTTGGAAGCATGGCGTTGTCCAAAATGTCTTGGTCTGCTTAAGCACTGAATTCAATCATTTAGAGCTCCCAATAACCATTTCACACTACTGATCTGCTGGTATGGCACACAATCTTTACACAGAACAATGTCAGTGTTACGCTGTTATTTTATTGCAATATTGTATGTATAGTATATTGCATGCTCAGTGCACCAAGAACGAATAAAAGATAAGAAAACAATTAAAAAAGACAATAGTGCAACACAATTACAAGAATATGTATGTACTATATTATACAATATTGTTATAATATTGTATATAGTGTATATATACACACATTACAAGAATATATATACTTGTAATTGTGCTGCACTATTTAATGTCTTTTTATTTAAAAGGTCTTTTATTCTTTCTTGTTGCACTGAGCATACTAATGATTTCTTTTGGGATAAATGAAGTTCTATCTTAATACTTGTGTGTATATAGTGTAGGCTACTACTGTTAGAACATTGGATGGTTACTAAACAACAAAAGCTCAGGAGCATGAATTAATGCTGCATTATGAGTAGAGAGTGAGAAGAAGCCAGATCTTCGAGGAGAAGAGCTGGAGAGCTCCAGAGGAGCTCCAGTGGAGTTTAAACTGAATTGAGGAGGAGGTTGAGCTTCAGGAGAGGGCGATCTGAGAAACCACGAGTCTACGTGGAGCACATAAAGACGGCTCTCGAAAACGGGGCGGGCAGCACCATTTCCAGCCATGACATCACTTTTCCTGCCTGGTGCTCAAACCTAAACACGGCTGAGGAGCAGAGGAGCCGAGGAACCGAGGACACAGGCACCATGTACCGGCTGAGTGGGTTGGAGAGTACAGCCAAGGGGGTCTCGTAGTGCGTTTCTTCGCCTTTACCATCGTCTCCTGCACCTTCCCAGGCTCCAGAGACGATCAGTTTGAGGTAAAAAGGGCTTTTTCTTACTTTCCTAGCCTGTCTTGTCTCTCCTCTAGGTGGGATCGAGCTGAGTGTGCAAAAAAAAAAAAAGGCTGCGCTGCGCCTCTCCACTCGTTTATTGCTCTTTAGACGCTGTGTTTTGTTGTTTTTCTTGCTCAAGCCGGGACGACACCGGCCGAGAGGGAGGGAGGATGCTTGTCGTGATATCCGGACAGGATGCGTTGTGCCCCGGCCCTTTAAACGAGCTCCTGTCCTTTCGCCGGAGCCATTTTTGCACCAAACCAGATGAAGCCATAAGCTGCTAACGCTCATACTCAAGTCACGCATGTTCACCAAGCCAATCTTCATTTTTTTAGCACTATTTGCTTTTAATAGTCTTTTAAAAGCCTGTCCCCTCTTCTCTTTCCTCTCCTTTCCTCTCTCTCTACCCTGCAAGCCAAAGTATGTGCAGATAGACCGTGGAGGAAAGCTGCTTGCACTTTTTACGATGCCCAAACTTCTTGTTTTCATACTGTAATGAGAGCCCCCCACTGTAAAACTGCTAATTCTGGCTGCGTTCATCTTGCATTAGACCCTAAAACAGCAACTAATTCAAGTGTAATTGAGGGTAAAAGCATGCCACCCCCCCTTCCCTCCCCACCTCACTACCTCACTAGCCCCTCCCCTTTAATATTTTACAGATGTTTTTCACATTTGTCCAAAAAAGAGCTCCCATGTCCAATAGCGCCCCATATAAAAAAAGAGCAGCTTACAAGTTAACATAGGCTACCATTCTAGAGAGAGAGAGAGAGAGAGAGATGTAAATGGTAAATGTAATGGCCCTGCCATGGGGTTTTTAATGGCATTTCCTCCTGCTGGAGGGGCTCCTGGAATGTGCGGATCCAAACAGTGTGGGGCAAACCGAGAGGATGCTCCACCAAGAAATAGCTGAAAGCAACACAAAGCAAGATAAACTCCCAAATTGCTCTGTAAACCAGACTGACCACAGGAGCACATCATCATGGGAGCGCGCGGCCTTGCCGCCAGTCCGCAGATAGTCATGCTTGGAAGGCTGCTGTGGGAGCTACTCCCATGATTCGCGACCTTATCTCTTCTCTGCTGGGACTTTGATCATTTTTTTCTCTTTCCCTTGCATGCCTAAGGGACATACGTTGTCCCTAATGGAAGGCAGATGACATGAACAGGCCTCTTCATTGCCTTCTTGAGGAATTCAGAAAGGTCAGCCCCCCAATGCCCTCTTGCCTTCCAAGGTGTGTGAAAAGCATTAACTTGTTGTTAACTTGTATTTGTAACGGGAGAGTTATCACCATGACTTTCCCCCTTGTTTTTTTTTTTTTTAAAGTCAAATTCTAAACATGCCGGTGTAGGTGTATCCTTGCTGAATCACGCGCACACACACATACACACACACACACTCGCCTGTACAGTGCCCGGGGCGCTGGGTGCGAGGCAGATTTTCTAGTCGGACCTCTTCTCGTGCAATTACTGTGCCCTTTTCTCTCTGGAATAAATGCTTAGGCCCCAGAAATGAGGCTGTATTGCCAAACAGCTGTCAGTCTGAGGCCTTTCGAAAACAATTCCGCACTGTAACCTATTATCTGAACACTGCATTAAAGGAATACTTAGTCTAATTAGGCGGCGATGTCTTTTCTTCTAATGTATCTCAAATAGTTTACGGCCTGGTACGCATAGTTTTGAACATGAGTGATTTAGTGCGGCTCAGATTCTTCACCCGATTAAAAAAAAAAAAAAAAATCCTTAATGAGAATTTGGCTGTTTGAGGTGGTGAACAGTATAGCGGGTCCTTTTCGCTCGGCATAATCTCTTTATTTACAGCAGAAGTGCCATAAAACCTGATCCTCATGTGGCTCTGGTTGATACTATCCAGCGTATTAGATTGTTATGCTACACCTCCCACATGGCACAGAGAGTGGCTGTTATGTAGCTAAGTGAACAGTGTCTGTTTTTCCTTCTCTGGCCTCATGATGTTATTTCGTGGAGCGGAGCCCAGAACGGTCTGGGGAGATCGCGTCTGGCCACCTGATCGTGCCACTGGGCCAAGAGGCTGATCAGCTGCTATCACAAAATGGGAAGAAAAAAAAAGAAAACACATGAGGCGCATAAAAAACAGAACACCCCCTGCTGAAGTGTCTGATAGAGGCATGACATCACGGTGAAAGCAGTGGGAAGTTTCTGAGTAGACGGTTAAAAGTTCTCACCTAATGATACTCGTGGTATAAAGCAGTGTTTCTAAACACAGTCCACAGGTTGGCTCTATTTCTTTCAACACATATGAACCAGCCTCAAGGGCAGATGGTGACTTGGTGGTTAAGGAGTTGCCCCTGCGATCAGAAGGTCATGGGTTTGAATCCCAGGACTGCTAGTGGCACCACTGAGGTACCGTCCCCACACACTGCTCTTCGGGCGCTGCATCGCTGGGTGCCCACTGCTTCACTTGCTGCATGGGTTAAATGCAGAGAAAGAATTTCACACTGTGTGCTGTGCTGTGTTCACGTATGACTATGAGGGGCTACTTTACTCTACTTTAAGAACAAGGATGCACCAATGGGTTGGGCTGTAATAATATTTCAAAACTATGTGACAATTGTATTCCACATCTAGTTAGTAAACTGTTGGTATCATCTACATGTTGAACTCACTGACTGGTGGCTTGGGCATGCACTGATGGGTGGTTAATGCGGAAGAATTCTGAAATATTTTAGAAAAACCATGAATGACTGTACAGACACCGCAGAACGGGTTTGATTTTTTTTTCTTTTTTTTTTAGACAGCCACTCCGACACCAGTCATTCTATTTTGAACTCTCAGATGTAAGGCTTTATCCTCTAAACGAGTGTGGTTTTAGCGTCATTTAGCCACAACCGAGTCTGTGCTATAACATGTGGCACTTTTGGCCTTCTGTCTAAACAAATCAAGTTAAACTAGTGTTATCTTAGCTAAAACACTGCAGTTTGAAACACAACCGAATATGTTTCAGTTTTTCCATCACCCCAAGACCAGTTACTTAACTCTGCTCTTTCAGATATTCGATTTAATCGTCTATATTTGTTTCAGTAACGCTCCACTTAGTGGGAATCAGACCTCACCAAGATAATGTTGGGTTAGCCGGGTGGGGTGCAGATCCAAACACTGATTTGTCACTTTAACATTATTATCTAAATGTGTGTGGGTGCTTCATTTAGCCTGAATAGAAATATTCTGTGGTGAGCAAAGCTGTTTGCATGCTAGCCTTTGTCATAGAAATGAATAATTTAGCTTTTTTTTGCATTTTAAAGTAAGTTCGCAGTCTAATCCATTCATTAAGTGCAGTGAGTGTAAAGCGTTAGAATTTTAAAATGGATCATGAATTAATTTTGCATGACTAAATCAGATGTGACTGTAAACATTTATGTGTTTATGGTCTTAGTGACATTGTCTTACATGAGAAGTGACATTGTCTTACATGGGAAGAAAAATGCATTGTTTTGTCCAAGGACTCTTTATTTTTACAGCAGTTACAGCCTAGACAGGGAATTAAGCCTTTGCTCTTCTATATGTGAAGGTGTGATTATCCACCATACTGTCCATTTTAGTGAGTTTGAGGGTGTTGTATGTTACTGTATGTTTGTCAGTTCATGGGTAAGGTCAAAAGGGCAACCTAGTTATCAGTTATAATTATTGGCTGTAATTCTAATATTAGACCAATAATAATTACTCAATAATTATAATTAATAACGGTAATAATTCCTATATAGCAGTGAGTCCAGCGATATATCATACATGCCTAATGAAAAACACTGAATACCTGGACAGGTGTCCTGGGAGCAAGATTACAGGGTAAATATGGGCCATCTGGTGGGCCTCGAGGATTGGATTGAGAAAAACTGGTCAAAAGAAGCGAAAGCAACCCACTTGTTATGCTGCGCTTACTCCCCAATATTTAAGGGGGCTCAATCCGAAAATGTAGGTTAGAGGGGATAATCGAGCTTTTGAGTTTTATCTGGTGGCTGAAACAGTGGCGTTTTGTGGCCAGCGATTGCGGTTTTGTCCTCACGCCGCATTCAGGCGTCCAAACACGGCTCTCTGGACAATTAAGACTGAAGCATGAAATTGGACCTTTGGCTGGGCTCCTCTCACTGAGGGGGAGTGCTTCTCTATGTGCTTGTCCTGATTGGAGCTCAGCAACCGCTCTGGTAAGTGTGAGAAAATGGAAGTGGTCATTACAAGGGATGTAAATCTCTGACCGCACAGCGATTTGTTTCATATCAATTATGATTCTTTGGGAAATGAGTCAGTGGATCATGATATCTCAAATTACACATTTGAAAATGGCCTGGGAATTTTATTTTGGCCAAAAATATGCACGCTGTATTGAATATCATTGCAATATACTTTTAAGTATTCCTAAATCTAGGATGTTAAACTGGGTTTTTTTACGCCTCCCTAGTCATTACAGCTGCTTCTTTTTGGCTCATCAGCACGAAAAATGTTAAGTGCACTGGCCACACTGGCCGCACATACCAGCTCCACCAGACAAACACAGTCTTTCTTCCTCTCTATCAGTCTGCATGCCTGACGCCTTGTTAGACTGCGTGCTCCGTTATCAGTTATCCCCCCACCGGTGAGCTCCCCAGCTTGCGGTTACCATGGATATGGACCAGCGGGGCACATTAGCATGTAGAGAATTCATCAATTGCTCAGGAAAGCCGGAGACGTATGACGGGAGCGCAGCAGGGGAGCACGGTGCCGACTCCACGAGGCTGCAAAGCTGTTTCCACACACTGCAGATATTTTGGGGAAAGCAATTACGCCTGCCACGATTTCCCCCTGCGGTCTTTGTTTCATTTCTGGGGCTTCCCAACCTTTGCCGGAGCAGTGGGAGCTCACGAGGCTGAAATGAGAATTTTATGCACGCATCGTCCTTCAGATGGGTCAATTTTCGACCAGTCACCCATTTGCTTTAAAGATTTGGGGTAAAAAAGAACCTTTTATTAAGGCTGCAGTGGCAGCGTGTTGTGTTAGCGCAACCTTATCACTAGCCACTTAAAAAGAAATGAGCTATGGCACGGTCTGTGCCAAGACTTGTTTTGCTTCGAATCCGCCCCACCGAAGAAGCCGAGGCCGTGCAAACATTTGAACTGGTTTCTCACAGAGCCCCAGTCTTGGGCTGCAACAAACATTCAATTCATACTTGCGCTTAGCGGAAATATGCTGCGGAATGTGGCCTTAATCAATTCAAGCAAACCGGGTCAATGGCACATCCTGTTTGGTAAACGGAGGGATAGATGTCCGCCACTCGGTCGGACAGCAACGAAAGTTAAACAAACGGCATCAGAAATGGTGCATTGTGGCACATTTGATATGGCCGGGGTTTTCCTTCTTTCTTTTTTTTTGTTTTTTATTTTTGGCACAAAATGACTACATTCATAGAGCCCTCTGCAAAGCCCTACCACCAGCACTGTTTGAAGAGGTAGAAAAAAAAGGAGCTCATGTGCTTTCGTTTCTCTTTTTTTTTTTTTTTCTGGAAATGAAAGCCTTGGTGGTTTGGTGTCCTGTGACCCCTCATCCCGTTAATTACAGCCAAACCATTCCCTTAAGAGGCCTACCAGAGCCTGATGTATGCCATGTTTACGTTAAATATGCAAACCGCCTCGCTAGAGGGCCGTTGCTTTTAAAGCGAGCCTTTCTATCTGTCCGGTCCGCTGGAACATCTGGTCGTCCATTACCCCTGGGGTAGCCCTTTTTTGGCAGCGGAATTCGCTTGCATCTTCAAACAGCGCAGGCGAAGCCAGGTGATTAATGAAGGTGTGAAAAAGCCCCTGTACATTGTCCCCATACGTGCAGTATGCATTAATCTGGGCAGATACTTGGATTAGCATGCTGCGAGAGTGTGGTGGCCACACAGAGCAAAGCAGAAGTCGGACGACCCAGACGAAAGGCGCTGGAGGGCGTTCGCTTGAAGCCACTGCGCCTGGTGTCCAGATGTTTCACGTCCTTGTCCCTGTAGCCTATTGAAGACCAGGCTTCACTGCACTTTACAGCGGCACCGGCCAGGGGACAGCAGCCCCCGGGTCAGTGCCGCTCGCATACCAGCCTTTTAACAAAGCATATGCCTGAATGTTTTCTTTGCACAGAGTTCCTCATTTTTCAGCATTAGAACGTCTGTTCCATTTCATGAGTGATGTTCTCTCATTGTTTGGTAAAGGAGGAACTTGCTCAGATTTCTTCCCCTTTTTTTCTTTTTTGGTAACTGTATACAGTAGCCTGTGTGACATTTACCCAAGGTGGTAACCATGGTTACGGGATTCGACCCAGGCTCATCTGAGACATCCTTGTTTAGTAGAAGCAACATTTGCATGCACACTTGTGACCTAGGAGACAAATTTGCTTTGTCAGGCAGTTGAATGTCCGCGCTACCATGTTATGATTGGATACTAGTGTATTTACCATTCACACAAACCCTCTCATTGATGTGCCGTGCTCTTAAATGACATGTGCGTGGGTGACCATATAATCCCCTTTGAGAGTGATTCTTTTTTTTTTTCCCCCACAAACTTTCCTTTTTCTATGTCAGTAGGTCATGTACAGCTTGCGTTGCAGTTCAGCGCTGTCAGGTCATACGACAACAGTGAACCGTGGTTGGTTTAAGACTGAGTCACATACTGACACCCCCCCCCCGACCAGTGTCACATTTCTAAAAGGTGGATCAGCCCCTCCACCTCACATGGAGTTCAGCACATTACAGCCCATTAAGCTGTCTCGCTCTCAATGGGGTCTTTTTCACCAGGGCTCTGATTTATTCCCTTAATCCAGACTCGCCCCGACGCTGCAGCACAAACCAACTGCTGGCCCGGGATGTTCACCACAGCCCGGCAGAGCAGACCGACCAACTCCCCGGATGGCCGTGGACCTCAGGCTGCGCGCCATCTGTCAATTCACCATTTAGTTTATGATTCTTTCATGTTGACCTTTATCTCGCAGATTTGTGCTGTTGCGTAACTCTTCGAAAGCACTGAGATCGATCCCTGTTATCCGGATAATTGCAGTGCTATCAAATTACTGTGTTGCTGTGATTATGCAACTGTTCGGGGCCTTCAAACTCTGTCCTATCTCAAGCCCAGCTTTAATCAACAGAACTTCCTGAACCGTGTTTACTCGTTTTCTTTAAGACATTCCACTTATGTCAAACACCCAACTGTGAATCAAGAGGCGTAGGTTTGATGGAATGGTTACGTGCGTGTTAATGTTAAATGCAAATGCCATTCGACACCTGGGGCTGCATGACTTACTGAAGTGTGCACCAGTTTGCCTGTCATGGCTGAGCACCAAATTGGTAGCACTTGGAATAACAGCTGAGATCCACAATAGGAGAGATTCATTCGAAGGATTTGACTCTGAATTCTTCACATCTTTACCACCCACATTCCCACATATTACCTCATTATTGATCATTGGATGTAATGATATTTACACGGCCTTGGCCCTCTAGGGCCCTTTCCATAAGCAAAAGTGGCCTTTGCAAGGATCACAATGGCCCTTTGTGGCGGATTCTTTCGCTCCTTGACTGTTAGCTCCAGGACAACATGTGACCCCCTCTTGCATTTGGGTCATGTCCTCCAATTTGGGTCTTTAATGTGTAGCCACCGATATATAGTCTAGGTGGAATTGCAGCCGCAAGAGCGCACATGTGAATGAGTGGCTGCCTGGAGCGTGATCTGGGGTTTAGGCACAATTTGGGCTGAGGCTTCAGGGCTTCTTCATCAGCCCCTCAGCCACAAGGTCGACGTGGTATTTTAAGAATGTTTTCTGTGAAAATCATTCACAAGGATTCCATTGTTTTGCTGGAAAACAGCCAGCTATCCTGTTAGAAAGTCCTCACAGCAGGCCTCACTGGGTTTCACCAGGATGTCTTAGCACCTTTTGATTTAAAGGACATGCTGTTTATCTTAGAAATGCGTGATAATCCCTGTTCTGCTTTGGTACCTGTAGAGCATTACTGAAAATCAGCATGTTGGTGTCAGCTGAGTACTTGTGCTTGGGTGCTGATGCATTAATTAGCCCACGTGTGGATGAGCGATAACACTTGTGTCGGTGCAGAAAAGCGTTTTCCGTTTTTCCTTTCCTTTTTTGAGACAAATTGCAGAGAGGACAGGATGTTTATTGTAATTTCAAACCCTATTAATCTGATTTATGCTTTGCTCGGTAGTAATGAATCTAAAGTATTGCTATCGGATAACGAGCCACAGGGAAAAAAAAAAACAGTTGTTGGTGTCATCCCAGAATTGGCATATTCTAATACGATTAATACGACTAATACGATTAGTTATCCTGATTATGATGCTAGGCTGTTCTTCAGACTTAGTCTCTTTTCTCAAAGATGTGTCATAAGTAATTGTAATGGATAACTAATATTCAAGGAGCGTACAGTTTTAATCTACTTAACAAAAGAAACACAGTTTTTGAAATTGGGTTATGACTGATTTGTTTTGTGTTTGCAGATGTATTTCCAGAATATAAAGCTGCCTGATCTGGGTAAAGTTACATTTGAAGCCAAGTCATTTGGGGTCAAGTCTCAGATCAAGTCATTTTAGGTCGTGTAACCATTTCTCTTTCGCAGCTCCGCTTCTCAGTGTGGGGCGCTAACTCACTGCATCTCATTAATGACGATTTAGTGAATTGTCGAGAATAAATACATCAAAAACAGTCGATTGATTTGACCCAACCTGCCAAGCACTCGTAACCAGGTCACATTTCTGTTGTGCACTTACTACATTGACTGTCTCAGTGACTGCGGTAGCAATCCAATCAACACTAGTCTTCCACAGTCGGACAATCCTCTTAGGAGGAGGCTCCCGCTCCCTGACAGGGGCTAGGTTGCCTGGGTAACTCCACGACTCCCTTTTCGTCTGTTCGGATATCCTTTTGCTGTCCTTCGTCTTTGTGTGGGGCCGCGGCGTTGTCTCCTTTTGAAATATAAACCCCTTTTCTCTTTTATGGCCCCTCCAGCAGTTGCAGGGTTAATGTTTGGCTGCAGCCGTTGGAGGAGGGAGATTCTAGGAGTGGAGAGGTGGGGGGCTGGCCCACAGCTGTTGTAGTAGGCTGGGTCTGTAGGGGCAGGATGCCTGCTTCACTCTCGCCGGAACAATGGGAGGACATGGAAGCAGCCTCAGTCGGCCTGGACCAACAAACCTAAGGACAGGCTTTTTGGTTCTGTGCTGAGGGACAGGCACCCGTCCGAGGACAAGGGTCTCCGGCTGCCTTTGGCAAAGGCGCACAGGATTCTTCGTGGTATTTTCGAATCCTGCTTCTATGTCTGGCATTCGTCTTGCTCTCTTGACTTGCTCGCAGGATACTAGGATGCTCTGACTGGATGTGAAGGTAAAATCAGCTTTGACAAGCGCATATTTTGCATGTTTCTGTAGTCAGCTTGCACCAAAGTCACACTTTATATCAGTTGTATTAAATACTAGATAAGCAAAAGGTAAGTACCCAATTATTTCTTGTGTCACTAATGTAGTGATATCCATTCCACCTACAATGTTTCTTGATAAGCATTGGTTTTGTTGTTGGTCACTGAAATGAGTTTTAAGTGGTGCCATATACTAAAACATTTGCTCTAACCACTTACAAAACAACTTATAAAAGGACAATAACATTAACATAAAGCGGTCTAGAAGTATATTCCTAGAAGTAACACTTCCCTATATAACAAGGAACTGACCTAAAAGTGCTTGAATTGTTAAAGTGCTTTCGTTTTATTGCTGCTGTAGTATCATCTGGTTGTATGAGGCCTACCATCTGCATTTGGCAGGAATGCACTCCTTCCTATTGAAAACAATGGAAGTCATGAATGCCATTTTTATACTCTACACTCACTGCAGTCTTTGGAAGGTCATTGAATGTGCACATTTTTGTACTAGAGGGGGAAAACATTCAAAAGGGCTGTTTTCAAACAGTTAATAATTCATAGGAGCAGGTAAGGGAGTATTTATTGTTTTGGGTGGGACAGATATCCTGACTCAGCATAAATGGCACTCACAGCCCAGGTGGGAGCTAATTAATAGGTTAATTCACACCCCACTGTCAGATAATTCATAGTTTATTTCCGCACAAGAGTGAGGAGGGTGTACCTTTTGATTCCTTTGCAGCAGGTGAGAGCAGGAATTTAAGGCATGCCTTTCTGGGACCTGGCTTGTGCTGCTGTGTGAAGAACAGGGTGGATTTATTAGGCTGCAGATTGCTTCACATGGCTGACCGGCCACTTCGTTTTCAACTGCAGACTCACCATTACCTTGCTTCAGCACTTGTGAGCCGCGGAGAACGGAAGAGTCAGGGAGTGCACTACGTTTTAACCCTCCCACTGATGGGACATCACTGATGCATTAGTGCTGCATAAAGTGGGTAATATAATCTTGAAGGGACGTTTTAAGAAATAGAAGTGGAAATTCTGATTAAACTGCATGACCCCTGCATTATTGAAGGTCTTCTAAAACTAGTGGAATATTAAAGAGCCGAGACTGCCTCGTACGAGAGAGAGAGACAGAGAGAATGTTTTATCCCCAGAATAGTTCACATCAGAAGGAAAAAATAATGTCCCCCGTGGGACTGAGGCGAGCCTTTAATGTTTGTTTGCTTTATGCAAAAGATGGAAAAGAGCAGATGACACCTATCCGCTAATCCCCTTTCATTGTATGCGTAAGAGGGAGCATCTAGTCTCCCTTCCGGGGCCATTCATCATTTTATCAGCTCATAAATCACGCCAAAAAAGATCAATAATCGGGGTTTTAGGGGGTGTCGCAAGGGCTGTGTGCCCATTGTGCAGGGTGTGAATAATCAGAGGCTGGCTCTGCAGACGGGGATTGGCTGCTCCTTAATAACTCCTGGAGTGTGGGGGATGGAGGCTGGGCAGGCAGTGTGGTTTAGGGATCCCAGAGAGAGCCCCACTTCTGTTTGATTGCCTTCTTCTTGCTGGCTTTATTCCACCCCTCCCACTACCTCCAATTTTCCTTTTATCTCCTATTCACTCCCTATCATTATTTGCATTAATTAAGATAATTCGGTACTGTTTGCCATTGACAAAAGAAAGGACCATTTCCGTATTTAAGAGTGAACCTATTTAGATCAGAGGTTCACAGTGGTCCATAAATGTGCAGAGATTCATAATATAAATGTCTAATCACACTACAGTTCAGTTCTTTAGCGTGATTTAGCACACCATGAAATCTCCAAATTTCAAAAAATGTTCAAAAACAGTTCTGTTTTCTTTGAACAATAGCATACAGTGAAACAACAAATTAGAAAGAAGGGCCTGGAGTCTCTTCTTATCTTAGGTTCAAACCAAAGCTCCTTCCCCCCCCCCCCTTCTATTTTGGTGATGTGCGAAAATATACAACAATGACTGAACAGAGGATCTCAGATTTTCAGGAAAATATTCTGTTTAATCATTTTGATACAAATCTGAATTATTTAGATAAATGCTGGATGCACAAAGTGACTGGAGGAAACATAGGAGTGGAAGACCAGGTAGTAAAAACAGTTTTTAAAGTTTTTTCTTTAAAAGTATTGGCAAAAATTGAACACATCACATTTGGGAGAAAACCCCGCATCTCCGTTTTAGTCAATTTTCAATATAATTTTGAAACTTTTAAATTGTTTCAGAACTTTATGAGTAATTGTCCAATAGAAATACTCAAAAATGACTTTGGGGGAGGTATTACATTAACTGTTACATTACATTTTCGTCTCAAAGTGACTATAGCCTTATAAAATTGCAAATAAAATATGCAGTTTTATTGTAATCAAAGTTCAGCTGTTCAATTCATGCTTCAAAATCGATGCAGACTCTGCACCTTCAGATCGATGCACATTTGCACCGCCTAGAAATGACTGAAAGGTGAATTGTGCTGAAACACTGATGCGTACGAGTGGGGGAAAAAAAACAGTTCTGTTTTCTTTGAACAATAGCTTTCAGTGAAACAGCAAATTGTAAAGAAGGGCCTGTAGGCTTCTCTTTGTTCGGCACTTATCTGAGGTTCAGACCAAGGCTCCTTTTCCCCCATTCTATTTTGGTGATGTGCAAAAATATACAACAATGATTGAACAGAGAATATGTTGTTGCGCTTATTATCGTGGCTGGGATGCCTGAATGTAGCACAGTGTCCAGATGGACCTTGAAATTAGCTGCCTGTGGCCCTTTTGACTGGGAAGAAGGGGGAAAAACTGCATTCTGTGCCACATTAATCCTCAAACTCAGCCATCGTCCTCCTTGACTGCTGTAAACGAGTACATTTTGTATGTCATTCCACTCCCCCAAACCTCCTACCCTCTACAAATCACATCACCAAGTTTGCCAACATTCAGAGAGTGCCGGCCTGCTTTCTCCACATTGTCAGACGAGAGCAGTCGTTCCTGTTTGATGTGTGCAAAAACAGAGCTGATCGCCCGCGGTGTCGGGCTGCTGAGCCTTACGAAGCTTTGTGCGAGTCTCACATTGTAGACAGAAGCTCTGATTTCCAGCCTTAGTCACATTCAGGAGACTTTCCTCTGGCCATCATACCAACCTGGTGACTCAGAAGCATTGGAAATCAGGACAATAAAGTCCCGACCATGCCTCTGTCTTCCTTCTCCAACAGTAGTCTCTCGGCAGCGAAGGTTCAATAAATGTACTGCTTTACAGATAAATGAGCTTGGGGCCCCTATTAAGTCTATGCCACAGTGTTTTATTGCTATGTTTACTGCTCAGCATATCGCAGGATTATGGGGCTAGCAGTGTGGTAGCCCTGCCAAGAATTCTCTTTCGCATAGGGGCTATAGCCTGGCGAGCCTTTGTTTTCACAAGCGGCTCTTTCTCCGCACTCGTTCAGCCTCTAGCTCCTCTCTTGCTAATCAAGCCAAGCTGTAAAGTATGTCAAAATTAATCGCTGCTTGTGGATTTTCACACCAAAGGTGGTGTATGCAGACAGTTCAGATTAGACCTATCTGGAACGCAGACGCAAAGTTCAGGGCCAGATGCAAACTGATGCTAATCTCATTTGGTCCTGACAAGAGGAGATTAGCCCTGTTTCCCTGTTGGCTGCCAGGGAATGAAGACTTAGTGACTTAGCTCTGTCACAAGTGATCGTAGGTGAAAGCACTGACCATCAAGACATCTGTTGTTGACAGAGATGTGCTTGCCCCAGAATAGCATGGTATGTGTTGTAGAGGGTCTCTGCAAATGGTTGGTCAAAGTGAGATGCTCATTACTGGCTGCACTGTCAAGACGTTAGGGTGGAACACTATGGTAAATGGTATACTATGGTAAATCATGACAGTATTACAAAATGATGACTCTTCTGACTGTTTCTATTCCATGTCAGTAGAATAAACAACCAAGTAAACATATTTTGATTATTTATATGGGAATTCACTCTCTTGTGTTGTGAGGTGGCGATGGTAGAAATGGGTGCCAAAAAATCAGGGCCAGATAAAAATTATTCATGAAAGTTGTTCAGGGACTGCTCAAAGCTAACACACTCCACAGAACACCTTTTGGGCATCACTCTAATGCCAGTCACCCAATGTTGTGCTCTCTGATGTGAGTCTTTAACCTCTAAACGAGAGTTAGCATCATTTTGCATTAGCCTCTACTGTGGCGCTTCTGTCCTGCTAACTAAGCTTTTGTTCTCCTAGTTGCAAACTACAGTCCCAAACACCACAGAAAAGGTTCGGTTTTGACTTTTCTGTCACTCCAACATTCAATTTTGCTCATGCCCTGTTCACTCCTGGCTTTAACAGGCATCTTGGGTCATCACACCTGGCATTAGAATATGTCTCCACAAGTATTTAGATTGACCACTTCCCCTCTCTATATGCAAATAAATACATACATCATTTTCATTTGCAAAGACCAAATGCGTTGTTTCTAACCAATGGAAGGCAGCCATGCAAAGAAGATCAATAAGAAATCAAAGGTATACAGTTTTGAAATCATCAAAACAATATACTTATATCATAGTCATGTCATGTGCAATATTACTACTTATGTCTCTGTTACGTGCAATGACTTGGTATGGAGTACTTTAAACCACTATTTGGATTTACTAGTAAACTACTTTAGCAATAATTTTATATATTTATGTGTATAATTTATATCCACCTCTCTTACGGACGACAGAATTTTTTATATATAGCATAGTGTATTTAGTACGGAGTATTTTTCAGAGCACTTTCTGGAGAGCTTTATTTTGACTTTATATTATATTATACATTGTCCTCATCTCTGTGTGTCTGTGAAGTCGTAGCATAAGCAGTTTCCTCCAGAATCAATGAGGTTTTCTGATTCTGAAGAAGGACAAATCAAAACAAACCGAAGTCAGACCACAGAGAACATCAGTTGAGCAGGTGGTCCATCGGTGTGGCCCAGGACACTTTTGCATACACACTATTAAAAGAATGGGGCCCAGGCCACCTCCAACTATGGTCTTAGCAATTGAATCTCAGTGCGTCCTCAATGGGTCTTGTTTGCATTCACAGCTGTACTAGAGCTGTTCACTCGTCCTCATATTAATGGCAGGTGTGAACATGACAATGGAATTCGTTTCTGTCTACACTGTTTTCTATTTCAGCGGAACAAAAGTTTGTCAGAATTTAGCCAGCTAGTCAAGTTAGTTCAGGTCATAAGGAAATTTCGTGAGTGCTGGTATGGGTAGGGCGGGTCACAGTGCCACAAGAAGTGACAAAGCACTTCTGACTAAGTTATAAATGACTTCCAAAATCATCGTGGGTTTGGTTGCCTTGGGGTTGTTGAGTAATTAATATTTTGCGGGTAAGGTGAGGAGGTTTAGCTCTCATATCTGTAGCATCAGTGGTCTCACAGCAGGAGAGATACCTTGGAGTGAGATATTGGGGTTTTTGGCCGATGTCGGGAGTGGTGAGTTGCGACGGACGAAGGGGGGGGGGGGATCATTTTTTTACATGAGTGAAAAAAATTTACAACACAGAAGAATGTCAGATGTGGCGTGAGATTTCTTTCTTGCGCGTGAGAGCATGAGATTGAGGCTGAATGCGTGACTGTCACGCCGGATGCGTGAGAGTTGGCAACCCTGATTTAAGATTCAGCTCTTGTTTTTACAGATGGTTTGACATTCATTGAATGATGGAATGAAAATCATTCACTTATTTGGTGACCATTTAACAGAACTAAACCTTTTTGAAGTAACACAGGACGAGATGACACAAAACAACATAAATGTCTTATATCACTTACTTAAGAACTGATTTTTATAAATAGTGAATATTAATTACTTAACACTGAAGCTTTTGAAATGAAATGGAAATGGAAATTCCGGACACACTGGGCTGAAAACCGGAAAAAGCTCACAATGAGGTATACAATATGTCATCATTTGCTCTTTGGCTCTGTTGTTTGTGATTTTTTTTCCCCCCCATTTCTAAAATTGTAGCTACAGATGACTTCAGTGTGCTTGCAGGGACTTTCCTTGGAGCTTATGAAGTCTCGCTGTATTCTGCGAATCGAGCGGGATGTTTTCAAACTGATTCAAACCTGTAGTGGTGAAGTTCTTGGCCGTTATCCCAGATCTTGGTATTTAGAATGAAAAGTGATAACAAATCGCCTGATGTCCCTTGTAGAAAACATGAAGTGTCCATGCTGCTGACATTTTCACTGTTTATCTGCTACTAAACTGTTGGGGCATGTTCGAGCGGAGCAAAGGGAACAAACATCGAAATAAATTACTGTTTGCAAAGCTCTAGATTTTTACACCTTGATACAGGCCAATTTAATCCTTTTTTTTGTTCTAAAAGTACTTTTTTTGACCATTTTGGACCAAAATGTTCAGTGGACAAAACTTTTGCACCAGAATTAGTGTTAGATTGTTGTGATGGTTAATAAGCATCTCTGGAACTGACAAAGTGATGTGTCAGCTTGTAGTCTCATGGTAGGTTTAAAAAACCGGGCAAGGCATACACATACTTTATCAAACAGCTCCGTGTCAGCAGATCTCCCCTGTGTGGAAGTTATTGCTCATGCTTTTTGGAACCTTTAAACCATTATCTTGGGAAATACCTAGCAGTCCAGGGAAGCTCCTGATTGAAAACGACTGCACAAATCGCTGTATGTGCAATCTGCTCTCCACTGCCACTATTATCCCAACGACTTCAAATTAGACTTCTTAGCTGCTGCCTCGGTGGATTTGACTTACTCATCCATTAATTTTTCATTGCCCGCCAGTGATTCAGAGATGAAAAGGAAAGATGAGCAAGCCTAGTGGCGGCCTTGCACGCGGCGTCTCCAGTAATCTCCTGAGGGGAAGTCTTGACTTCTTGTGCAGTCTGAACCCAGGAACACCCACCAGGGACGCAGAGTAAAAGATGGACCGAAGGCATCCGGGACGACCTACCACAAGTTGTAGCTTAAATCTTGATGTTAGTAGTCGAAGAGTATAAAAAAGAAAACTATGCATCCTACTATTACTATCCTACTATTAGTTATGGCCCTTTTTAGACTTCCACTATCACTTTAATATAATTCTACTTTCATTTTAAATTTAACCATACACTTACTATGTTTGTTTGTTTGTTTGTTTGTTTTATGTAGGTGGTAGTTCAGTCAAAATAGTAGTTTTTGCAGAATTTAAGTCGGAACGGAAAATATGGTCATATTGAAGGTGGAACCGAAAATAAGTTTTTTAAGTTTCAGTTTTGTAAATTCCATCTGGAGCCCAATAACTTTGGTAGGTGTGCAGCTTGGCAAGTTGTTTTAGTATTTTACGCTAAATTTGTATAGAAATCTGTTATGCTATTTCTTGGCTCTATAACCTGCATTTGACTGTTTGAATGTTGTTTTGCGCTTTAATGTCTTTTACATATTTTATTTCTTGCTTCGGTCTTACAGATTTAAAAGGTTAGTTATTTCTAGTGGGAAATTTACCTGTGTTGAGTCTTTAGCTTATCTGAGTATACCTTATTACATACATTTTTTTATTTCCTAACATTATACCCTTGTTAGGAATGGACATTTTCTCCTGGTGTTGTGATAAAATGATAAAATGTTATAAATAAGCTTTGACACATGTCAAGAAGAGTGTTGTGGAATGGGTTCTAAAGGGTTAAAGACTATTTGCCTCAATACTGCATATAGAAACAGAAACCAACTAATGAATACTCGAATATATTTGTCCAGCCCTGATTACCACAATGTAAAGTTGCACCTATTGTGGTAACAGTCTCTTCTTTTACTTCTTTAAAGCAGTGTTAACTAATTTACTCTAAAATACATAGTCCTGTATGAGTAATGTATCCAGGGTCAGGGTCTTTTGTGTTCAGATTTGTTGGTATCAGGGGGTTTTATTTCCGTTTTGGAAAATCACCATCCTCACACATGTTCCACAGGCACACAGAAGGTTTATGGATGTGTATGATGGTGAGTTATAGTATTGAAAGGGAGTTTTTTTTTTTAAGCAAGTTGCTTTTGTCTGAAAGAAACAAGAAAAACGACCTGGAATGCTGGTAGATTTACCTCCTCCAGCAATGTCCATGGCACAATGGTGGTCATATAAACTTGCCATTTAGTCTGTGAGAAGCAGATTATGCATTGTTTGCCTTAGGCCTTAGCGTCTTATACCCAATAAGCTATTTTTCTGGGTTCATTACCTGGTGTGTCTCAATGGCTTTCCAGTTCTATATAAGAAAGGCATTTTTGGCCATAAGTCAAGAACAGATACAAAACAGCCACAACCTTTTAGTTCTGCCAGTACAGAAAAAACCCTCATGGCTTTCAGGTCTGGCTGTTTTTTCAGCTTGCTGCTATATATAGTTTGTGGACATGTGTAATGTTTGCACAGCTTTTTAAATGGATGACTGCTGGCACGCTGTAGTTCCAGTTGGTTTGATAAACCTCGTTGTATCAGTACTTGAGAGGGGTTTTTGCCTGGTGGTGCACGATATATATGAATTTCTTCCACTGACCCTTTATTTTTAGAAGTAATTTGAAATGCGCAGTAGATTGAGATGGTACCGATCCAGTGCCAGGTATTGGTTGTGGGGCGATATTAAAAGATGATGCTGGATCAGATATCAGAAGGAAAAGTTGAGTGAATCTGATCCAGTCCCGTAAGTTCAGCCAGAAATAGCACACACACACATACAGTATATGTGATGTTGTGTTGTTAGCTGTGTATTTCTTCCTGTGGAGTTGTATTGTTTGAGTAGAATTAAATGATCATCCACAGTGAAGTGCTTCAGTTAAAAATTGCTCATTTTATGCCTTCTACATGCAATTTCAGAAATCTTTTAAAATCATTACAAATCACACTGTGTGACATGGATCTAATAAACTTGGATAAACGATGGTGTGTATGAAGGTGCGTAGATGTACGATGGTGTGTGTGAAGATGTGTCGATGTATGGTTGTGCGTGTGAAGGTGTGTAGATGTATGATGGTGTGAGTGAAGGTGTGTAGATGTATGATGGTGTGAGTGAAGGTGTGTATGATGTGTGTGAAGATGTGTCGATGTATGATGGTGTGTGTGAAGATGTGTAGATGTACGATGGTGCGTGTGAAGGTGTGTAGATGTATGATGGTGTGAGTGAAGGTGTGTATGATGTGTATGAAGGTGTGTAGATGTATGATGGTGTGTGTGAAGGTGTGTAGATGTACGATGGTGTGTGTGAAGGTGTGTAGATGT
>JBBPCZ010000142.1:6557841-6569141 GCA_037974445.1 Brycinus macrolepidotus | reverse complement strand
GATTTTTGCACAGTGCTCTATATATATATATATATAGAGAGAGAGAGAGAGAGAGAGAGAGAGAGAGAGAAACAGAGACCTGATACCATATAAAGGCAAGTATAAGTAACTACCAAATTCTCATTTTAGACAAACAGCTGCTGAACTTTAGTGCAAAGTAATTTAACTGTAATGCGAAACCCTACTGTGTATGTGTATTTGTGTGTGTGCGCGCCCAGAGTGCCTAGGGGTGTAACAGTGCATCATGATATTGTGATGTTGCAATGCAAAACTGTGAAGATGTACACTGTGGAAAATGGACACTCTATTAATTATAACATCTATTCTCCTAAAGCCCTCCAGCCTGTTCTGGTTCTTACAGACATTCCTGCCTCCCAGCTCCAGTGTCACTGTGTAACAACATGATTATGCTCATTTTCTGCATTCAAATTTTGTCCACAATGTTGTGAGAATACTGTGAACATGAACCGATTCAACTTGTGGCCTGAGTATACTGTTACACTCCTAACAGCACCAATCAGAGGTTTGGACAAATCTAATTGAATGAATGTTTTGCTTCATGTCAAAGACATTCTGATGTGTAAAATGCTAGGAGTTTGTCTCTAAAACATAAACGGTGATGTTGAAGCCTATGTATGAATTAATTACAATTAAAAACCATTTTTGAAATGCCTTCTAGAAAGCATTCTGGGGGCTCATCATGAAGTTGAGTAAACACCATGAATATGTAACGGAAAAGAGGGGCTACTTTGAAAAATCTTTGGTTTGGTCACCACAAAACTGCAAGTGGATTTTTTCACAGTTTGGATGTTTTCATTAATTTAAAACTTGGAACACTTTTGACAGGTGCTGTAGCTGCGTGTATATATCTCTAACGCCATATGCATTGGCGTGTATGTGTGTGTTTGAGAGTTGTTGTTTGAGACAAGAACTCAGTACAGAGGCCACATCTTAGATTGAGATGTCTTTCTTCTACTGTAGAATCATCTGTCCAGTTCCGCTCCAGCCCAGACCACTGTGGTGAACAGAAGCAACTCAGCATCGTCCAAGTCATCTAACAAAGGCACTGAAACCTGTCAGGAACACAGAGATAAAGATTCTCTTACTCACGCGGACCAAAGCTGAGAGAATATTTGTTTAAAGTGACAGTTTGGTGAAAATGTAGCCAGATTTTACTCCAACAGTAGATGATCAACCAAGACGTGTTTGTGTCTGAAGTGTAGTTGGTTAGTTTTGCACTGGAATGGACAAAAATGTTGACAAAAACGGCTGCTGCTACTGTTTTACTGTTTTGTGTCCGTTTTCACTGATTACAGGGATAGTATCTATTACTACTACTAAGTGAACAAATGTGACGACATTCTAGGTACAGGCAAAAATGTGTAAATTTGATTTTTGCCAAACTATTCCTTTTGCAACCCTAAAGATCATGATCTATTAAATAGTTCTTAGTCATGTTAGCATTTTATACTGGTTTACTGGTCACACTAATAGTTATGACTATGTACTCTACATAAACAGGACGCCCCAGGGTCACTATAAAACTGTGAAGTAACTGGAAAAGAGGCAAGAACAGAAGATATGACAGGGTTACACACAGTGTTCTCAGACTGGAGGATGCAGGAAAGTTCTCCAGCTTCAAGGTTTAGTGGAGTTCCTGGCTGAGGTGGTACAATTCTTTGAAGTAGCAGCCAGACAAAGACATAGAAACACCTGTTATTTGCCCTGAATTCAGAGGTTTAGACTTTAGGTTTAGACAGGTCTGATTTAAAGTTAACTCTCAGAAGTCTGCTACCCTTTTAAAATGCTATTTCAATGTAATAACGTTAATTGCATAAAATAATGACATTTACTTTTCATTTATTTTCAGTAACAACAGGTCCGAGGCTGCGTTTATGACTTTTAATGCTGTGATAAATGATGGTTCCTTTATTCAGCAGTTCAAACCTGCCTACATCAAATTCAAATAATCACAAAATGTCTCCTCGTCTACGTACGAACAGTTCAGAATCTGTCCTTTCAACGGAATCTCTCTTCTTGTTGCACATTTAAAATAAATGCTATAAAATTACATGCTTGCGATATCACTGAATGACTACTTGAATACTTACCCTAGTCACTGCAAATGACATCCAACATTTATTCAGTCTGTCATCTTGTCCAAGAACTCATCCACTTATTCCCTTTTCCAGCCTAAAAAAAAACAAAGATTGCTATATTTTTCAGTAGTACATTTTTTTTTGTAATATTTGTAATATTTTATATTTGCAAGCCAAACTATAAAATAGTAATAAAATAAAACACATAAATAAATAATATGACAACAATCTAGATAGACTAGTCAAGTAATCAGTCTTAGATTGCAGCAGTTGTATTTACTAATTTGTTTCTCTGTACTTATAGTCAAAATGATTAATGTATCTGCAAACTGAAGTTTTGGCCAGGTGTAAAAATGGAATAAAAACTATTTTTAAAAATACTTCTTGGACTCGTTTCAAGCCCTTAAAACTCTGCAAATGATGTTTTAGTACAAGGTCAAATATGATACAGCAAAAATGTGTGAAAATGTTATGATACATTTTAGACATCCAGTCTTTAAAAATAAAATGTTCACAGTAAACGAAATAGAATTAATTCAAAGCACATATAGGTCTATAGTCCAGTGTTTCTCAGTACTGTTTTTAATCTATCGTCCTTTCTTCAGGGAGGCTAATAAATATACTGACTTAATAAAGCTGATAAACTAGTGTGTACATTTTCCCTCCAGTTAAAGGTCATCAGAGTAGAGGACAGCAGGCCTTTTGCTGCTAGAAGCTTCCTCCTGAAACAAGTAATCAAGAATAGGCCGTACTAGTTAGAACCAACCTATCCTGGATTACTTGAACCAGGCAGAGGCCAAACACAGGCTTTCAGGGGGGGGGTTCCAGGAATGCGTGTACAAAATATGATCATAAATACATAAACAAGGTCTTTAATTGCTGAATGACAATGAACAAACAGACATTTACTGAAACGAGAAACATTAGAGGACTACTTAATATCTTCACACAGACACATAAACCATTGTTTGTGCACTATATGAACAAAACTATTGGGACGCCTGACCATCACCGCAACAGGGACTTCAATGACATTGTAGTCAAATACACAGACTTTAATATGGAGTTGTTCCCCCTTTGCAGCTATAACAGCTTCCACTCTTCTTGGAAGGCTTCCCACAAGATTCTGGAGTTTTTCTGTGGGAATCTGTGCCCATTCATTCTATAGAGCATTTATGAGGTCAGGCACTGATGTTGGACGAGAAGACCAGGCTGGGATGGGATGAACGTTCCAGTTCATCCCAAAGGTGCTGAATGGGTTTGAGGTCAGGGCTCTGTGCGGACCAGTCAAGTTCTTCCACACCGAACTCATCCAACCATGTCTTTATGGAGCTTGCTTTGTGCACTGGGACACAGTCTTGCCGGAATAGCATGCTGTTGTCCAAATGGTCTTGGTATGCTGAAGCATTAAGACTGCCCTTCACTGGAAGTAAGGGGCCACCTGAATTCAATAATTTAGATGAGTGTCCGAATACTTTTGTCCATGTAGTCTATATCAGTTCTCAACAGTTCCCTTTCTTGTCCAGCAGAGGACGCACTCTGTCCACTCTTGACTTCAGAAGAACAGCCTCCCTCTGTCCTGGGGCACGTCCCGTTTGTGTTCACTGCGTAAGCTAATAAAAACACCAGCCCACTAACAGGGGATTACCAGCCTTTCAGTTCTCACAGAAATAAACACACTTTGCTTATGAAGTCTCACCTGGTTTGTGGGGCCCCACAGTTTCCACAGATACAAAGAAAACTGCACTGCACCACTTACTGCCTAAAGGACAAGGCAAGGTAAATTAATTAATAACCACACAGTAACCCATGTTCCATGCAAACACTCATATGTGTGCGTTTGAAGTTAGAAAGTAACCTCATGGGATGAGAACAGTTTAGAACTATTCGTCTCAGCAATGTGTTTTTGCCAACAAAAGCACTATATAATATATAGAACACAAATAAAACACAAACAAAATAGACAAAAAACACAAATGAACAAAATAAACAAAAGCACTATATTATGCATAGAACAAACACAAACTATTAGAACAAACACAAATAAAGAGAAGTAAAGGATACAGTTAAAGAGTACCAGCATAAAAAAAAAAAGTTATTAATATATTGGTTAGAGAAATATGGTTAGAGGAACATAGATATGCTTCCTGATATCTCACTGCATGTAGCAGCACCTGATTCAGTTTAAAGAAGGACTGATCAGTTGAAGCAGATACTGGATAGCAACTGTAAATGCTTCCTAGAATAGAGGTTTGGAAATGGTAACATACTCATGCACTTAAAATCACATTTGTATTGAGTTTGAACAAATAAACACATGTTTACTGCCCAGATGAACAGCTCACATTTTGCCCAACACTGTAAGAAATGCTTTATGAAACTGGACGTAACACAAAAACATTGTTGGCAACATTACTTTTAACCTGTAAATGTTGCATATCGGCCTGTTCTTTCATTTGTTTTACTTTATGTCTCTTATGTTTCTTTCAGTTGCATTTTGACTGCTTTTGTCCAGTTACATGCAACGTGTCCAGTATTTTTCAAAGCGAGTTTTAACACTTGAACCTTTCCCAGCTTAAAGTGTTGTTCACTAAACTCGACTAAAAGGAATAATTATTTTCCAATTATAAGGCTGGAGTCTTACATATGAAACCTGCCAAGCTGAAGGATCTACTTAGTAAGGATCTGTAATATGTTGGAGCTGCTTTTGAATGAATGTAACAGCACGGAGTTAAGATCACAGGTCAATACCTTCAACAAACTGTGTGCAGGCATCTTGTCCAGGTCTATGACCACGCAGATCCTGCCCTGGTCCTGAGAGGCCACCTCGAGCTCGGACGCTCGCCTGGGATCCACAAGGAAGACAAAAATCATTAGAGGTCAGTACTAGAGTCAACAAAACAGCAGGTTCATGTATGAAAATGACCGCTTTATGTAACGTGTCACTTTCTAACTCAAACAAACCCAACACACACACGACTCGATCTTGACGGCACAGGTGTGGACTTTCAATGTTTTTAATGTTGGTTTAAAACAGTTTAACAGTAAATCTCTGATCTCACAATTTGAATTTGAATTACGATTCTTTAAGAAATGATTCAGCCTCCAATGTCACTGTGATTCATCTGGATTTTTTGGATATGATTCAGGTATTTAAAAAAAAACACTCAATACACAAGGTCATCAGAGGAACCATTCACAGGGCAGTGGAATATAGACAGTTTTTTTATATGTGAAATGTCTAAATTACTCTTCCAAAATTCATGCAGTTGAATTGCTGCCTTCAGATCGATGCATGTGCCTTCTTCTGTTTTTATTTTTTATATTCTTCTGTCTTTATAATACTTTGACAACTGCCTGCAGACACACATTTCTCATAAGTTTCATTAATATTCCTCAGCAAAGACTCCTCTGTTTGGCACTTTCTTCTCCCTCCAAATATTCCATCAGATTCATTCCAGTGAGCAAGACAATCCTGTGGCTTTAGAGAATAGCTGCTCCACAGCCTAGGAACACAAGCCAGCCAATGAGAGCAGCTGTAGCGTCTCATTATTATGCACATAGCTGGTGTTGGAGCACGACTCGGCCAGGCAGAAGTTCATCAGAACAGGGCAGGTGAACTACTGGCCAGAAGTAGCCCTGTTTTCAGTGTTTTACCAACAGTGCGGATGAGTGTAAGCTGTGGACCGGCCCCTGGGGGCTGCTCAGTACACGCGGGTCAGTCTTGCATTCACAAAAACAAGACCTTGGTGCCCTTAACTCGTATTTGAGATCAAGGTACAATTTGTTTTTTCTTCTGTTTATGGTGAAATTCAAGCAAAATGTCATGGTGCCATATTCAAATCTCACCCATTTGCATTTCTTTGCTCTCATGTTAAAATGTAACTCCTTTTTTTCCCCACTCTATTTCATTTCATTACATTACACCTTTTGAAAACAATAGTTACCCATTGCATTGTGTGGTAATTTCATCACAAATGGTCCAATAGAAATAGTCCAAAATGACATGAAAAAAAAAAATCTAATTAAATTAACATACATTAAAGTTAAGACGTTTTACCCTCTGATACAAAATGACACTGTCGGAGGTGTAAAGCTTTGCTATAGTAAAGAGAATGTATTTTTAACAGCTAATAAAAAGGGAATTAAACCATAACCAGCTCAGAACACAAACAGTCACATCAAAGAACGGTGTGTCCTGTGTGGAGGTGGAGGGAATATGGCAAAAACGTAACATCATAATACAGTCTTTTACAGGCTTTGAATATCTGTTAGTATCCTCAAAATCACCCTTTAAAATGTTTTATATTTAATTGTAGTTTTATACATTACAGAGCTTTAAAATATATCCAGTGGACGACAGCACTGTATTAAATCCAGCTGTCATGCAGTGTATGCTGCTATAGAAGCAAGAATTATAGCCTCTCATTCAAATCCAGCTTTAAGGAGTCTCGTTAACGCCAAGGGTGTAACGAATTAGAATTCCCATTTACTATCACCACGGAGGTTTTATTTTTAGTTTGTTGTCTTTGTTTATTTAGCTTCACTAAATCCAATCAAAAAGGACTAACTATCCTATAAGATGTTACAGGGTCTCTTTGTAATGAACATGTAGTTGACCAGTGTTCTAAAAGTACCGCCAATATCCGTGATATGCTTAAAAAAAGCATATTACGATGGAATTTATCACAATAATGATGCCATACTGTCACTCCTATTTTCATTTTTGTACATCCAACACCAAAAACACTCCTAAAACCAATAAATTATGGAATTAATATAACCAGGACATCCAAGGTGTCAATATGATAACACACAACAGCTCACTCTGTCATTTCGTTCTGATGGGTGTGGAAAAAAACATGCTCAGCATTGAGGAGTTGTATGAGAACAGATCACTGGCACAACAGTACTACCTTGGCAACAGTTCTATTGTCCTCCGGCATTCACAGGGCATCATGGGAAAGTACTGCTTTGCTGCTGGGCATCCTCAGCTTGAAGGCAACAGTTGAGTTCTTAGATGCTTTGACATCCTGGCCTTTGACTCAAGAAGCTGTTCGTCTGACCTGTTAGACCCACAGGAAAAAAAATATATAAACTCCTTCTGTAAGAACTGTTGCATTTAGCAGTGGTCTAAATGCTAATTATATCATATAAAATTACATTAGAAGTAAATGAATAATGAGATTAAGCCAGTGGTTTACAAGGATCCCTCTTAAAGCTATCACCAGTCCAACACACTACAGTCAAACTCATTTTAGAGACTTAACCTTTCAATACAGAGGTCTGTTACAGGATAAGAATGCATTTAGCGTTGGTATGTAGTACTGAGCGATATCTTGTCTGTAACTGTAACAGTCTTGTCTGTAATCTTGTAAAACAATATGATTTTTTTGTTTTAGCGATATACAAAAAAACTTCACTGACACACAGCATTCAGAAGTTTACAGAATGCCAAACTAAGCCTTTAACAAAGGCCTATTCCAACAAGCAACAGTTGTAGGGCTGCCCCAAATAATTTGAATACTATGTCGAAGTACTTCGACACAGGAATTCGCTGTTGAGTGCTCAGATGTCTGTAAAATGTAAAATGTTCAGTGAAAAAGACCACAATAAGATACTGGCATGACAGGTGGTGAAAGATCTCAAATATATATGTACAGTGATTGTTATCTGATGAGGGCGAGGCTAAGACTGGGAACTCGGAGTCTCAAACCTGTAAAAACATTTGATCAACAAAGGCCTTGTTTGCGATTGTTATGATATGGTAAACTTTAAAAACCAAGAAAAAAACCCCACTTTTTTGCTGGTTTAGTTTAGCCATCCATGTCATCTACGCCTACAAACTGCACTTTTCATGCAGCGACTGAAGCTAAAAGAACAGCGATACATGAAATCACACTTAAAATGATCGGACGGCAAGAAAACTGCTCAGTGTAAATGTACAATAAAAGGTTGTTAAGAAGGCGCGACAAGTTTGATGAATCATCTCAAATATGTAGGACAGTGATTCATATGAGTAATATTTGTCTGGTGAAGGTTGCACCAAAACAAGTAGCTCAGATCCTGGCAGTGGATGAAAAGGGAAAAACTGCTGCCATCAATTTTGCCAGCACTAACTAAACCCTGACTAAAATCATCCAAAAAGATCATTTCATTCTAAATAAAATGACAATTCTAATTAATTAACATTACACTCTGTCCATCTGGACTTACACTCAGAGGCTACAATCTTGGCTTCTACAGCAACATATAGCGTGTGAGCAGAGATTATTAATAAAATGCCTGCTGGGTATTTTTTTGAACTGCAGAAACGACAAAGCTTAAAATTATGGTTATGTGATCTTTTTAAACAAGTATTTGAGTACTTCAATTAATGAATATTCAAAGTTTGTAAAATGCCATTCAGGTTGTCGTTAAAGGCTGCTTCAGTCACTTTAGCCCATTTCGGTATTATGACAAATGAAGTTGGAATTGGAATAAGCTTTCGCACATTGTTACAGAGGGTTATGTCTGTTGTCATGAAAACACTTAAGTTTCAAGTAGCCCTGTGAACGCTGCTCTATACAGAATTGTAACAAAAAAGTCATTTTCTTGAGTGCTTAAGATTGTTTGGAACAAACAGTAACACAAACTGTAAAATATCTAAATGAATACCTTTCTGGTAATGCAGTCTGTCTGGTTGATGTTTTCAATACTGTGTAAGGTTCACTTTCAAGTAATTTTAAGTAGAGAAAACAAAATGGAACAAAAAAACAAGCTACATTAGGTTCGTAAGATTCTATTACGATGGTGCAGCAGCACTTAGGAGGAATCATCAACGTTATTAATGCATTAATTAACAGAAACATCCAATGCAAGTACAGTGGTTGTTATCTGGCGAGGGCGAGGCTAAGACTGGGAACTTGGAGTCTCAAACCCGTAATAACACATTTCACCAGCAAAGGCCCTTAACTTTATTAATGCATTAATTAACAGCAGCATCACCATTTACCCTTGAAACCATAATATACTGGGTAAACAGCACGATTTTGAATCTTATCAATACCAACTAGTTCTATGTGTTTTTACCTAGGAGACTGCAGGGAAATGTGAGCTCGGGGGATCTTAAGTCACGGACACTCAAAAAAGAAACGAAACACAAGCTGCGTTCTTGTTAAACATAAAAAAAAAAAATCATCCTGTTTGCTCGACTACCCCTCTCCCGCTGCACAGAAACAGAAAATCTGTTTTAAATGAGGCTGCTGGCCACGGCTGGTATATGTTATATAATCACAGAGGGCGGGAAAGCCCACACATTTCAGATGTACCTTCAGTGCAAAACACACACACATGCACACACTCACACACACACACTAACACACACACACACACCACTCCCGCCATTTCATCACAGGAGAGTCTGGCAGAAACGAGCCCTCGCAGCGCATATGCCACAAAAGACGGGCGCAGAAATTGGAGCCCGTGTTTTGTAACATGACATCTGTGGCAGGGCTTTTCGGGCTTGCATTATGGAGGGGCTTATGGGCCGCTCGCATATTTAAAGTCTCTGGCATATTTTTGTGCAAATATTTGCATCGTGGAGAAACGTGAAATTGTCCAGACACACCTTTCAGATTAAAAAAAAATGTCCTGCACATCAAAGAGCCTCATCTCCATGGACTGTCAAACTAATATTGCTGGTCCAATCTGTGTGTGTACGTTACTATGGCAGAATGATAATGCTGGAAAATGCCGCGTTTCTTTCCAACCAAATCGAGGCAAACGTGTTGGAAATGGCGAGAAAAAGCCCTGATCTGTGTTTCCATCCATGTTCGTTCTCTCTGCCTCCCTCCCTCCCTCCCTGTTGTTCTCTTTGAGGGGCTTATGCAGCCATAGGAATCATCTTATGTAACATACGAGCAGCGTGTGCTGTGGAAAGAGGGGATGAGGGGGGAAAATGGCCTCCTGCGCCACCGCTCGCTGCTCCGCATTCGTCCGTCTCATTGATAAAGCTCTGCTCCGCACAAAAGGCGCAGGAAATGGAGGAGACTGAACCTGATCCGTGAACTCGACGGCCTTTGAAAGATTTGATATACACAGATGGAAGAATATTGCACAATCGTTAGAAAGAGGCTCGTGAATGGGGTGGGAGGGAGGAAGGGGTGTTGATTCATTGGGCGATTTTCTGCGGTTCTTAGAAGAGATTGTAACTGGCTTTGTGTTCTCAACTCGACAGCAAAACACACACAAGCCAGATCAGAATTACAGTTTTGCAAAAGTGAAGGGAAAAGAAAAAACAAGCCCTGCCATCAATCCCCCCTCCCTAGTACCAACCTCATTATGCCAGGTGCCTGTTTGACAGTTAGTATGTCATGTGATGACAAAACAGATTGCAAAACATGAGTTTGAATACAGGAGGCTAAAAGACTAACAAACTGAGAAAGTTCAGAATGCAGAAAGTAGCCAAGACGTGTTCAGGCCGAGTGTCGTCAAATTTCCACATGTCGGGAATCCAAGCGCTCAAAGCTGAGCAACAAAACTAACAGGTTTAGCTCCCACAGCTGCAGGTGTCAACATAACATCCAAGCAGGACCTAATTCTGTGACCACTAATAATTAATCAGTAACACTCAAGAATTGTTTTACATTTTATATAGGTTTAGCAAATAATACAAAAATCACAGCACAGATGTACGGTTCTCTTTTACATACACAATACATGCTTATGTAAACGTATTTTCAACGGAAGTCAGTGTAACGAGATGTTTTTGGACCACTGTCCATCTTAACATTTTGACGTAGTGTAAACAGCAGCTGGGAATTTAAAAACTAGTCATTTCATTTTAAATCCTATTTAATTATAAAGGCTTTACTCCAGTATGTATGTGTGTGTATTGATTTTCTAAGGGAAAATAAGTTGACGTATCCTCTTCAGTCAACAAACGTGACATTTTCTGCTAACTTTAGAGTCCAATTTCTATTTATTTGCTAGATGAAAAATGTGCAATAACGTTAGCACAGACCACATGTTATGTTTTTTTACATTCAGCACAAACTGTAATTGTGCATTAAATTGTGCAGAATTGTGTCTTGATTCTTATTGTAAGTTAATGTAACAATATTGTATTCTAAGCCATTTCTGATGGTCAATTCTGAGAGTGTAAGTTTATCTGTGCGCATATCTATATATATACATACATATATATATATATATATATAT
>JBBPCZ010000142.1:6489766-6523681 GCA_037974445.1 Brycinus macrolepidotus | reverse complement strand
ATACTTGGGGTCTTTATACAGCAATTTAAGTGGTTGAAATTAAAAGTACTACCCAAGATTATGTGTCAGGTACTTTGTGTTGCTTTGTTGACTGCATAATTAGTGCTTTAAATAAAACATACATGTAATGATGGCCCCACAGTTCAGGGAAATATCAAACTTCTAGAGGAAAATGTTTTCCTCTCTCTTCTGAAACATGAACTAACATATGTTCTCACCTGCCTACAGATGTGATTTTGTGTGATTGTAGCTCTAAAGCAGAGAGAACTTTTTGAAGGCTTTTAACAGCGCATATTACAGTGACCTCAATATAAACCAAAACAAATGCGTGTAAAATGCTGATATTTATTACATGTTTTATAATACAGCTAAAACAGCCTGGGGCAAACTGACCCCAAAGAACACTGATACATACAAAATGTGTGCAGGATGTTAATTTTGTGTTTACCCAATATGTCCCCATTAAATATATATATATATATATATATTTGTATACATGTGCATGTGTGTGTGTGTGTGTGTTCATATGTATATTTTATATGTTAAAAAACCTAACCTTTAAACCTAACACAAAAATACCACAACTATAGGCCATTAACAGTACATACTGTATTGCTGATGTGGGACGTGTTGTAGTTAAGGCAATAATTTCTGAGTAGAAAACAGAAAAACAAAAACCAGTTTAACAGACTAATAACTGAGAATATTTGGGCCAGCCCTACAATTTAGTGTAGAATTGGGCTTAATCTGGGTCTAGGAAACCAGCCAGCGGTGTGAAGGCTTATAACATTAATTACATGTGTTTGTTTTCAGTCCAGTCTAGCGAGACGTATAGGCATGTTTACTTTTTCCGTGACTCAGAGAACCTGGGGTTATTCTTCCTGAATAAACTGTGTACCTATATCAGATAAAGCCAACAGAGAAGAAATAATGTCATAAGCGGAATGTTTTAGGTGCCTTTGCTGTTGTGTGTTAAATCTGACTGCTCATACACTTCATGAGAACAGATCATCAGTGTTGCTCTTTGTAAAAGTTAAGAAAATTCAGCACTTGTGCGGCACACTGGCTCCAGCCACTGGGAGAAATCAGAACTTGTCCCCTGGCAATTAGTTAAATGTCAGACGGCGCAAAAATTTGCGCCTGAGGCTTTTGCTTTGCGAGTAATCCTCTGGGGCTTTACGACATATATGAGCACTAATCTGGAGAAGAATAGAACATGCGTATGTACACACATCCCCTGGAGCCTGCCAAGCAGCTCTCCCTCGAGCTGTCTCTTGAACATTTCATTTGTGAGATAAAACAGGGCTGAGCAACCCAGTGGGGCTGCCAATTTTACTGATGAGGGAAAAGGGAGGCCAGGGGAATCAGAAAAGAGAGGGAGGAGAGAGACAGAGAGACAGAGAGGCAGAGAGAGAGAGAGAGAGAGAGAGAGAGAGAGAGAGAAAGGAGGGGAGAGTGTGTGTGATAAACTCTGCTGTGAGCCCTCCTGTAAGCTTCAGTCAGGGAGTTTGGGAGCAGGAGCGTAGGAGTGCGAGAGAGTGGAAAAAGCAAGTGTGTCGAAACAAGCAGGCGTACTGCAGGCAGGACCCACCACACAGCCCAGACAGAGGCTGCTCTCAGAAGCGAGTGTGCTTGTGGTTTTGTCACCCCGCCGGACTTGGCTGTTGACTCAGGGGCTGCTGAGTTGAGCGTGCAAGTGGCTGCGTCTGAGAGGGTCGGAGGAATCATCACAGTCATCACAATCAAGTGCTTTGCCCCTTTGAAGTTGCTGAAATTGTCAGACACGGCTGCATGGGACCCGGTTTCCCTGCAAGGGACCAATTCCAAAGGAAGCCCAAAGGCCAAGACAACTGGACCAGCTCCAAATTGCAACTCCATTAGGACTTTTTTGTTTTGCACTTTGGCTGATGGTCGATGGGCAAAGGGCTACGCTCAACTCACCAGAGAACCTCCAGCCCATCTGTATCCCTGACTGCAGCCTAAGGGAGACTCTGCCAGACGGCATGAGCTAGAGAAAGAGCAAAGGATTCTGAGTACCAAAGAGCAAGGGAATCTGAGTAGTTCTTGCCCCCTCCTTTGGCGGCCTCATCCCTGGCCCCTCTTCTGCAGGCACCCCGTGGTTCCCCCCCCTCACCCCATGGGGCAGGAAGCGTGAAAAATCTCACTAATGGGTTTATTTGCTGTCAGACCAGCCACGATCTGTCACTCCCCAGGACTTCTCCATTTGACATTTTTCACAGCCGAGTAAACTGTGCAGCTAGCGTGCTAAAAGGACCCTTAGATCTTGCTGAACCCTACTTTCTAAATCGGAACATCGTTGCCACCAGCCTTCCTCCTTCTGTCTGCAGGAGTCTTTGAATCAAAGTGCCAGTGTCTCACACTATTTTAGGTTAATTACAGCAAGCGACCACATTTAAGAAGCACAGACTCCAGCCTGGGGTTTATCCCAAGCAGAGTGATCCGGTGTGCTCTGTGGAAGGAGTCTGGTTCCTGGGGATATTAAAGTTTTGACTGTCCTGTGGGGGGTTGGTTTGGAAGCCGAAGATGCGCCTCTGGCTGGTGGCCGTGCTGGTGACCGTGCTTTGGAGCCAGGGAACGTTCCCAGAGGGGGCCGAGGCAAGGAAAGTGAGGAAGAGGCCAAAAGAGCTGACCCCACAGCACACTGAGGCATTCAACACCACACTCTCCAACAGTGAGGAGCTGGAAGAGGGCACGAAGGTAACGGCTTCCATCTCATTTTTCCTGACTCTTTTTAACTGCCCCTCTCAACTCTCTCCTGCGTGTTTGCTGTTGGACCACTGTTCAGTTGTGGTCCTTGAGTATCCCAGTCCATTGCAGTGTTCTTAGTGCAAATTAGTGTTAACTGATTAGTTGGATCTGGTACGTTATAGCAGGGGAAACGCCAGCATTTGCAAAGAAGACCAGAGCTGGGAACCACTGTGGATATGGAAACGGCACCTCGACAAGGTGTGGGCAATGAGTCTTTCTTGCACAGAACTAGATATAGGAAAATAAGTGTGAAAATGTCTTAGACGCCTAAGCAAACTGTTAAACCTATTTATCTTGGCAGTAGATAATGTCTTGTTTTAAGAAAACAATGAAATCTTTTGACCTAGTTAGAGGTACCAAACAGTTTGCTTTTAGATTTCTCGTAGGTGCCCCTCTGCAACCACACTGAAATTCACCACCAGCACACCTGAGTTAACTTACTGATGCACTGATTAGTCAAACTAGCTATTAGATGATAAATGGGCTGCTGTGACCAAATACATTTACATAAGTACTTTTTGCAATGATGTTATTTGTGTATTTTCCAAAGCTAATAACTACCTGAGCAGATATACTGCATTTTACATGACAATTTCTTAGGTGCCTATGAGTTTTACATGGCACCGTACTGAAAGAAAACCATGTATCACAAATTTTTCATCTTTTAAAAATTTTTTACCGCAGCCAACCTTTACATTGTGTGAAACTTTCATGGTGATCACACAAGGTTACGCTTGCTGGTTTGTATAATTTACTAGGTCATAGCCAAAGACCACCAGTTAGCCACATTGCTTGGGAATGGCCTAGGAGAAACATTATATTCTTTATATAAATGTCTTATAAATAAAGATGACCTGGTGAGTCGAGTCATAAAAAATGGGGTATCTGATGTTTCATCACTATTTGTGTATGCGCTTTTAGCATTAGTGAGTTTTTGGAGTTTTGGTTGTCCATTTTTGGGGCTTTTGGAGTTTGCTGGGTCTCGTCTATTTCTGCATAATAAAGAATCACTCAAGAACATTCCCATAAAGTTGGGCCGGAAGAGAAAGGTCTGGTTGGACAATACCTTGTTGGAGCAGGGGTGCCCTGGCTGGAGGTGAGAGAGAGAGAAACAGAGAGAGAGAGAGAGAGAGAGAGAGAGAGAGAGAGAGAGAGAGAGACTCAATAGACTCAAATGTGTGAAGGTTGAAATGGATGAATGGCTCGGGTATGTGAGGAATGTGCACTTGGGGAGCGTGATCAATGCATCAATTAATAATCACAGTGGGGTACCCCTCTGTAGCCTCCTTCAGGGTGAAGTGAAGGAGGGCATGTTTACTGGATAAGCCATTGATAGCACATTGCTGGTAGCTGCAGACGGGAACTGTCATGGGTTTGTTTTGCAGTAGCTTAAAATGATCCACTAGCTTATTTTCCCCCCCTAAAAGTGAATATGTAGGATGCTTTGCCTGAATCAGCATTTACTTGTTTGGACGAGGTGCTTGTGTAACATTATTCAGCATGAAACGCTCACCTGCCTGTGGCTGAATTTTAATGCAAGTATGCATGCATACCCTAAGGCTCCACCACGACAAATGTTTTGCTATTTCAAGGCTGTGTTTATTTATTGCTCCACTGTTGTTTGGATACAGGGGTTTCCATTGGAACATTTCGCCTTTCTGTTGGCCCACCCATTGTGTTGGCATTCTCAAATAACTCTCTCAGCATCTTCACCGCCACACCAACAACACACTTCATGGTTAGTCTGCTTCAGTAGGCTTCTTCACAACAACCACTGTCTTCTTCAGACCAGCTGTTGGAGACGAGGAGCAGTTATTTTTGTAAAGTGTGCCACTTCAGAAGATCAAGGCATATGGGTCGGGCACCTGGAGCCCTCCCTCCCGGCTGGTCTGTTTATTTGACTTGGTTGACTGTGTAAAATCAGAGGCTACGGTGAGTGACCTTAGGGCAGCTCCTATGTCCACTGGAGGCTTCACCGAACTGGGATTTCTGCATTCTTTTCTTTCAGCCCCTAGCCTTTTCATCTCTGTGACCTCGACTTCTTATTCTTGATCTTACTTCTTATTTTTATTATTACTGGTACTACCTGTAGTACCATTATGATCATTATTGTTTTTTCTTACTATCTTCGTCTTCATCATCATCATCATCATCATATTCTTCTTCTTCTTCTTCTTCTTAATCTTTTGCTTCATTTTCTTTTTCTTCTTCTTTTTCATCATCATCATCATCATCATCATCATGATGTTAGTCAACATTATCTCCTTCTTCTTCTTCTGCATCTTCTTCTTCTTAATGTTCTGCTTCTTCTTCTTTTTCATCATCATCATTATCATGATTGTCATCATTACCTTCTTTTTCTATTGTTATTTCTCCTTCTACTTCTACTTCATCTTCTTCTACTTCTGATTCTTGTTCTTCTTCTTCTTCTTCCTCTTGTTGTGGTCCGGCACAGGCAGGCTGCCATGATGTAATTCCTGGGAAAGTTTAGGTGGGGAGATATTTAAAGTCCCTTGGCAGAGCTCTTTCCCAGCCCATTGATTCTGTCATTCTCGGGCCAGCCTGACTCCGCTGTGTCTGGGACATCCGATAGGGGCGGTGCGCCCCCTACCCCCCCCTACCCAAAAAGAAAGAAAGAAAAAAAAAAGGGGCAGCAGGCCGCATAAGCCCCTCACAAAGCCTCACAGAAAGGGTCTTGAAAGAGGACACCTTCAGGAGGATTAACCACCCCCCCTCCTCTTGCTTACATTCTTTTCATCTTGTCCCATGCGATCAGAAAGTAATGACATAATCACACTAAGACCCTGTGTTATGCCAGATTGTGTCGCTGCCAAAAAGCGTCACCTGGGCTGGACTTGAGTTTAAGCTGACATTCAGTTAAGGACCAAGGATCATTTTCAGGGCTCGAAAACAAACTCAATAGTATTAAGGTACGAGATGCAGAGTCCTTACTCTGCTTACAATCTCAGTCCAGGTGTAAGAGACAAGCAATCTCTTCTATTTTGAAAACAGAGTCAGAATAACTTATCCTACTGCTCGTTCTCAAAGTCACAGGGTTCATACTCAGAGAATACCAAAGGCAAACAAAGTACACATCAGTGACAGCATGAATCTCTTGGTTCAGATTTCATTTCATTTTTGATCATTAGCTATTGTTTCCAGATAAGTTGAAGAAAAAACTCTTTAATCTAGCCCTGAGACTAATCATGTGCTGGTCATGTTCTTCACCAGTCTTTCCTCAGGGCAGTTTCTTTGCAAGATGATTACCTTCAGCTACAGAAATGATTACAGAGCAAATATTTAAACATGTAGGGTATATAGCAAAGACATGGCTCTAGAGATAAGTAGTGCTTTAAGATATTAATGGATTTGTTGGGGTGGGCCTTTAGAATTAAAGAGGGTTATGTAGATGGAAAAACTTTCACTTTCCAGTCCAAGGCTGAAAAACATTCCGTTTCAAATTCTTCATTTTTGTGATGTCATTAAAACCAATGCATAAACATAAATCCACTGATTCAGCACCATTAGTTTACAATAAAGTTATAAAGAATGTCAGTTCTGTTTTTTAAATGAGCTGCAACACAGGACAGCCAATCAGAGCAGAGGTCATTACATACATCAGTTGTAAATTGCCTGTATAATTCTAAAGAACACAGTTTAAATGGATGTGGGAAAAGAAATTATTATTCTTTCTGGCATATAAACCTACTCAAATGCTAAAACTGGGGGGAAATAACAGACCTAACAGACAAGAAGAATGTAGAAAATTGACATTTGAAATATTTTTGGTGGCTTGTTGGGTAACATGCTGCTCCAAAACAATAATCGTTATTCATAATAGAATAACTTCACTAAAACCATTTCAGACTTTTTGTAATGTCATTAAAATCAGAGTGCATCAACATAAATCCACTGATTCAGCTGACAGCAGTTTAGCCCCATCAATTTACACTGAAGTTATGAAGAATGTCCCTTCTTGACCTCAGCCAATCAGAGCAGAAGTCATTACATACATCAATTGCAAAGGCGTAACAAAAACAGGCTGTTTAATTCTAAAATTTAAATGGATGTAGCAAAATGACTCTGTCTGGCATATAAACCTGCACAAATGCTAAAACTGGGTGAAAATAACAGACCTAACAGACAAGAAGAATGTAGAAAATGGACGTTTTAAATGTTTTTGGTGGCTTGTTGGGTAACATGCTGCACCGAAACAACAATCATTATTTATAATAAAAGAACTTCACTAAAACCACTAAAACAATGCAAGGATGTTTATGATAGGCTTAGTCATGCATGTAACTCTTAAAGCAAAAAAATCATATAATTATTTCCTCTCTAAAATCAAGCGTGTTTGCAAAACCATCCCAGTGCAAAACCACGGTAAGATCTGTCATTGCAGGTATCCGAGTCATCGCAGTCGTCAGGCTGCAATCAACCGTCCATTTGACCTACCACAGATAAGGAGGAGGGGGAGAAATGAGCGCCCACACAGAAAAAGACGTCTCAACACTGTAATTTGGACACAAAAAGCAGGTGTGATGCTCCAATCAGCCTCTTGTCAGGCCCTGTGTAAAGGAGGAGGGCAGGGTAATTCTGCAGAATCTCATAATAGGCCTTGTGGCTTATCCTCCTCACATGTCTTCACTAGCAAGGAATGTGCGCTCCACATACATGAAAAAAATAAATATATATATATATATGTATATATATATATATATACAATGTTTACACTGCTGAGATTTTCCAAACAACACGGGCCGCGTTGCATTAGCTTAGGCCTCGCCTTGCGGAAAGTTCTGAGCGATACAGCGGCTCACGTTGGCGCCTTTTGTGAAAGTGCATGCTAGATCACAGCGTAAATGAGATACAGCCGTCTCTGTTGTCACTGCTTTAATGACCTGCGGGCCTAATGGGCGGCTTTCCAACTTTCCCCTCGAGTAATAACACAGCAGTTAACCGCCTGCTTCGCTGTGTACGTAAGAACGTGATGAAAGGAACTTTATGGTAACTGCCAAACAAATATTCCGCATACACACGAGGCAGGAGAAAAAAAAAAGACCTGTAGGCCTATCTATCGTCCATTTGGAGTGTATTAGCTAGTTATCAGACCTTAGGAATTACAAAATAATGAGTACCTCCGTAATGAAAAGTACACCAGGTCTGTTACCTGTTAAATGATGCCCTTTGAAAGAGGGGCCCTGCTGCTTGATATGGCGCCA
The DNA here is from genome assembly GCA_037974445.1 of Brycinus macrolepidotus. NCBI lineage: Eukaryota > Metazoa > Chordata > Actinopteri > Characiformes > Alestidae > Brycinus > Brycinus macrolepidotus. The sequence continues at coordinate 6,515,690 of JBBPCZ010000142.1, read as the reverse complement.
AATGATCATTTCTCTTTCGTATCTCCGCGCCGGCGTCTAAAGGCTCGAAATGGTTGCACTAACAGAAAGCTTAATTGCGGGTATGGGGCAAGGGGGGGGCGTGGCCTGAATGCGCATGCATAATCGCAGCCATAAACTTGTGCACCAAGACACAAAGCATGCCAGTCGGATCCAGCCCTCAAACCACATGGCGTCGTTTTTTCAATAAAGCAATAAAATTGTTTCTTATTGTTTCTTCCATTTAGAGTCAAAGTAGATTTGACAACTATTCAAACAACATGAGCAAAAAAAAGCCAATTCAGTCTCTACCTTTTAGAGTTCAAAATTGTCACTCGAGTGGTACATTTAAGGGAACATGCTCAGTACCTTTAGTTATGGAATGTAATTGATCTGTTGCATTTTTTAAGTTCCCTAAGTAAGTTATGAAATGGTACAAAGTAATGATAGTGTGCTTTTATAACTCATTTAAGGCACACAATTGAACTGAACCTTATATATGTAAAACGGAACCTGACTGTATAGTATTGCTTTCCCTGTAGAAGTGCAGAGGAACATCCAGGATCTATTTATAGGATATAACATTTGTTAGGTGCTATTCTTCTCCTTTTGGGGTCCTCTTGGTCTAAAATAAAAATGCTAAAGCTCAAAAATGGGATGTGCAATCAGCAGCGAAGGAGCTGCTCCCAACATCTTGCTCCTCGTTAAAGGGGTGCAGGCTTATCCATATGGTTTAGGACACAGCATGACTTACCGTGAGCTATAAAACTGCACAAAACTTCACCATGTATACAAACACTGCAGGCAGCCACTTTAGACAAGTGGGTTTCCTGATCTACACTCACTTTTCTTGTAGCAATACCCATCATCAATACAGGAATCCGATCCGAGATCAGTCCTCTCCCGTCCTGGTGCCTCCAATGGCTGTTTGTAGCTGTGAATGTTTGCATTTTCATCAGTCATGGTGAGTCATGATGAGTCCTTAACCACACTGACTGGTTTGATTTACTTTAATGAAGAGCTTACTGCAGTATGAATGGGCTGAGAGACGTTTTGGGCATTTATTTACAAAAACAGTTTGGGTGACTACTGACTTCTAGTATTTAATTAACTTTGTTGCTACATCACTAAACTGAAGAAGTAAAATTTGGACAAAGACATGTGCTGGCTGATTGACTACATCTGGTGCAAGCTGTGTATTTGTTTTTTTTTTTGTTTTTTTTGATAAACTGTTCCTTTAATATGAGAATCTAAAATCATGCCCAAGCTACTGAAACACTCTTCTACCCCACAAGACGAAATACACAGCAGACAATGCAATTTCAGGCTAGATTTACTGCAGGATCCCTTAATATCAGCTACAACATTTTCTGCTGATATTGATCCAACATCCAGACCTGGTGTCCAATTGCTTCCATCTGTAGTTACTGCCTGCTACTGTGTTCTGCCTCATCAGTGAGAGGCGCCAGACAGAAGAAGAGGCTGAATGGGTTGTAGGACAGGGAGAGATGCATGAATGAATGAGTGTGGAGCTGCAGACAACACCCAGAAACAAACAGCAGCTCAGAGACAGAGCATGCCATCAGCTTGATTCACCATATCCCGTGCCCACCTGTGCACTCCGAGCGCCAACTACACTTGCGGCTTTGGCATCGTCCTTTGACTCTGTGTAGACCTATTCAGCTGAGAAAGCCAGGCAACGCTGTTTTGGGGGCGTGCCCGTGTCCCTTGCTCCACACATGAGAGCCAAAATGAGTAAACAGAAAACACGGGTGTCGCTCTGCTGGAATGGCAGAGCGCTCAGAATATGACAACTTGTAAAGACTCTGTTCAGTATTTATGTGATATTTAGTCTAGCCCGCGCAGGCCGTGCGTGCGTGGGCCTAATTATAGGCTTTGGAGGTTCGGCCTACATGCTTGTCACTAAACGGAAAATATTAAGCCTAATGTATAGTCATGGCAAAAAATAGCTGGAGTTATATCATGTTATGGTAAGCAAGCTCATCGTAATGACACTAGAAATCAGGCCTAAACAATCATTAGGCCTCTCCACGGCAAAGTGCCGCATGGCTGTTGATAGTGGCCACAAGGGAGAGTCTTATGGCTCTGTTTGTGTTTGCTGTGGCCCGCTGCCTCCCGTGACTGACTTTTGTTGCTCAAAATAAGCTAATTTTCAAATTTCCTTTAAATGTTAAACAAACACCAAGCAGAACTTCGAGAACGAGCTCCAAGTTCACCGTTCTGTGGCCACGAAGAGCTTACAGAATGCTCTTTGAATTAAACATAAACGAATACCATCAATCCCACCCGACAAAAGAAAAAGTGTAGATATCAACTAAAGCACGTTGCAATTTATTAAAAGTTGTAAAGAGGGGAAAAATGAGACGGTTGCACAAACACACCGATATAGACTTGCCAGCGTGCTGGTCTGCCAAGATGTTTTCAGAGCAACACAGAGACTGCGTTCCACAGCAGGGTTTTTCTTGTAAAACCCCAAACCAAAAGCAGCACAGGCAATGATAAGCAGTTTCTTTGTGGCTGGTCAAATTCTGCAGTCAAATGACTTTGTAATTGCAGACATGTAAGTGTAGTTGTATCACATACTTGCACTAATTAGGCATTGCTTATCTTATAGCCAGCGCCGATCATTTTAACCTCATCGGTTCTGTGGTTTAAGCAAAACTATCAGGTTTCAACATCTAAACACGACTCAACACCACTGTCAGCGTTCTAGTCGTGCACTAATAAATTAGTGCTTGCCTTTCATCTTTCGTAGATTAGTTTGGTAGGAGGTATGCATTAGTGGGTGAAATTCTTTTCTTCCCACCAGCACACACAGTGTCTCCATGTCTAGGTGGTTTGCTTGACATTTTTATTTTTTTTTATTATTATGATTTTTTACATAATGGAGTGTTTGGCAGACTTGTCTCGAAAGGCACCATTATTTTAATGGCCGCAAACCGAAATCACTGGAGAAAAATGGACTCCCTAAAGGCATGGGTAGGTGGAGGGATGCTGAAACACAAGCTCTTTGACAGGACCCGTCATGGCTACTTCTCGAAATACCCCCCCAATTTGAGGCACTAGGTGTATCCCCACTTTTTTGCAAAAGGCATTGAATGGATTGATGCCTCGCAAAACAAAACAATAAAGTTTCAGAAGGAAGGCTGTGGTTTTACAGCATCATCATCCTCATCTGTGGTATTTCAGGGTCACAGCACCACTTGTTTAATTACATGCTCACAATCCAAGGCTTGTTTCTTGACATGGCAGCGATGAGCTTATCCATTCCCTCAGGGTACGGCCCAGTGGATTCGCGCTTTGCAGCACTGAAAAGAACATGAGGTGGTCTGGCGTACTGCTGTGAATGGTGCAGTGTTGCATCTCTGCAGTGTTCTCCGAAACCCCATGCGCTTCGTCTTGCAGCAAGTAAATCCCTGCTCTGACAGAATTACGGCGTCTCCGCATGCACCATTTGATTCTGTTCAGCCACAGTGCTTATGGAGCGTTCCCGTACATTTCAAAGTGGTTTAGCGGAGGTGTTGACAAACTCGTTGGCCACTGGACCTCTTTGAAACTGCTTGGGAATGGCATGGTTTCATAAGCATGAAGCAGCACCCTAGCTACCGTCACACATGCTGCTATGTTCTTTATTCTGCGCTAAACACAGCAACATTATTGGCCTTAAAGGGCCCACATTCTACATTACTGTTGTACTATAGGTCCACTTATGATGTTTGTGTGGATGGGCATCATTCAATTTTATATTTACAGTTTTCCACTTTCCTTTTTCCGCCCTCTCTTTATCCCTTCAAAGTAAACAGGCTGTTTCATTACTGTGCCTTTAAGACTGAAATACATACATTTTCTTTGTTCTGATTGGCTGCCCTCATCCTCATTCAAAAGTAGTCCTGGTCAAAAACACCCCTCATAACTTCCGTGTGAATAGGTGGAACTAAACTACCGCAGTTGTGACGTCACAAAAACAATTTGTTCAAAACTGTGTTTTGCAGCTTATTGTCCATATATGGACCCTATGAACTGGGAATTAGACACTATGCTTGGAAACTTGTATTATGTACTACACTACATTTGGTTTTCCTTGAAATGGGCCCTTTAACTTTTTTCCCTAATTAATTACTTCTCATTAGCTCATTGAAACAAGCACAAACGATCTGTCGAAAGTGTGGATTCTAAACCTTTTGTCCATATCACATTAGCCTGCCTAAGTGCAAGAGATGTTTTGTCACGGCTGGAACTTGATGATCATTCTTACGTGTACAGTCTTGTATTGTGAAAAGTAATCTGATTTGTCATCAGCTGGCATTTAAATAAACAGGATAAAAGATCATTCATTCTGTAGCTCAGTATATAATAAAGATGTAATTACACATTTGTAATTAAGCTGTAATTACATATATGTAGTGAAGAAGTAATTGCATAATTACATTTGAATAGCGTAGCAAAGCAAACAGAGGAACTCTGGAGGTTTAAAACTTAGAGCTCTCCTTTGCTGATACTATTAACAAAGGAAAGATCATGCAGTGGGTGGGAAAGATCTGAGGGATTGCCCTCCACAGTAACAGTATCTTTACAATCGAGCAAACCCGCTCATCTTTTATCCTTCTCCGGATTTCTAAGGCACAATAAAAACAAAAAGTGCAAAGGGGCTTGTGGGCTAGTTAAGGTGTTTATTTTGTCTGCTGTCAAAAGAAAACGGAGGGGAGGGGGTAAGGAGAAAGTTGCCCAACCAAAAATACGAGACCCCTTTCAGTCTGGAATATAGGGAAAGAATAACAAGGGGTTACATAAAATCGAGAGGCAAAGTCTTTCTGTGAAGAAAAGCGGCATGTTAGTCTAACAGATAAGTAAGCCGTGTCCCGCTGCCAAACCTAAACAAATTCCATTTCAGACAGCTCACCTCCACGGCTCTTCTGTATCTCTGCTTCTATCTCGACCACAGTCGCTTGACGTTTAGGGAAGGGCGTGAGGAGATTCAAGTCATTTTTGTGGTTATTAGAATTCACACAGTCCTACTTTCCACCGATACAAATTAAATGTCAACAGTTCTTTGGATGAAGGTGTTAACACCTTCATTTGAAACCATTCATCTAGGGACAGCGTGTGTTTGCTTTGAGTCACCAAGCGTTGGTTGCTAGCCAGCATCTTTTCACTATGTACAGTGACTACACCCTAACACTCCAGTAGAAACCTGTATAACACTTTATTTTGAGTGGATCCTGCTAATGCTTTGTAGATGCTCACCTTCACCACTCATGAAAATAGATATTTAATCCAACAGAACAGTAATTTGAGTTTAATACATTCTATTAAATCTAATTTTACTAACACCAACCGAAACTTCAAGCCAAAACCTCAACCCAATCTTAATGCTGTTGAAATCATTTCACCAAATAATTTGTTAATAATTAAAATGTAGATTTTCTATAGGGGACTCTCAAAATAAAGTATTACCAAAACCCTCACCTTTAGAAATAAAGATTCCTTGATGGTCCTTGGCATGAAATGCAGTTCTATGAGAAAGATTTAATTTATTGCATTTACATTGCATTTACATTGCAAGTTCTGAAGTCACTTTCTGCAGGCCCCCTAATGGGATTGTGTGGTATTGATTTAGATTTTGTTAATTAATATAATCAAATAAGACATTTTCCTCAAAAATCAGATTAAGTAAGACACCCCAGGCCCTCTGTGTGTGAAATATCAGGACTCTGTTGAGCTGCTAGCGAGCAATGAGGGTTAAAGGGGAAGGGGTGAGAATCCCCTGATGTGAAAACAATTTAAACCTCTATACAAAGATGGTCTGTGCATGCAGTTCTCTTATTAAATACAAAAGTCACAAAAAAAAATAGAATTTAAACCCAATAAAACATTTAAAGTCCAGTTTTCCTCCAGTTTTGTAAAACATACAAATTTCCATCATATGTTCCATCAGTGTCTCTGAAGAAAAAAAATACAGAGGGACTTTCAAAACAGGCATAAATTGCATTTTATGGCTACTATAAAAAGGGCTTAAATTTAAAGGCTTAAAAACATCCGTTGGAAGATTCCTTAGGTAACCAAATGTGGTTCTTCTGTGGCATTTCTCCAAAGAACCTCCTTTGGCACCTTTATGTTTCAGAGTGGACCACAGTGTATTTTGCAGTGCAATCAAAAAAAGTACTATTGCAAAAATAGCCACTCTTGGAGAATTGTCCAAAAACTGAGACATTCCTTGATTGATGATCACTGAAGTCGGTCCAGGTCGGGAATTTGGAGTGCTCAAGCTGTTGCCAAAGTGCATGAATTATATCAGAATTCTCGAGATTGCATATTCGATAACCTCTGTGTGAGCGAACAGGCTCTCACTGAAAAATGAGCTACAGGTCTTCGTTGTTTACTGAAAAGATGAGGCCAGAATAGCAGACTCTGTTTTTAGAGTGACTTATTACATCTAATGGTGCTGGACTGTGGCTTTTACGCACTCGTATGGAGTGACCTACAGGCCGAAAAAGTTATTGGGGAACAGTTGTTTTTCTATTCAGGGAAACTCCTGTTTTGAGGGACATTACATTGCAAAGACCGATTATTTTCCATAGCTCAGATCAGGCAAGACTCAACGTGGCGCTTGACTGACCTGCAAAACACAGTAATTAAACAAAGGGTAAAATCTTCAAGACAACACTGGAGTTAATGTGTTTGGCAGGTGGATAGCAAAGCATGCCACGAAACCCCTTCCTGCACTGTGATGGGGAAGGAGAGAGAGAGAGAGAGAGAGAGAGAGAGCGAGAGAGAGAGAGAGAGAGAGCATGCAGTGCAACCTGCCTTGATGTCTGGCACCATTTAATAGTATCTTTAGGCAAGATTTTCCAATGAGGGTTTATAATCAGAAATTATGACTCACTGGATTAAGTTATGCGGCTACAATAGTTTGCACCCACTGCCAAATGGGGAATGATTCCAAGCTAACACGTCTGATAAATCGCATTATTGGTGCTGTTCTCAAAGGCCAATTGAATATGACAAGGAAAATAAAAAATGCAAGGAAACGAGCGATGTACAGTTGCATGTAAAAGTTTGGACACCCTCTGAAAAAGTACATTTATGCGTTTGGCAGATGTTCTCATCCAGAGTGATTTCCAATTTTAATTCATGTTGTAGACATAGGTGAATGCTGCATTTGAATCTTGCCCAAGGACACTTATTGGTGTAGCACGGTGGAAGCCCATAGAGGAAGCTCCCAAGTGGAGGACTGAACCCCAGTTGACACATAATCTACAGGGAACAATTTGAAACATTTCTGGGTCTGATATTGTAATATAAAATGTGCCATAACATTTTCACACACTTTTTACGTTTTATTCTTGTGTCCAGTGTGCTAAGTTCAGTCTATTAAAATGTGCAGAAGTGTGTTCTCAAACATTTGCATACGACTAAAAGTGACTATAATCAAGAACATTTATGCAAATTATATTTATTCAGTATTGTAATATTTGTTTCTTTTTTTTTCAGGTTACTGAAGTTCATAGAGTAGACCCACATGGATCATGGATGGACTTTGTTAAAAGACCTGTGGGCAACTTCCCAGGAAAGTGCCGGAAACGAAAGCGACCACTGGTACACACCACCAATATCACGCATCATCACACACTGCAGATTTAAGTTCCAGGTTTCTGTCTGTTAGGCGAGGCCTCCATAGGTGTACATTACATTTTAATGCGTCACACATCATGTCTTGCTGTGGCATGCCTTTTGAGTAAGCGCTGTACTCAATTTGCAGCATGGATTGCACTAAGATTTGATTCAGAGGCTGTTTTCACATGCCGAAGCTTTAGTGGCTTGAAACATTTGGGTAATTTTATTCATCCAGGATGACACGATAAATAAAAATACTAGCTACTGGTCTTACTAGTGGACCAACTGAATTTCTTGTATGCTCACATTATTTTTGTTTCACTTTGTTGCAAACATAACATTTCATGCAACTCACAACCTGCAACTAGTTTGTAAAGCCACACAGAGATTAAGGTCTAAAAGAAACTGTGTTGTGTTTCAGCCAGGACCTCCAGGGCCTCCGGGGCCACCAGGGCCTCAGGGACCTCCAGGGTCCCCTGGAGCTGAGGTCACTCAGGAGGTTCTGTTGCAGGAGTTTAAAGAGATGATCAAAGGTGAGCTCTAAAAACATTTGCCTTCTCTTCAAAATTCATTAGCATGTTGCACTTTGCATCTCCAAAATGGAAACTTACAATAACATCATCATTTTTTGTGAGGTCACAACAACAGATGCACTCACATATATCTGCCCCTTCAACCTACAGCAGCTTAGCCCTGAGCTATTTGTGCTGAAGTTATACCAAGTGTTTTTGCCTGGACTGAGGCACAATACTGGGCGGCTAATCAGAACAGAGGTCATTTACATAGGCATATGTTACTCTGAAAGGTACAGAAGCCAAAACAACTTATTTAATTCTTGAAAAGAGGTTGTAAAATTGGTAGTGAAAAAGAAAAGTGACTATTTTTGACCCCCAAAATGCAAGAAAAATGTAGGATATAGGCCCTTCATCTTAGCATCTGGTAATCTTCAGAAGTGGAATACAGGACTTTTCGATTGCATATGCTAACCATATGCTATTTGAAAAGGCTGATTCACTGAGTGTTATATTCACACAATGTGGGATTTTCCCATTCTTTCACCTTCACACATTCGCTCCTAAGAACTAGCAAATGTTTTCTTTTGACAGATTAGGAGTTTAGTGATGGCTAATGTTTTAACTGGAGCCAGACCTTTGGGTCACCTCTGTTGTTAGTTTGACATCAGAGCTGTGTCAGAAACAGACAGTGATGCATGTCTCTGTGTTGTGCCCGGTCAGAGGCCCTGGAAAGGAGGGCGTCGGTGGATCGGTCTGGCGGGTCCAGCCAACTGCCGACTGCTGTTCTGGCTCTGGGGGGCATGGTCTCCTACAGGAGAATCGAGGAGGCCTTCCACTGCAAGCTCAGAGGTCCCGTGGTCGTGGACAAGAAGACGCTGGTGGAGCTGCAGAACTTCCAAACAGTAAGTGTGAAGCCCAGTTCAGGCTCAGATGAGATGGTTTCAGAATTTTTCAACCTACAGCAGTTCAGTCACATCCATTCATGCACAAACGACTTTATGCTTTCATAAAACAGTAATAAAATGCACTATAACAAAATACACCACATTCAATAAATCATTTTTTATGTGAATAATAATCACGATTTATTCTGCCAAGCAATATTTGTGTGTTAAAAGTAGACTCTGGTTGCCAGTGTCTTGCATTAAGGCAGAGTTAAATTGATGTGAGTGGATATACGGACATATATTGAATGCAGTGCTCAGCCAGCACTGTACAGAAAACATTGTTTTAGGTAGTTTTAGGCCCCAGTTTAAAAAAAGTTACTTAGCCTAACCTGCATCAAACTTTCAACACAAATTTTAAAAAAACAGCATTCCAGTATAGTGCCCTAAAAATAACCATGTTTAGTTGCTTAAAGTCTGTTTCAGTAGATGGTTCGTAAAAGAGCCATTTTTGTAAATGTGATGCATGTTTGTGACATTTTTGTTCATCCACACAATTCAAATGTACTTAGAATAACTTTTTAGTTGGTAAAGAACCTCTACATTAAGTGAAGGCATTTTATACCTTTTGCTATCATTTTTTTTTTTACACCTAAACATTTCTAAAAATAGAACTAAAATAGAGATAGAGTCCTTTATGCTACCTTTTCTCTTTCTTGGAAATGTTTTTCCTGAGTTTTGCTTGTGAAAACCCAAAGGTTTCAAAACTAGAGCCTTAAAAAAAATGTAGCTGATCATAATCATGGGGAATTGTGCACAGAAACTGCCACATCAGTCTGGGGACTCCAGCCTGTGTTCTCGTTTTACCCCTTCCCATTTAATTCATACATAAAAGAGCATATCTGAAAGTGACTTATATCTTGACATTTGGAATAATAAAAGAAAATAATTGTGGGGGAATTAACTCTTGAAGTCAGTTGCCATTACTTGGAATCGGAATTGGCCCTAAAGATCAGGGGTTATGTGAAACGAAGCATTGTTTCAGTGCGGACCCTTGGTTTTAGTAATAGCATTCTTCAAAAGTGCAGCCTGCAGCGTTCTTAAACTCTTTTTATTTTCTCCATTGTCTCGTCGAGTCAGGTGAGCTTGAACTGGGCTTTAAGAGTTATTCATCAGGCAATGAAGACACGCTCCTCAGGGAATCTATTAGTTCTGCTTGATCAAAAGCTTTTAAATGGATTAATATTTTGGGAGGTGGCGTGCGGCCCTAGATAAATAATAAGTACAGCGTCTTTTTGCCGCAATCGCTCACTGGAGATGTCTGAAAATACATCTACTGTGGGTTTGCCTAGCACATACATCTAAAGGTGAGGCTTCTAATGATAACATCATGAGTAGGCGATAGTGTTTTTCCAGTATTTCTATCTATCCTCAACAGTCTTTTATCACCCTGTGTGTTTTCCTTTCTCCATTGTTCTCTGCAGCCACTGTTTTATTGCTTATCATCCTCATCTGCATTACCTCACCGCTTGCAGTCGCATCTAGATATTCTCTTTATTCTTTAATGTCATGAAATGCACACATGCATGAAAACAAAAGCAGGTGTGCTACAGCAAAATCATGGCAGCTCTCATTTTATTGTGCGTCCTGCACGCATTAAAGCACAAAGAGTAAACCAACAAACACACATCATCATCCAAATGGAGATAGCAGGTAAATGAAGGGTCAACCATAATGATGAAGTAGCGCATTTATAACGGAGAGACAAGGGCCTAAATGATGGCCGTGCCAAAGTGCAAATGTGGGTGACTCCTTCTTTTTGCAGCAGGTTAAACCGCTGCCAACACAGATTCCAGTCTTTCCAAAAGGATTTCGCTTGGCTTATTTTGGTCCAGGTTCCACTTGGCTGCAAGTGGTGCCGTCATGATGACAGTTTTAAAGAATACTGAATTTCCTTGACTTTGCTAAAAACTCTCCAAATCATGGGTCTTTTCCTAAAGGGTTCTTGGACTGGGATAAATAGTACTAGGAGAATTGGTACAGAATCTTTATATTGAATCAAATTTCTTTTACAAAAGGGGTCCTTTAAAGGGTTTATGTCCTACATTTTATCAACATTTGATTTTTTTTTCTTTTTAAGTACATGAAATGTATGCACCAAAGCCATAATTCATCTTTATGTGACCACTTAGCAACCTCTTTTTATTCCCTTGCTTTTAATTGGCATGTTTTTATTACTGTGCCTTTAAGACTGATATATGCAAATGGCTCCTGTTCTGGTTGGCATATTGTGCCTCATTCAAAAAGCACTTCAGGCAGAAACACTCCATATAACTTCAATCCGAATGAGTAAGGCTAAATTGTTGTAGATCAAAAAAGTAACTGTGTAAATGTGTAAATAAATGTAAATACATGTAAAAAAAAAAAAAAAAAAGTGTGTTGTTTTTATAACTCACTGACCTCAATGTTTCATGATATGGATTTTTTTAAAGAAACACGCTTTGGTTCTTTACAAAGCCAAAATTTTTTCTATTACGGCATCTCTGCAAAGAACATTGGCCTTTAAAGAAAGTAGGACCTTTAAGAGTGATTGCAGCGCAATCTAAACCCAAGCTCTCAGTAGCAGCTCCCTGATTAGGTCTCGTCTTCTGGACAGCGACGAGATGTCTCGGATTAACCAGTCGTCCAGGCGGGACCAAACTTGGGTGTCCTTAAATAAAAAAGGGCCTCCTCCTTTGAGTGTGCCACATGTCTTTTCTCGGCTTTGTACAAAAGGTACTCTGTTTGGGACTTGGACTAAAAAGCGGCGAGGGGTAAAAATAGATGCTGTTTGAAACAGCACGCTGTTTCAAGGAAGAGCTATGCCCTGTGACATTCTGACGAGGCTGGCATGAAGGAACCAGACGCTGGCATATATGTACGCAGTGCAAGGAGGGGGAAACATTTTTTTGTGATTTGTGAAGTGGGCCCACCAGCAGGAATGGAAAAATAGGTCTTTGATGAATGTGGACAAGATTCTCCAAAGGCTGCGGTGCCAGGCATCTCACTGCTCTAAAGAAAGACTTTAAAGGTGCATGGTCTGATGAAATATGGGCTTAACTGGAACAGTGTTATAAACTGTAAATGAATGGGTGACCTTCAGCCTTTCCCATAGTAAAGAAAATGTGGTTATCTTTTGTAATATGAAGCTTACTTGGGAGAAAGAGGCATTGTGTAAATGTCAGTTTCTAGCCTTTCATGTTACAAAACTATGATGGACACTACTAAGCATACCATTAAATGCTTGTATTTCATCTTGCCTTTCCATCAATGTCGTTCAAAAATGTTTTCAATGAAGCAATCCTGAGTGTGTATATGTGAAGGCGTTGTTGCAAAATCATTCTGAGAAGGCCTCGGTGGATTCTGAAGGCGTAATGCAGAGTAATGTGGCCTGGCACGACTGCCCCATACAGTGCTGATCAAAAACAGAATCGGAGGCTTCTTGGCAGATTCCTACATATTTTTAAACATTTAACTGCTATGTGCTCCCAAACCCGAAGCCTGAAAAATGACTTATTTTGTAACAGTGTACGTGGGGGCTATTAAATTGTAGAGTATTAAACATCTTTTGAGGACAAAAAAAATGCACGCTTAAAATGTTTCATAGCTTGGAACGCTGCTCAAAGGCTTTTACATGCCCCCAACATACTCAATAAATTCAGTTTTCTGCAGACTTTTCTGTTGTGTTTTGTTAAAGAGCAACAGTTGGGAATTTTAGGCCAATAGCTTCCATTTCAAGGATCCACAGGTAGAAACTGGTTGGTTGGTGTCCCGTTGGCGTTCATTGCTGCTCTCAATAATTCTCACCTGCCTCTTACCTCCAGCCTCCTGCCAAAGGTGCCTTCCTCAGAGGGACGGGGATGGATCAGTCCACTGGCCGCTTTACAGCTCCCATCACAGGAATTTATCAGTTCTCTGCCAACGTTCATATTGGTAAGTGGGTGCTTGGCTACACACCTATCACAGGAATTTTTTTCATGCCTGGAAATGGCTGTTTATGTGGTGGAAGTATAGGTGATTGCAATGTGGACTTTCGAATCAATTTTGTGATAGATAAGTCCAGGCAATAGTTAGTAGTGTTATTGTTATACCGTGCTTCACTCTATCTTTTTATAGCTGCCACTCACCATTGCATTGTTGTCAGTGCATTTAACCCCAGAATCCTAGAATAGTTTGCTGGTGCTTGCAGAGAAAAGCCTCTGTCTTCAGTCCAAAGTGTTGAATTAAATTAATCAGTCAGAAGTGAAGTTTTCATTGGTTGTGATTCCACTGGTTATGCTGAGTACAGTCGACCCCCGTGAAGTCGCGGTTCAGAGTTCGCGGCCTCAGTCATTCGCGGATTTTTTCTTAGAATCGAACTAATAATTTAAATTAAATTATGACTGTATTTACCCTCCTTATACCAAAGAAAACGACAGTGCATTCCAAAGAAAACATGAATTAAAGTACAGTATATATAGGAGTAACATCGGTATTTTACATTCTAGCGCTGCAGGAGACAGCAGTTCAGTGTACACTGTACAGTACGTATACGGGTTTACCTTTACATTTTTTTAAGGGTAATGTATTAAGCTGAATGTAAAATGAAATTAAAGTGTTTTGGGAGCATATTTGGGGGCATATTTAGGGTTTAGAATATAAAAATAGGCATTTATAGGCGTTTTTTCTCAATTCGAGGGTGCTCTTGGAACGTAACCCCCACGAGTTTCGGGGGTCGACTGTATATTATTATGTAACAGGATGGGTATAATGTGTAAGAAAAATATACATTGACAAGCTAATTAAAGTTCTTTAACCTATGTGAAAAGAACATATGTGCATTTGTGAGATCCTGGTGGTGTGGGTTTCCTCTCTCAGTGATGCACACAATTGGCCAGTTTGCTCATCCATGCTCTGTCCATGAAACTTTTGCTGCAAGGTTGGACACGCTTAGACAACTGGAAAAATCTCATTTAACTTAATAAGGAATTGTAGCAAACATCTCAGCTTTTGTCACCGTTAAGGATGTCACGATTATTTTATGTTTTCCATGATAGTGATTTCAGTGTAATTTAAATGATAAAAAGGGAATCCACAGGTCATTATAAAGCTGTCTTAAGCAATCTGGACATCTTCCATAAGGGGATGCTAATAGCACACATTGTGTGCATCACTGAGAGAGGAAACCCACACCAGCAGGATCTCACAAATGCACATATGTTTTTAGTTTCAAATTTCATGTGGATGAAGTAAAATTCAGTGTTTGGTGTAATTAACAATGACAGCCTTAGTAAAATACCTCTCTTTAGAGTATGAAAGGACATGTCATTACAAAGACATTCATTTTGTATGAGTTTGAAATGATATGCTCCTTTAGTAGAAAGGTTTTTTGTGTAATCAAGCTCAAGTTAGCATGGTGGCAAATTTGTCATTCTGAAGGTTAACCTAAATTCCTTTTTCGGTTTACAACAATTTCTATGAGAATGCATTTGTGGGTGGAGCATGGAGTTATGTTCAGTTCTAAAGTAAGCGATGGTACCCAACGAAAGGCAAAAGTACATGTTAAAAAAGCAGTAAAGAAGCTTAATTAGACAGTGAAGAGTGCCAGTCTCTCACGAAGATGAAGTGAAAAGCCGGCGCCATGACTGAAAGCGCACAGCCTTAACCCTGTTTGCAGTCAGCCTCTCTCAAACAGGCTTGTGGAGGTCCCACTGGCTCCATCCATCTTCTCAGAGAGACAGCCATGTATGGTTTGTGTGAAATAAGGCCCAGAGCCCCAGGAGGCTAAATGCTCCTAAGCTCTAGTGCCGCCACCAAGCTCTCAACACCAGACCATGGCACAAGCTCAGCATCCCCTCACAATTGCAGCAAAACTTGTTCAGTACATGCTGGAGGTCCGGAGTGATTGGCTCCGTCTCTACGTGTCCCAGAAACAAAGTTTCATGAGACATAACAATTCCTCCAGCACTTACTGTCAGGAACATGGCAATACCTTCATGTTTATACTGCTGAAGACACTGTGCAGGCTTCAAGCCATGTTTACTCCACAAAAGGAAAATTAGATTTCTTTCTTTTCTTGTTCTTCTTCCTCCTCCTCTTCTTCTTTGTCTGGGCTTTGAGTGTTCTAGTGTACTCTCTCCTTTTTGGAACAGAAGTGTAGCTCCTGACCTGGAGGTGACTGCATTACAGTACATTACATTACATTCATTTTTATCCAAAGCGACTTACAACTTAAGGAAACACTCAAGTTTCAGGACAGTGGGAGAACCAGAGGAGAGTTCTAAGTGCTAAATCTCTTATGTAGGGAGTAGTGCAAGAAGATGAGCAGATGAGTCTTCACTAGGTTTTTGAAGATAGGGAGGGATCCTGCTGCTCTGGTCGCCTTAGGCGGCTAATTCCACCAGCAGGGAACCACGAGTGAGAAGAGCCTGGTCTGGGTTTGCCTTGTGTGGAGGGATGGCAGAGCCAGATAATGTTCTTTGGAGGAGCGGAGGGAGCGAGTAGGAACATAAGGCTGAATGATAGGATTACGGCTGGGTGCTGACCCATATGTCACTGTGTAGGCAAGAGTTAGTGACTTGAACTTAATTCGGGCAGTCATGGATTGCATGTTCTCTTTTGCAGACCACACTGAGGTGAAGAAGAGTAAGAACCAGCTCAGAGCCAGAGACAACGTGAGAGTGCTGATATGCATCGAATCGCTCTGCCATAGATACACGTGAGTGCTGTCCTATCAACACTTGACAGAATGATGTCATGCAGCCACTGAATCACACAGATCTGATATGTCTGTGATGCACAAGCAAGCTTCTTTTCATTGTTGTCTGAGGCTCTGATTCCCAAACCAGTCCTCAGGGACCCTGAGGACTTGGAACATATAGAGCAAAAATCTGGACTGTTTGGGGGTCCCTGAGGACTAGTTTGGGAACCAATGGTGTATGGAGCAACAAACACTGAAACTGAAGACAGTACTGGTCACATCAATTTGAGAAACTGTCAAGTATTGTTCTGAGTATCATGAAAAAGTGCCACACATCATCCCAGCTGAGCAATCCAGGATACATTCCCTCTAGTCAGTAACTCAACTGACATGGAGGACAGTTTTCAAACATTTCACAAACAGACCATCTTGATCTGAACTTCTGTTATATGTCTAAACTGTTTTTGCATTCTCTCATGTTGCAGTCTTGCATTCTTGTCTCATGTTAACATACTTGTCGGTCAAAGGCAGAGGTCTCCAACCACTGGGCCGCGGACCGGTATCGGTCCGTGAGTCACTTGGTACCGGGCCGCACAGAAAGACAGAATAAAAAATATTTTATTGATTATCAGAGTCTGAAAGATCTTTTATTTTGAAAAACAAAATAAAAAAAATTTAGCCCAAAAGCTAGCAAAAATGAGTAAAAAACAAACGTCTTTGGGGAGCTTCTTTGTATTTTTACACACTTTGTTTTTAGTTGTATCTGTACTGGTCCGTGAAAATATTGTTTTACATGAAACTGGTCCGTGGTGCAAAAAAGGTTGGGGGGCACTGCCCTAAGGCATACGCCCTCTTTCTTTTTTGAGATGCATTTAAAACATGTCCTGCACAGAGTGCACTGCATATCAAAAGTTGGAGACCTTAGAAGATATTAAAATGGGTTTCAAAATGTTTTTAAATTGTTAACCCTTTAAGGCTTTTTAATCTGCTTACCTACATGAATAGTGTGACTTATAAGCACTGCCGGTACGTGTACTTGTTACAGACAAGTTGAAAATTCTCACAAACAGCATTTTTGTGCACAAAAACACATGAGTAGACACACATTAGCTGTATTTGATCTTTACTTTAATGAAGCAACAATAACAACAGAGCAATAATTAGCACTTACTTATTTGAACTATGCCCTGAATTAACTCGCACACTCATTCTGTAATGAAAAGAATGTCTCATACATCTTTTGCACAGTGATCTGGTCTTGGGCTGATAGTTCACACTATCAAATACTGTGTTTCACCTTATTGTTCTCTTTGTACAGTCATTATAATCAATGGTTGGTTAAAAAAAAAAATGTCTTGCATTTAATTATAGACTACGCAAGACTGAATGTCACTTGCCAAACAGCATTGCACAGATTTTTACGCTTCCAAAGAATCCCGGAAATGAAAATTCCAGCACATGAGATCTAATCCTGGAGAGTGTGAAAGGTGTCAGTTTATTGATTTTGCTAGTCAGTTGCTTTGATGGACCTGAGCTGGATGATGGATCCTGAGATAGCAAATTGACAGATTGTTTCTTTTGGATGGCCACTTAAATATGAGTTATAAATTGTTCAGTAATATTAGAAGGCAGCCAATATGGTAAGTACATGGTAATTATATTTATATTACTGATGTTAGCTAAAGGATAAGGCTCTGCAACATTCAAATATGGCACTTCATAGTCATAATTGTTATGGTTAATAAATAAGAGTGTTTTCTTTGCCAGTATTCTTGGTAAAATCTGCAAAACTGAAGGAACAAATGGTAAAAGTAAAAGCTTGAGCTTAACGCCAAGCCCCACACATTTGATCTCCTTGCTGTGATGTCAGCACTCAGCAGCACTCAGATCTTTCAGCTGTTTAAGCCACCCCTGGGTCGAAAGGTTTTCAGTGTGTGATTTTAACATTAGTTTGCAAAAAGAAAGCTGTTGAATCATTATTTTAAGCCAAACTTTTAGAAGCAGGCAGAACATCTGGCAGGCCAGTGTAGGTGTTAAGGCAAAGCTCCGTATCTGTCAGGATGTTCCTCACACTCATCTCGGTTGCTGAAATGAAAACACTCCACCACACCAAATGTGCAGATAATGTCACTGTTTAAAATTCCACTGCACATGATTCCAGTGTTTCTAAGTATCAGAATGTCATCCCTGTTTGTAGAGCATTTTACAACGTCAGGCTCTACAAATGTGATATATATAATTGCATGCCACGTTTTGCGTGATTTTATTTGTTGCCCCCCTAGTGCCTCTTGTCAGTTTCGGTGGCTTCAGCTATGTCCGTTGTCAGACAATGTCAACTCTGTTAAGAAGGCCGTTGTTGGAGACATCCATGCTGATACCAGCAATTTTGGTAGGAAAGTCAGTCGCCTGTGTAATTTCCCCTGATGTATTTATCATGGCCAAATGCTCGATTTTGACTCCGCTTCCATAGACCACATCCACATCTA
This sequence comes from Brycinus macrolepidotus, assembly GCA_037974445.1. Classification (NCBI taxonomy): domain Eukaryota; kingdom Metazoa; phylum Chordata; class Actinopteri; order Characiformes; family Alestidae; genus Brycinus; species Brycinus macrolepidotus. Next base: position 6,497,455 of record JBBPCZ010000142.1, on the reverse strand, counting down.
CATAAATTCATGTATGACCCAAGCTCATAGGAATACATCAGCAGTGATGAAAATTAGTATTTTTCTTTGGGCTCCTCTTGGAATTAAGGCCATGTGGTTCTTATTTCAGCAGCTCAGGCAAGTGAACGCATGTCGTAAAAGTCCGCTTCAACAAATCAAACAAAAATGATTTTAGCTTATGAAAAAAAAAACTGGAGAGGGGGGTGGGGGGAAGAAGGGCAGATCCAGGCAAATCTCTAAGCCAGCAGTAATTAGTTGTTTGTTGGGGTAGTTCTAGCTACACTGCATGCAAAATGCTAGAGGAACAATCATGGAAACCAGTCGGTGTACCAATGCCAGTTTGTCTTTGCCAGAAATTGTAGGCCGTAAATCATGTTGTCTGTTCTGGCCTGTGTGAAAGCAGCAAGGCCTTTCCTGCGTTAAAGTGGAGCAGACTTTTTAAAAAGGGAAAGGCCTCGAACCTTCAGTCTGGTCCAGTCGCCTTGGTAACCTTTAGAGCCCTACTTTGGACCCACAGGGGTTTTTATAGTCTTGTGGGGCCACACAGAACCTCAAAATGACAATACACGTCTGGGGACAGCTTGTTAAATTTGGTGGATTGCTCTACAAACAAGGGTACACCCCCTTTAAGTTCTCCCTGGTTCAAAGATCTTGTTTTTTTCTGTTTGTTTCTAAGAACTAAAATTAAAGACATTTTGGTGTTTTTGTTCTTCATGGGCATTTGCGTGTTATTCTTAAAACGCCATTAGCGGTTATTATTCATTCATTCATTCATTCATTTTCTGTAACCGCTTAATCCTTACTAGGGTCGCAGGTACCCGGAGCCTACGGGTGCGAGGCAGGAACTCACATCTGTATGCTTGCTCTACATATCATTTCAAAATTATTGATATTAATATGAAGTTCGCTCTCACTGTGCTTCCTATAGTATTGGCTTTCCAGTAGATTTTGGAACATGGCTGCAACAACTAGACTTGATTTGTGGGGTTGAAGTCAAGTTCTTCCACTCCAAATCTGGCAAACTATTAACTGACTTTCTTCGTTGTGTGCTTTGGTGGAAACCCGGAATTCTCTATCAGGTCAAAGGATACTGTAGCATTGAGATTCACAGGAATTAAGGGCCCCAGCCCAAACCACTGAATACCTATCCATTATTCCTCTTCTACCAAACTCATGATACCAAACAGTTGGCATTATGATTTTGGGCAGGCAGTGTTCTCTCTCCAAAACTGGATAGGTCTGTCCGACTGCTAGATTGTGAAGTGTTTCCACTGCTCTAGAATTCAGTTGTGGTGAGTTTTACCCCAGTTTGGCTGATACTTGGCATTGCACATCAGGATCTCAGTCTTGTGTGCTGCAGCTTGGCCAAAGAAAGCTAATCATTTCATAACAGTGCCACTGAGCTCTTCAGTGAAAGTCAGATCACAAGGCTGTATACTTGATTTTATGCATGTTGGCTTAAAATGGAATTTATGGTCTTTTCAAATGCACTACACATAGATTTATTTATCTTTCTGTGCATCACTCTCTGTCTCTCTCATTATATATGTATGTATGTCACTTATGTATATATGTATGTGTGTAACTCTCATTATATATATATATGTATCTCAATACAACCATGCCTAATCACAACTAAAGATAGGCTCATCTAAAGATAGTCATCGTCAACAAGTAGGACTGATACATACAGTCCAAAAAGACAGTTCACATAATTTTGAGCTAATTTGGAAAAAATGAGCTGGGTTTTTCCATCTCGGCTCATACTCTAACAGCCACTAGAAAATGCTGAGAATGTGAGATGAGGCTTGTTGAGATGGCAGCAAGAAAGAAGACCAGCATAACTGATTCAGCATGAAAACTCTCTGTTTTTACGGTGGATGTGACAGGAACCTTCGACCTGCCCCACAGGAATCATGCAAGGCAAAATGTCACTTCAGCTTGTGCATTCGACTGGAAGATCTGACCTTAGCTGCCTTGTACATAAACACAGCCATGACTAGAAAACAGTATTAATCTTAATGACAGTCTGAAAGGGTCATTTGTAAAGGCTTATTCAGAAGCAATCTCTTTGTATCTAAAACATGTTATTATCAACAGAGAACCCTGAGGTTGAAAACAGGGTTTGCTCCTCAGTACTTTGTGAATTTAAGGTATTTTCATATGATTTAGTATGAATTCTATCTCAAAACATGTTTGCCTCCTAACAATTGTCATTGCCCTGACTTTTGTGTAGGTCTTTGGAGATGATCGTTGGTTTGGAGAGTAACAGCAAGATATTCACAGTGTATGTTCAAGGACTGCTAGAACTCCAGGTGAGTGCCTTGGCTGACTCAGTATCTCTCTAAACTGAACATATGCCTCAATTAAAGCAATAGTTTAGTCATTAGATTTACATAGTTTTCCTTTGTTATTTCAAATATAAGTGATCTGCCAAGACATGTTTGGTGTTTGAAGCTTTAGTTTTGGACTAGAGCTATGAGGTAAATAATGAAAGCTTATTTACCCTCAGTTTGTATTTTGTATTGACCCCATATAAACTCAACTAGCATTCACCCTAATATTAGAAGATCACAAGTTTGATCCCTAGTGATTCCACAGTCATTCACAGACATGTCCAGGAGTCCAAAAGAGCACAACTGGCCTCATTCTCTTGGGCGTCTGACAACTGACTTAACAGAATTGGCAAGTTGGTATTCTCCTTCATGTGTGTTGAGCTGTCCAATAATATTGCCTAAGTGGCAGTTAGAAAAGATGTCATTGTGCTTCATGTGACTTGGAGGACGCCACTTTCAGTTTGGTACCAAGATGTAATAAAGGAAGACTTTGAAGCCCAACAATTACAAAAGTTTAACTTGATTTTAAACGAGCATCTTCCCAGATTATCTCATGGTGTGGCATCATCCAATCATTACTCCTCCAATCTACTCTTTGTCTAGTTGAGGATGCCATAATTGTGAATTATAAATATCAATATTTACGGCTCATCAGCCAAAGGTTGGTTGGAAGTTGATTCTCTGGTGTGAAACTTGATGTTGACATCATACATTAAAGACCGTCAACCAATAAGAGCTGAGCTAAACCACACTTGGCAGTTTGTACGGAGGATGTTCTAAGCATGGTGGCTCAACTGAAAGCTAGAAGAAGCTAGAAGAAGCTACATAGAAGAAGGATAAACTTATCAAATTATGGCAACAGCATGAATATCTATGTATATAATGTCTGCACAGTGTTGCCTGTAAAACATTCTTCTTGGCTTTTTCTGTGCAAAAACTAGCAATTTTCTGACTGTCTTCCATCATGTTATTTGAGAGAAATCCCGCAAGGTTTTGAGAATCTGAACCACTGGTCAGGGCTTCTGAGCATAATCTGAAAGTGTGTGGTGTTTCATTCAGGACATATCTTGCAGCACGGTCATCCAGGACATTCCCTCAGAGATACAGAGTTCTAAGCAATTTCCGCTGGGATCAATAATGTTTTCTGATTCTTTTTCTGATTCTTATTTCTGACATCCCTATTGCAGGTCAATTTGCTTAGTAAACCTAAACATTTCTAAACTCAGACTTTCATTACCTCTGTAAATAGCTCTCTATTTATTATACTGCACATTCTCTGTCCTGCTGCTGAAATATTTGCACAATTATATTTATGCACAATTATATGCTATCCACCTCTGTTCTGCATTTTTGCACATGTAACTCTCTGCTGCTAGAATACAGTATCTGTCATAATACTGTATTCATTCAGACAAGTACTGGAGCTGTCGTCGACTGCACTAAATGTTGTCTTGTCCGGTTGTTGATCTACTGGAGGCACATTGTTTCGTTTCACTGTGTATATGGCTAAAATGACAATAAACCTACTTGACTTGACTTGACTTGACTAGACTTGACGTAGCAGCCTACAGTATAGGATATTCATTCTGTTGCTGGTATTGTTTCTTTCCAGGCTGGCCAGTATACATCCATATTTGTCGACAATGCAGCGGGAGCTTCCATCACAATACAGAATGGCTCAGACTTCATGGGCATGCTGCTGGGGGTATAGCCTCCCTTACTTTTGCCTCTCACCCAAGACTGCTTTGCTTCCTTTTGGGCTACAATTCAACCCTCCTTCAGACAATGGAGGTAACGGGCCGTCCAGAGACTGTTAACTCAAAAACTTCAGTATGTGACTGATCTGCTGTGCTGATTGTGGCAGGTTTTGGGCTTCTTCCGAAAAAGACATCTGGATGGAATTCCTATCATCCTCAGAGACAAAAGAGGACATGGTTCTACACTAGTTTCATTCGCATGCTATGAAAACATATTTTCATAGTCTTTTTATACACAATGAAAGCAATCTTTTGTTATATTGGGGTGTTATAAATATGACATTGAGCAGAATTTATAGAATTTATTTTGTGGTACGTATTTACATTTATGTATATGTATTATGGTAGATGTATTCAAAAATATATGACATTACAAATGCTTAACGTTCCCTTGAAATCTATGGTGTGCTTTGATACAGACTCATTATTGGACTGCTGTTAGCAGATCAGGCATTGCTAGAGTGAAATATTACTCTGCTAATATTATTAGCAGATCACACATATATTTTGGAGAGAAAAACGAGGGTAAATGAGCAAGGCCCTGTCTATGGACTCGGTGAACCTGGCCTTATCTCTGTGAGGGATGGATCCTGTTGTGCTTATCACTCCTTCTGTAAACATCTCTGTATAATGATAATCCATTGGATAAAGAGCGATAATGCACCGCACAGCTCCTGGAAATGGATCTCGTGGTGCCTCAGAACAGAACAGATTCGCCAAAAGTTTTGGGTCTGTTTATTCTTCATTCCCACTGGAGACAAACACTCCCAGATTTAAAAGTTGGGCCAGGAGTGTTGGGCTGGGAGGGTGGTTGCTACCATGACAAATTAGACATGTTGGAGATTCCTGCTGAGTTTTCTGAAATGCCAAACATGTCAGCCTTCCGTTTCTCGAGTGTCCCCTTGGGAAACCATAAGCTCTTTTTTTTTTTTTTTTTTTTACCAGTTATTTTCTTTTCCTCTTTTTTTTCTTGAATATATCAGATGAGGTTATACACATATATGATTCTATGTACAATTTGTCAAAGTATTTATGTAAATGTATCAGCAAATGTACTGAAAAGCAAAAGTTCTGAATGGGCTGCTACACATCAAATAGAATGTCAATCGGTACAATTGATGGTAATGAGAATAAATCTTGAGCAGAAATACTCTTCTGGAGCTTTAAAAAAAAAGATTCATGATAACATTCATATACACTAGTTGTGGCACGGTACCACTTTTTTATTTCTGTGATACATACCGCAACTTCGAGTATGTGCCAATACTGATCCCAATCTGATATAGGCGTCTTTTTCTTCTCTCTTAGGGAGCTAAGCTGTTACTAATACATTTGCCTGGATGCATTTTGAACCCGAAATGGCTCCCTACACCCTCTTTAGTGTGCTAAGTTATAAAATTCGAGTTTCTATGTCCATGTAATGTACAGTTTGCCCATTATGGAATTCTGCATACATGGCTGAATCACCAGTGGCTCTTTGTTAGACATATTATACACTGACAGGGTGCAGGAGCCTGTGTTTTAAAGTGCGCTATGTAGGGGTGAATAACCATTGGAAACACAGCCTTACTGCTCGTCTTTGTTACTCATGTCCCCATCTCTCTTTATGATATAAAAAGTAAAGTAAAGTGGCCCCTTATAGTCACGCATGAACACAGCACACAGTGTGAACAATGTGAAATTCTTTCTCTGCATTTAACCCATTCACCAAGTGAAGCAGCGGGCAGCCAGCAATGTGGTGCCTGGGGAGCAGTGTGTGGAGACAGTACGTTGCTCAAAGGTACCTCAGTGGTGCCACTGGCAGCCCCGGAATTTGAACCCACAACCTTCTGATCACAGGCGCAACTCCCTAACCACCAGGCCACCAGCTGCCACTGACACGTTGCTCAAAGTTTAGTTTTCCGAAATCCGATCCAGTGATTTTGTCCCTTATCGAGCCAATACCAACACTGAGATCAGATTCCTAAACCCTTAATATACACCCATACACACCTGTGGTCAATTAATTTTTAAAGACCCCCTGCACTCAAAACCATGACTAACTCCTCTTGGATGGCTTATTATAATTATGTAGTTTGGTATTTGTGTCGAATGTCATACTGCAGTGGTCCACCGAAAAACTCCGATTTCAAAAAAGATTCCTGTGGTGTCACACATCAGCTTATTTTCTTACGCCACAAAATAGAAACAGAGTGCAACGCGTCATCAGAAGGAAGAACCACACCCCTCATGGGGGAAAGCATTCCGTGAAGTTGAATGGGAGAGAATGGGCAATTGCGGAACCCCATGTTTTGAAACATAAAATGTAAACAGCAGCCTATTTCAACACCCTTCTGTCCCAAAATCAATCTGAATCAAACAGCTAACTTGTCATCTAAGACCAAAATGCTCAAGTAAAGCAGTACTGATACATATTATTAGCACTGAAAATGATGACTAGCAACTAATGTTTTCTTTGGAACTCATCTATCCACAGTGGCTGCTAGCTAAATGTTAATGCCAAACCCTGATTACAATGATCTTCACCACAGACACTTTCCAGAAGGCTTTTTAAAATGACTAACGGATGAGGATAAGCCACATAGTCCCTGCAAACATGAATATTGACCATGGATCTAGCTATCGGGCTAACCTCGAGCAAGCTACCATGGCTAGAGAGCTAGCTAATAAACTAGCTACACTTTTTTTTAGCAACTTTTTAGCAACAAATTAATTAACTTTTTGACCTACCTGACACAAAAAGTCTGCTGCACAAATAGATACCAATACTAATGGGACCCCGTGGCTAGAGATGCATCCTGTCTGCTAAGACCTTTAAAACAACTATGATGTCTTCTTGGCTCCGTTTTGTGCCCTGGAATCCAGTAAAAGTTTAAATTATGGATAGTTAATTTGTTTGCTGTGCAACCCAACCACGCAACTGGTTTTTGGCATGGTTATGATTCTAGGTTTAGACAATAAAGAGAATGTGGAATGCAAATGGAAAGTGCAGTGTTGGCATAAATGGCCTAAATGTTGTCTGTCTCCAGTCATATCCCAATGTGCAAACAATATACAGAGAAATAATACTTATATGAAAGTAAGAGTTCTATACCAAAATCTTCAATTAAGGTATACAGACAGAAACATGCTAGAGCGAAATGTTGCTTGGAATAAGGTAGTTTAAACATTGTTAAAGTTTCAAAAGCATCAATTCTTCAGTGAATAAATGGAAACTAAGCTGCAAAACAGGTGGCATCATTCTTGTGGTGTCACAAAAATCAACACATTTATTTGCATTTATATTCAGCCTACAGCACTTTAGCCTTGAGTTTCTCAACCAGGACTTTTTGAAAGAAGCACGAACCAGAACAATCAAAAAGAACAGTCTTAAAGGTGCAGTAAAATAACAGCCAGTTTAATTCTGAGACATAAAGAGAGCATCATGAAAAAATGGATTATGACTGTTTTTGTTACAAAATAAAATAAAATAAATAAAACCACACAAATCATACGTGAACCTCAGCGGAACAAATACAAGAAAATTATAGCATAAGGGTATTTAAAAAAAAAAAAAAAAAAAAAAAAAAAAAAAACATCTCCCTCTCTCTCTCTCT
>JBBPCZ010000142.1:6460222-6489644 GCA_037974445.1 Brycinus macrolepidotus | reverse complement strand
AAAAAAAAAAAAAAAAAAAAAAAAAAAAAAAAATATATATATATATATATATATATATATATATATATACGCATGGGTATGTTTAAAATATATATACATAAATAAAACGTTTTAACACACAAAGGCTTTCTTTGTTTGGTGGTGTGAAATGCAGTGTGTATAGTGAATAAGCGGTACTTGTCTTCACACAAAGATTAATTGGCATATTTGTGGGCAATTTTGTTTTACACTGGTATGATTTAGGTTAAATATTTTAATAAAAGCAATGCATTCAAAGGCACTGGAACTTGACTTTTGAGAGAAGTAAATGAAAAGTTAAAATTATTTTTTGGGGGGAACATAATTGAATAAAACCAGAAGCATTCAATTTCAACAATACTTAAGCACAAATCTTCCATACAGTAGTATATATTCAGGACAGTGAAATTACCGAAGTATTTTTCACCTCTGCAAACATGCCAGGAAATGATAACATGCTAAGCGGAAATGTAATTCTAGTTACAGAACATGCCTGTGTGCAATTTGTGATGTTTCACGAGTGCAGAAAAATCCCTAGCTAAGACAAAAGTGGGTGGATTTCATTTAGATCAAGCTGATGTGCTGGAAAAATCTCAGCTGGCTAATCCAGTGTACACACTGGATCCACTTTACTGTCCTAGTTAGCACCACAGTGGAAGCTCTTGCATAGCTACCAGGCTAACAAATAGATTCTGAAGGTCTGTTTACCTTTGTACAGCCAAAAGACTTGAATCTGAGGAAGTAGTCTGTGGGGTGTATGGCTGTTAGCTTGCTAACTAGGCTAGCAGTCCCACCACAACCAGCTCCGTACTATCCTAATTAGCACAGCTTGCACAGTGATGAGAAAATCTACAGCAAGAAAAAGAAAGCAAGTAGCACTAAGAATAAGTTTTTTTTTTTAAATTTGCTAGTCAATTATCAAGTTTTGTAAACTAGTACTATTATTTCATACAAAAAAAAAGAATATTGCTATGAATAAACACAAAGAGCTCTGAAGTTGTGTTGATAATAGTAAGCCTAGTTTACTCATTTAAGGATGTCCTTTTTGCATTAAAATTAAGGAGATGCCTTGGCCACATATTTTTAATGTACATTTTAGTTAAAGTAATGAGAACACACTGCACTGAGCCATACTGGTTTCAAAATCATGCTGCAGCAAAATCGAAAATACCCTTTGGTGCAAGCAGAGTGGAAAATGCGTTTGTGGGTCATTTGCATTGGAAATATCTCAGAATACCTCAAATACTTTAGCGAACAAGAGCGGGCACTACCAAGCTGACTGTGGCCTGCCACCTGGACGCACCATGGTGCGATCTTCCCGAAACCCAATCTTCGACTGTCATTTAGAAAGCCAGTGCGCGAAAAGAAAAAAAACAAGGTGCTCATTAATCTGACGCTGCGTATTTATTTATTTATGTATGTATTTCTCTCATTTTTGCGCCTGCTTGCTCCCAGACTTGTGGTTTCAGTCATTCGACTCCCACGCCACTGTGGGCCCAGAGCGTGAGCTCAAGTCAATGGACCTTTTTGTTTTTCTTGCCTTTTCACACAGAAGTTGCCGGTAAAGGGAACGAAGAGTGAGCTGGCACAAAACTCTCAATATTCAGTTTCACACCAAAAGCGTCTAATGAACTCTTTTTACGAGGCGTTCCGGCAGGTTTTTTACGCTGTTCGGGTAACAGCTTAGTCGTTCTGAGAGCACCATGTTTTGGAGTTTCCTGCCTTGGATAAATGTGTTAAACAGATACTATATTGAGATGCTAGTATAGGATGTGCCTTTATCCCTTTATTTAGGAGCAAAGTGGTGCAGTTTGAGGTGCAGCTGTGCTGCTTTGACAGCAGCCGCACTAAATTAGCAGGTTGGTATGCATAAATTTGCACATAAAGGCCTTCGAACACTCAGCGATAATTTCACAACACTTCGGCATGCCAATTTTCCTTGCAATTAGAGCTAATAATTGACACCTGCTTGCTAGTTACACAGTGCCTGATTGCAAATAATCTCTTTCAGGTGCTTTCTTTGCCAGCTTCAGCACCCCGGGGAGAGTCGCTCTCATCTGTGTTTTCGCTGCAGGATGGTTTTGTACTCACTGTGAGATTTCCCCAGTCAGCAGCATATCTGGGTTTGTTTTTCGCTGATGCCAGATTTTCTTAATAGAAAAAGAAATTACTCAGTATGACAACGATAGAGCTACACACATTTCAAGCACATTTGATGCCATTAGGGTAATTAGTTTTAGTCACAGTGAAATTCTTGCTGCATATCTTTTCTGATGCACTAAAACCTAAATTTAAATTTAATGTGACTTATTTCTTGTTTTTTTTTCTCAATTTATGTCAGTCACCCTTCACATTATATGAACACAACCATGACAACATTTTAGAACATTTTTATCCTAATAAAGACTAAGTAGTAAAATTTTATGGAATAAGTAAACAGACAAATGTTATTATTAAAGTATTTGGAGTGACTAAACAGTCAAAAGTTTCAGAATGTCTTTCGAAGTCAAATGTTAGAACAATATTGTCAAATGTTAATGGTCAAATGCTATGGAATAATATAAGAAATATTTTAATATGTATCTTCACACGGGTAGTTGAGGTGTGGAGACTGGGACGCATAAGCTGAGCTGTGAAACCAGGTTTATTACAGAAAACTGGGGAAACAGATAGCAAAAGGGATATTGAGCACTGTGCAGCACAGGGATAACAGGACGAGGGACAGAAGGACAACAGTCTTTACACAGACAAAGACAAGGTTCAAATGTATGTCAGGCTAGAATAGTCCGACTATAGTTCTTTCGGAGAACACAGACAGGAAATACAGATTTTACAGAGATACATCCTGTCCAAGCCAGTGAGGCTGTCCCAGGACTAGGGACCAGTTGAACACTTCACTGATAAACCCAGGGGACCATGAGCTGTCTAAAGGGCAGGGCCTTCAATCTCTCAGGAGGTGCCCGTCTGGTGAGAGGGCCCAGCAACCACGTGTGGCTCCTAGCGAGCCCCCATCACAGAACTTGCCTTGGGAGCAGGCCATGCCCGCCTGATGAGGCCCATAGTCAATCTAATCCCACCAGGGCACCCGTCACCCATCAAGCGAGGAAGCCCCGTAGCCACACGCAGCGCCCGCACAGACCCTTTACTGGGACTCTCTATAAGGACAGGCCAAGCAGTCTTGAGAGAGACCTGCATACCGGTGTACACTAACGGTTCAGGGCAGCTGATAAGAAGGCAGCCACCCGGGAGAACACAGAAGGACTAAGACACACAGGCCAGTACAAACCAGGCTATAACTGAAAACCAGAACCAGAAAGACATAAACAGTTAAACACAGCAATAACAAAGGGGAAGGAATGGAAAGGCAGGTGAAAGGGGGCATGAGGGTAGACGGACACTAACAAGGGCCAGGTGAAAGTAATAGGAGTCCTGTGAAACTGGGGCGAAATGGGGCTGGATGATACAGGTATACAGAAATGTATGTAAAGTTTTGTCAGCCTTCCTCAATTGCCAGCTGTTACAGACTAAAGTTCTATTAAATAGACACATGTAACAGAATAACTAAATGGTTAAACGCTATGGAATAAGTAAATAGTCAAATTGTATGTAGTGACCAAATAGTCAAATGGTACAGAATGACAAATTGGTGTAATATTATGGAATAAATAAACAGTCCAATGCTAAAGAATGACTAAATGATCAAATATTATGCAATAAATCAATAAATAAATAGTCAAATGTTATGGAATAACTACCTGATGAATCAGTGGGCCAACGTTATGTCTATCAATTAGCCAAGAGTTTTGGAAACACTAAAAACGTTACACAATATCTTATATCCCTATTGTAATGACCTACATCTGAAATATGCATTTATAATTGGTGACACTACCAGGCTTGGGTGGTCTGTGTGTCACAAGATACCTCTAAGAAGCTTAAACCCTCTGGGGCACTGATGCCTGTCCTGCCAACTGAATTAGATTCTGAGCGTAAGAGCCTCATTAGTGCTGCACTGCAGTGAAATTCTATATTAAATTATGTAGCAGAAGACACATTCTCATTGCTACGGCCCACCTTCTAGAGATGTGCAAGCTGCTCAGAGCTGATACTTTTTAAGGAACCTAGACAGGGAATCTGGGGAAAGGAGTAAACTCAACCTGTGCAGGGAGATTTAAGACTAGCTTTTCAGAAATAATATATTTAAAAACATAAATCCCCAACCATTATCCCTTCTCGATTTGCTGTAGATTTATGGTGGTTAGAGGAGCGCATTACAATACTAAACACATCCTGCCAGGCCAAATAGCTCCTTCTGGCAGTGGTGCTTTACTCTGCTTTAGGATCTGTTGGGATGGAAATGTAATTTCTGCCTGAGTGTAGCATTTTGAGATCCAGTTATTTTCTCTCACTGAAGCATGAGAAGTTGTGAAATCACTTCTGTTCTGGAGATAAAATACACTTCATTTTTGTGGATGTAGTTCAGGGGTAGGTCTACCTCAGGGGCAGCCTAGATTTCCAGACTCAGGGAGGTCACACCACAGTCAAATTTAAGGAAGTGGGAGAGAGTTTCAACTTCAAACCTATCATTTTCAAAATCAAATCTGAAGTGATTGCAGGAATGTGAAGTTTCCAGTCTCCTGCTTCTCAGTTCCCTCTCCCTTCTCACCCCAAAATTGCAACTTTGGGGACATCTATTGCATCTCCATCCTACTATGGAGTTATTGGATTTCAGTAGGTTTCAGAGCTCAGCATGCAAAAGAAAAGGCCATTGAACATGCAAAGCAACCAATTACAAACAGTTTTGGTGTGATATGTTGGGCGAGACGAGTGTCAAAACAGTGCTACAACAAAAATGGAGGAGGACATAGTAGTCAAGTAGTCAAGTCAAGGGACGATGAGTCCAAGTCAAGACTGAGTATAAAGATTTTTGAGTCCAAATAAAAGCTGAGTCCAAAGAGGTTTGAGTCCAAGTCATAATAGGCCATGTTATCTTCTTTAAGCAGAGCCATTTCACTTGATTCAGTTGGCGACACTGTGTCTGTGGCCGAAATAAAAATGATGAGCATGGGTGCATGGCAGCATGCTCATATGAATAAATCAAAATCTACAGATTTTGGCTTTGTTATATCAAATGCCAACATATCAAATAAATACAACAACAGAGATCTACACAATCAGTTCTACTACACGTAACTACAAAGTCAACAATTTTCAAAGTACAACAAAGCTTAAGGTGATTGTAATAGCTCAAAGTAAGGCATAATGTTTTCTAAACCACATCAACAAGTCTGTATCACCTGAATAAAGAACTCGATGCAGTTTGAGTGAATTGAGAGATGGTTTGGGGGCTGTATTTATACAAAACTATTTGGGTGATTATTTCTTTGTAGTGTTTGTTAGCAACATTAGCCTTGTAGCTCCAGTGCTAAACTAAAAAAGTAAAAATTGGATGCCAAAAATGTCTTAGTTGATCAGTTGCAAACGAGTGGAAAATTGTGTAAATTAGATGTTTTTGCCAAACCATTCCTTTAAATGCGTTTCATTTAAGAAATATCTCTCTCTCTCTGTTCCTACTGTCCAAACTGTTCACCCCACCAATTTACACACACGCACAGACCTTAAACCTGGCATAGTTGTATGTCTTTTTGGTCTGTGTGTGTGTGTGTGTGTGTGTGTGTGTGTGTGTGTGCCAGCAAGGTGAATAGTTTAGCCTACGCTATTATTCTTTTGTCATTTCACCCTTATTGTCTAGGAGAGAGGAAAACTTTTATATTTATTCTGGCATAAATCTGAATCCCTGATTTAATGTGAGCAGTAAATTCAATATTTAATTTGGTTTGAGTAATTGCTCTCTGAGGACTGAGGAAAAATATCTGTTGTTTAGCAAATACTGACATACAGCAAAGGCTAAATGAGGCACTAAATTAGGCAAAAAAAAAACCCTAAAAAGGCATTTAAAACAAATGATTTGTAAAGTGATTAATTCATGCCGATTAAATGAGCCCAGCTATGACAGTGCAGCTTGTCAGACAGATCCCAAGAACAGGCCCTAAGACTCAGATTCAACAGATGGCAGTCCGCTTAATCACTGGAGAAGCCGGTGCATGGCACATAGCTTCGGCTTTTGATTGTTATGCTCTTATTTTTTCTTTAATGCGTTTAATGACAGCTATGTGAGCATGCTGCGACTCATTCTCTCCCTTACACCCGTGTGGAGTGTACAGAGCCTGCCAAGGTGATTGCGAAACCCACCCAGCCAGGGCAAAACTCACTGACAGGAATTTCCCATTGCTCCACTATCAGCATCAGACGAGCTGAGTGATCCCAATTACCTCCTGCCCAAATGCTAAGAGCACCCCCCCACACACACACACACACCACCACCACTTTCAGAGAAGAGAAGGAGCGTTTATGAAAGGTCCCTTTGTGAAAACACAACTTTCCTCGTCCCAGAGCGGCCCGTAAACAGTGGTAACGAGGCTGTGTACATTTAAGTGCACATTTAATTAGCGGATTCCTCATCCTCCCCAGCAGGGCGCCAAAACTGATAACTGTAGCAGCGGCTCCTGTGCGCTAACTACACTTCTGGAGAGTGGGACGGACCGTCTGACCATCTGACACAACTCAAATCAACTCATATTTGGTTTCATGTACCAGAACCATGGTTTCCGTATTCCAGCCCTTGGAATAAATAGACTGCTTTTCTTACTGCACCATTAAGACTAATATATGTAATACGTAACCGTATTTGTTTATGTCCCTGAACGTATTAAGCAGGATCGATTCGACATCTTTTAAAGAGTAGAGACACCTTGTTGGTTGCAGATAACTATTCTCTTAGTATGTCTGCAGGTGGGGAGTGGGGGGGGGGGGTTACCACAGAGGTAAGGGGCGAGGGAAAGGGGTTAATACTCAAAAGAGCAAACTTTGGCGTGACTTAACAAATGTAACTTGTTTACATCATTAGAATAATGCTGACAAAATGCATGCATTCCTTTTCAAAATGCCTTCTCTCTTTCCTGCAGCCTCAGCACATACACACACACACACACACACACACACACACACACACACACAGGAGAGATGGATGGAAGAAAACTCTTGATTTTCTGAACATACAGATATCCAAACTCGTGTTTAAGGCAGCTGATATTAAACCCAGTGTGGCAAAGTAAAAACATCATTAACTTGACTAATATAACACTGAAACCCCATAGACAGGCCAACATTAATTAGAATTACTGCAGCGGTGATCATTTCTGTTCTAAGCTGGTATAAAAGGTGAGAAGACATCCTCATTTGCTTTTCTTATTTCTAAATGGTTGGTGTTATCTTCCAGGGTTGGGGGTTCGAATCCAGGTCCTGGCCTTGTGTGTGTGGAGTTTGCATGCTCTCCTCATGGTGGCGTGGGTTTCCTCCAGGGTTTCTCCCACAGTCCAAAGACATGTGAGTCAGGTGAATTGGGGTTTCTAAATTGACCGTAGGTGTGAGTGAATGGTGTGTGTGTGTGTGTGTGCCCTGCGGTGGGCTGGCGCCCAGTCCAGGGTGAGTCCCTGCCTTGTGCCCATTGACCCCGGGATAGGCCCCGGGTACCCGCGACGCTAGTGAGGAATAAGCAGTCACAGAAAATGAGTGAGTGAGTGAATAAGGGTTGGTGTGATTTGCTGTGGCAGATCTCAAACAGCAAACCTTAACTAACATTACAGCTTGGTTAACTGATGACTTTCATGTCCACTCTTATTTGTTCAGTGCGGGGGAACACTGCTAATTTAATAAGAATAGTTATTAACGAGGGGGAAAAAAAATGGTCAAATATGGTCAGTCACTTTGTATGGGTTTACTCAGGATTTCACTGGAGTGTCCAAACTGTCTGATCTGGACCTGCCCTGACCTGTTCAGATTTCTTCCACTGACGAATGGCAAAAGAAGGTTGTTTATTTCCATATGCTGCGGCTTTGACAACCTTTGATCGCAGACGAAATCCAAACGTCGCTCGCATCGGCCCAAAGCAGCAGACCAAACATGCGGCGCGTTCGTTTTTTCGGCCTTTGCAAAGCAAAAGGGCCGCCTGGTTGCAGGGGACTGCGCGTCCGGGGATGAGTTACAGTCCCCACGGCCTGCTGCAGATTTCCTATTTGTCAGCACTTCCAAACAAGGCCACCTGTAGAGCTGGGAGCAGACACAGAGACTGGCTGTATATTATGCTTCTCGCATGCTTTGGATTTTTTCGGGCCGACCCGAGTTACTCTAAACAACTCCACGCTGCCCCGGCCCTGCTGATACCAGCTGGCACCAAACAAAAGCGGTTGCCATAGCGACGGCTGTCTCTTCGTCATGCTGGGTCTGAGAGTGGCTAAAGATGAGAGATTCGTGCTTATTATTATAATCACAATCATCTTTCTCATTCTTTCTTTCTTTCTTCTTTCTTTTTCTTTCTTTCTTTCTTTCCCTCAAGTCCCTCTTCTAGTCTCTTTTCCTCTGTCTGTATCTGTCTTTCCATGTTTCTGTATTTCTCTATCTCTCTCTCTGCCTATCTCTGTATTTCTCATTCTGTTTCTCATTATTTTTCTTCTTTATTTCTCTCTCTCTCTCTCTCTGTCTGTCCCTATATGTCTTTGTCTCTCTCTCTCTCTCTCTCTTTGTATCTCTCTCTCTGTTTTGAACTCTGCCTCTCTCGCTCTGTTTGTTTCTCATTCTCTTCTCTCTCTCTCTTGCTTTCTCCCTTTGTCTCCATCTCTTTTCTTTCTTTGTCTCTTGCTCACTGTCTTTTTCCTCTCTCTCTCTCTCTCTCTGTCTATCTGTCTCTATATATGTCTCTCTCTCACTCTGTTTTGAACTCTGTCTCATTCTCTTCTCTCTCTCTGTATCTCTCTCTCTGTTTGTCACACTGTCTCGCTGTTTGTGTTTCTCATTTTCCCTCTCTCTCTCTCTCTCTTACATTCTTTGTGTATCTGTCCCTTTTCTCTCTGTCTTTGTGTCTGTCTCTGTCTCTCACTCTGTTTGTCTCTTTTTCCTCTCTCTCTTTCTCTTTCTCTCCATCTGTCCTCTCTTTCTCTCGCTTTGTGTGTTTGTCTTTTATTCCCCCATCTCTCTCTCTCTCTCTCTCTCTTTCTCTCTCTCTCTCTGTGTATCTCTCTCTGTCCATCTCAGCGCTCCCCCCCCCCCGGGTGGAGGTTTGGTTAATAAAGGGCTCCAGCAGTGCTGTGCAGGCTTATGTTACAGTGAGCAGTGTGAGCTGTGCAGTAAAGCTGTGGAATGAGTAGAGTACACAGACACTGAGCAGCCACTGATTTCCCTATAAATTGTGAGGAGAGCTCTCGCTCAGACCAGGAGGCTCCTGTGAGGAACACACAGAGGCTGCCAGGAATGAAAGCTACGCTCTCTCTCTCTCTCTCTCTCTCTCTCTCTCTCTCTCTCTCTCTTTCTCTCTCTCTCTCTCTCTCTCTCTCTCGTCCTTTCTCTCCCTCTGTCTTACACAAGGAAAGTGAATGCACACTCTATATGTGGGCTCAAGTGCCAGGACAACATGTGATGAATCAGAAATCTTCAGTAAATTATATATAAAGTAATTAGTGTCTACAATATGTACATTACAGTGGTTTCTACTGACTCCAGATGTACAGTGGTAAGGCAGGCAGGGAGGCTGTGGCAGGGCTGGACAGACAGATGGAGCAACTGGTGAATGTGGGGGCCAAATGGACTGGAATATGCAATAAACAAATATTTCAGGACAATATTCTTTTTCAGGGTTGGTTTATAGTTAATACAATAGAGTAGAAAGTAACACCACCTGGGATACTTTGGGATTTTCCTGGAAAAAAGCAACAGAAAGTTTTAGAACAAAGAGAACTTATGGCAAGTAAAATGAAGAAGGAATACTCAAGATTCTGCACTATTTTTAGTTTACAATTCAAATTAGAGCAATTTTGTAACACTGACCATGGTAAGGTCAAGATCGTGTTTGCCCAATAGACATTCCAAATACTAGAAATATGAAATTCTGAAATGTATGTACAAATGTCATACATTGTACTTTGCACACAAATTGTTATGCTGAGAAGAAGTCGTTTTTTTCTATATATCAACATCTGGTGTAAACAGGATGTCTCCCAGTGTGAATTTGTAGCTATCTTCTATGTAAAGTTATGAACAGAGATAGAGACGGACACCAATCCAGTAAAAGGATCACACAATTGCGCATTTAAAGGCAAGTTCACAAGCTAGCTAATCCAATAAAAATTCAATTAAACATGCTATTATATCATTATTTCATAATTGCAAATTCATAGTAAGTTAAAAACAGTTAGCCTTAGAGACAAAGGCAGGTTTGGTAATTTTCTCACTTAAAAATTTCAGCACAATACAACAAAATATGACACAACAAAATAATTGTGAAATTTTCTAATAAACTGTACAAGGTCATTTGTATGAGCTGCAAACAATTAATATTAGAGCCAAAGACTCAGATTTCAGGTCACATCTCTGCATGTCTGGATGACCTTTTGTAATAGATGGCAGTCTGCCACCTGAAGCTGAATCCCATCAAGACCGAGCTGCTGTTCCTCCCTGAAATTACAGGTCCTCATTATGATCTTAGTGTCTTGTTTGAGAACTTCTTGGACATTCGGTCTGAACCTCTACAAAGCCTCTACAAAGACTCAACCCTTCCTCTCCAGGGAGGCCACCCAGGGACTTGTTCTGTCTCTTGTCATCATAAGGATTCACAACTGCAACTCGCTCCTGGCTGGTCTTCCTATGCGGACTGCCAGACAACTTGCAACTGATCCAGAATGCAGAGGAATGGAATCTTCAATCTTTCTGAGTTTGCTAATGTCACTCCATTGCTGTGTTCCCTTCACTGGCTTCCTGTAGCTGTTCACATCAGATTTAAAACCCTGATGCTTGCCTACAAAGGCAAGAATATACCAGTCCGACCCTACTTTATGGCAAAAGCACAATCTATTCAAAGATCCCTTAGAGCTTCAAGTGGAGTTTGGCTTGACAAGTCATCTTTCAGATGCCCACTAAAGACCCACACCACATTCAGGCATGTGAATGTCACGGAGCAGACGAGAGATGAACTGAAACCACGGTTAGACCAGTGTAGCGTGGTGGATGAACCCAATTGCAGACAGAGGCAAAGTGAGTTGGCAGAACCACTTGCTTTATTCTGAGAACTCTCTGCATACAGAGTAACGATTCCCACCGGAATCAGCATTCTCACTCACACACACAGAGAAGGGTAGACTCGAGAAGAGATGAATGAACCTGGGTTACTCACGGTACCGAACACACTTGTGAGCTGGCCAGGAAAACTCGACTCAATGACTGAGTGAGGATGTGCTGCTGCCATGCCGTTTAAATACGTGCGTCACGTGCGTCATTTCCGGAATCCCGTGCACGTCACGGTCTGGTGCGTGTGACAGTGAATGAGCATTTGAATGAGCATTGGCCCTACTGGGAGTCCATGAGAGCACAACTTCAGTCTCTCTGAGTGGTCAGGATGGCCCCCCTCTCCCCTATTACTGGTAACCTAAGCTACAACCCAGGCAGCTGGTGACCTGGTGGTTAGGGAGTTGCCCTGTGATCAGAAGGTTGGGGGTTCGAATCCCAGGACTTCCAGTTGCAGATGTGTGCTGTGCTGTACTGTGGTGTGTTCACATGTGACAAATATGGCCATTTTTTACTAGCCAGTGTATGACAGATTTGGCAGTTAGTGTTCTCCTCCAAGTGTGTTGAGCTGTACATGGACATTGTGCCAGCAGCAGTTCAAAAACATGTGTTGGCCTTTCACATGACATAGAGAGAGGTGGTATTGTGTGATTGCGAGAGTCAAAGCTAGTGGGTGGAACTGGGCATGACTAAATTGAAGAGAAATTGGGGGGGGGGGCACTATTCTAGCACATTTTCAAATGTGTTTAATCACACTTATGTCTTGTTCCTATAATCTATAAGCTTTTTAATTTGTAACTAACAATCCACAGACATTTTTTTGTTTAATAGCCGAAACACTCTAGCTTAACATACCTCAAACAAATTATATTGCATTATTTTCATTAGTAGCATATTTTTCCCAGATCAAATAGAGAAAAATATGGAATATATTTAGGAAGTAAGTATGGAATCATCAATAAAAGAAAAATGAATGTAACCGCCACTGTGCAAAGCAAATGGTATGTGCTATACTTTTCTCTGCATCTTATCACCCTGAGAGTGGGTTAGGCAGGGCCCATCAAACGTGCATTTGCACGCTTCTGTGTATGTCTGCTGAGGATATCAAATCACATCTTATCAAAACTCCTGACTACTACAGCCCTCTGGGATTTGGACCGACTTGGTTGTTTGTTGATATGTCATAAACACAAGCGTGCTCTAATAATCTGAGCCTTTGAAATATGATGATTAGTTTATTGCTTTGTAGATAATGAAATCAAAACACAAATCAAAAGGGTTTGGAAGTGACATATTTTGTCAGTTCACTTAAGCTTCATCAGGAATTTCAGAACATTACAGAAATGCTTTAAAAGGCCCCTATTATGGAAAAACGAATTGCCTTTCCTTTTCTTTTTTTGAAATAAAAGACGATGTGAAACATAAATACTATCGATAATACAAAATGTATCACTTACTTTCCAGCCCACATGGTTCATATAAGCAAAAACAGGCTGTACTGAATTAAATATTTTTGTGATGTCGCAGAAACCAAATCCCCCGAAGGTGGGTGTAGGATAGCAGAAAAAAAAGGAATTGCTGGGAGATTATGTTCCTCAAGTCAAGGTACAAAAGATCACTGAGGATACCTCTCTAGTGGCAGCATTTCTACCCAAACAGAGTCTAGTACCTTGTTTTGTGAGAGTGTATGTAAAATACGGGGTGAATAATTATAGATCTGCCCAAAAGAGTCAAACATTGTAGAGAGAATCAATCAAACACCAAATATCTACTTGTTTAGGAAGTCTATCTGGAGATTTATCCTCCAACAATGTACAGCAAATCCCCAAAATGCAGTCAATACAGTGATGCAGGTAGACCCCGTTAATCAAAGTGGGCTTTTAAACTGGGCTTATGCAATAGAACAAACAATTTTTACTTTCATTTTGTTTTTACAGCTTCCCATTATAGAGATACCACTAAATGAGCCCCTTGATGTGGGGGGCCTGCACCTTGTAAGACTGTGGCTTAACTTGACTATGAACCATAGTCCTCTAGTCATCTAGTGCGTCAATGCTAAGTTTCTGACTACAAGGCCACTGGATATTTTCAGTTGGTGGGCTATTCTCAACCTGACAGTGACACTAAAGTGTCTATGAACCACAGCAACATTGCTGTAACTGATCTGCCAGGCACTGACTCCACACATACAACCATGCGATGATTGTGATCCTGGATAACATCTGCTCAGTGGTGGACCTATGTTAGTCTCTTGTGCAGCAGCAGATGCATTCTGCAACTTTATACCTATGAAGTGCACCTTTATGGTAGGCGTTTCTGATAAAATGGCCCGAGCTATAACACAGGTGTTTTTATGTGTGTTTGTGTGTGTGTGTGTTTGTCTGTGCATGTGATTTATTTTTACATTTTTCCTTATCATCCATCATTGTGAGCTGTGAAACACACAAAAACACCTTGAGGCAAGAGTTATGGAAATGCAACATGAATCACACAGCCACATCATTAGACTAATTACCTTAAAGACGCGGGGCAGTCAGGCATGTTGACTTAAGCGTGGAGACTGCGGGATGCGATGACACAGGCTGTCTCTGTGAGCGTCCCCATAATTACCCCCGGCTCTGGTGCGTGTCTGTCAGTGACAGGCTGCTCTTGCTAATGCCCGGCTCTCTGCAGTGGTGGGGGAGATGCTGTGGTGCGCATGGGGTTGGACAGGTTGCCTCTGCATGTGAGAGTGGGAGGCCAGGGCTGGAGCCATCGGTTTAGATTGGTATCGTGTTAATGGTCCCCCAGGCTCCAAGAGGCGCAACTGCAAAACCATAAGAGGCTGAAGAATGCTGATCTCCCTGAATCAGTGTCACAATTAGAGACAATTGCACGTAGGGATCGGAGACAGGCATCCAGACACAATGTGCCCACTTGGAGCCTAACCTTTTTTTTTGCGCAGTCCCAATTGTTTCTAGGGATTTTTGGGTGTGTGTGTTAATGCATGTCTGTGCATATGAGTTTGGGCTGAACCATATTGGGAAAATGTCACATTATGATATTTTTTTGCGATAAATGTGGCACAAACTTACCTAAAAAAGATTAGAGAGTAGCACAGCAGTTGGGCCCTCTAAGATCTTTATGGGCCCCTTTGTATCATTACTTTTGCAAATCTGGGCCCTCTAACATCTTTAAGGGCCCCTTGGTATATGGGCCCCTTGTACTTTTGCAAATCTGGAAGAGCATTGATCAGAATGCTCATAACACATGCTTTATGAGTTACAATTATTAGATAATCTTTGCTCATTTGCATACTCCAGGATTCAGTATTGCAAAGGCTTATATCATGAACAATATATTGCACAGAGTTTATATATAAGTGTCTATGAACCACATACAACTCAATATGTTGAGTTGTATATGTTTGCAGCTCAGTCAGGCAAATGTCTGGCTATCTGTCTAGCTCTTTGAAGCTGACTCAGCTTCATGTTCTTCTCTCCAGAGAACAACTTGCAAACACCTTTCTAATGTCTAGAACAGCCAACCAGCCTTTTCCCATGGAGCTCATTGTAGCCCAGGGGCCAGAGGCAGCTGCCCTTCACTGTATTACACAATGCCACACTGCTAGGTCATTATGAGAACCATGTCAAGTATCCGGCACCAGTGTGTGCCTCCTCTCAACTCTGATGACAAGACAGGGATAGCACTAATGACAGTAATAAGGCCAAATCTGCCCCCCATTATCTGCTCTCTGAGTGATTAGGCAGTCAGGGAGGCTATGGCAGGACTGGATAGATAGATGGAGCGATTGGAGAATGGAGGGGCCAAATAGACTGGAATATGCAATAAACAAATATTTCAGAACACATTATTTCTCCAGATACACCACACACTGGTTGTAAGTTAATCATAAACATATAGATGAAAAAAACAGCATAAACTGTCTTAGTAGGACTGCTTCAATGCCTCTTGGCATAGATTCTTCAAGTCTCTGCAACTGTATGAGAGGGATGGAACCTCATTCTCCTGTAAGATATTCTCTTAGCTGATGTTTTGATGATCACAGCAGAGAGCACCGTCTAACACATCAGTCTAAATTCTCCCATAGGTGAGATCTGGGGACAACAAAGGTCAGAGCATATAATGTATCTCATTTTCATACTCATGAAACCATTCAGTGACCTCTCATCGACAGTGGATGGCAAAACTGTTATCCAGAAGAGACCATGTCTATCAGGATAAAAATGTTTCATCATAGGACAAAGGTGATCAAGTTGAATAACTTCCATTCTTCCTCTTATGACAGCTGTCATTTGTGTGAAATCTAATAAAAATGATTATAGCATCATAATCTCCAAATTGCAGCAATTTGTCCAAACAAGCTTGTATGAAAAGCTATAGTTAATGAGCTGAAAACTTTTGTAGCAGTAGATTTTGCGGTGGTAGACTGGTGAAAAATCCAGTTTAGACCAGCATGAACTCCATATTGGTCTAAGGTGGTTTTAGGTCAACCAGCTAAATGGCCATCATACCAGCATCCAAAACACAACATATGCAAATTTACAGTAGAAGGGGAAAAACACTTTTCACTGTAAGTTAAACTAACAACATGATTTTGTATGCAAGTTCTATTGGTCCATTTATCCTGTTTAAAGAGCAGCTGGTATTTTCAAATTATGTTAAAAAAAATAAATAATGAAACAAAAATCTGACCTAAAATGAGATGATAGGTTTTTGATCTGACAGCGACAATATGCTGGTTTTATTTTTAACCAGATATTCTA
This sequence comes from Brycinus macrolepidotus, assembly GCA_037974445.1. Lineage (NCBI taxonomy): Eukaryota > Metazoa > Chordata > Actinopteri > Characiformes > Alestidae > Brycinus > Brycinus macrolepidotus. The sequence goes on along the minus strand of JBBPCZ010000142.1, from coordinate 6,473,688 downwards.
GTGTATGCTGTCTTTTCAATGCGTTGCTCATTTCTTTTGTCTGAAATCCCATTGAAATGATTCTTTCCTGAGATACATCCAACAAAACTGCAGTTGTGTATGAAAATCTTAATTCCAAGCACTGCATCATTGCATTTATGGCCCTTCAATGAGCTTACACACAGACATTTTGAAGGGTGTATTTGACATTAAGTGAGTAACTTCCCCATTACATACATCTGTGTGGTGAGACATGTGTAATCATAGATTGCACCACCTAAACTGCTCAACATGCCTGGATTACCACATAAGAACGACCTGTCTCTCAAAGCAGTGAAATCAGATGCATTAGCTTGAGTCTTAACAAGCACATGCATGTCTTATACACACTATAAGGATCCCAAATGAGGGGGAAAATGCAATGTGTTTTTGTCCTCATCCACCAAAAATGCAGGTTGTTATCAAGCGTGCACAATCATCCCAACATAATCTTCGCAGTGGTGAGAGTACTTGTGTCTGTCGTAGCTGTGGTTGGATGTAAGACTAACATTAGCTAGCAGATCTGAAGGGGATCACTATGTTCTCTTGTAGGGAATAGCTGTTGGCTAATGTTTGTCGACAAATCATGAGGTTACCTGTTCTCTTCCACAGAAATAGATGCTATACTGCTGAGCTAGCTTGTCTGGAAGATTACTGTACTCTCTCTGGTTAGGAATAAGTGTTATAGTGTTCAGAATAGCTGAATGGTCTGGTGGACCACTTGAGTAAGGTTCCTCAGAGGTGCCCCACACACTGCTCCCCGGGCGCCGTGTTCCTGGCTGCCTGCTGCTTCACTTGGTGAATGGGTTAAATGCAGAGAAAGAGTTTTGTGCTGTTCACACTGTGTGCTGTGGTGTGTTCACGTATGACAAAATGGTCACTTTACTACAGGGCACTTTACTACCTCCAGTGATTGAGCTAATATCCGTGGCCCACGCTGTAGCTGTTGTAGGTTTTAGCTAACTGATCTGCTGGATTACTTTGTATTCTCATTAGGAATAGCTTCTTTTGGGTTTTAACTAACTGATCTGGTGGATCACTCTGCTGTTTCTCACTAGGGATAGATGTTATTAGGAAATTAGGACGCACCAGCGCTTCCATTTCTGGCATCTTTGATACCACCTACGGCTGGAAAACTTTGGTCTTGACTGGCAATGTTCTCATTGAGAGTCCTTCCTTCCACCATCAGAGCACTGTGTCAGCCACTTATGTAGCTGCATGACGATGTGTCATAGTTAATGTTCCCCTCTGATGTTGAAGAACTTGACAGCGCTGCCTGCCTTGAGGCTTAAGGAGATGTTATGATGGGGTTCATATTATTTTTATAAACTCGTTTTAGAAAAGACCTGTAGGTACTTTTTTCTTCTGGTAGTCCTCAATAAATGATCTATGATGGTCCAATAATTATATATATATATATATATATATATATATGATTGTCTTCAGATTTTCAATAGCATTACATTTCGTGCTAGCTTTTTGTTTGGATTCTCTCTCATTAAAAGTTAAGATTAGGCTTACAGTACGTCTTAGGTTTAAGGTTAAAGAAAAAATCAGTCATTGTGAATTGTAAATTAAAAGGCCTTGTCGTTGAACCCCACCACAAAGTCCTCTTACTGTGGACTGTAGAAAAAAATCCTCTTTGGAGAACAATATCATCAAATTCTTCTGTGGTTTTATTACCTAAACATTCATAATTTATTTTTCAATGAACATTTTCCAGCCTCAGCTTATCCCTCAGAATGAAACTTTTTGTTACTTTGCTTTTAAGACTGTTTAAAAACGACCTCTGTTCTGACTGGTTGCTGAAGCTGAACGCTCCTTGTAACTTTGGCGCATATCGGTGTAGCTAAATTGCTGTAAACTGTATAGACAGACACATGTTTGTTTTTGTGACATCACAAGAATAATTAAGTCAAAATGTGCTGTCTTTGCAGCTAATTTTTCTTATATGGACACTATGGGCTTTAGGTCAATACTACTTTTTGAAACTTGGCCGAGTAAGCCAAAATAGTGTTTAGTTCACTGTGATATGGGCCTTTTAATGAGAAGGTGAGCAAAATATCTACAGTATCTATATCTAAATATCTAAAAAGTTTCTACAGTGGACTACATAAATAAACTGCTCTGTGCCTCTTGTTTATTTGACAGTCCTTTACCCTAAAACGACAAGAAGGAGGCACTATTTTGGAGGGAACCTGGAGGCACAGGAGCTCCGGTTAGGGGAGGTAGGAGTAACACAGGAGTGAGAGGGAGACAGCAGTCGCAGAGGGAAAAATCTGAAATGATGCCTTGTCTGGTTCATAAAGTTCACGGTCAACAATCCGAATGGATTTCTCATTCTGCCGCTGGTGGCGGTATGTGCTGTGGTTTGACACGGCTTTGTGCAGTCCTAATACTCACATACACAGACGCGCGCGCACACACACATACACACACACACACGCCCTCCTCCAGCTCTCCGAAGTGGCCACCCTGCCGTCACTCAGTCCTCTCCTTGTTAGAGTGTTAATAAACAGCAGGGCTGGCAAACACCTCGCTTCATTACAGGCTGACCGGAGCTCCATACCAGGCAGTTTCTAGTCTCTGCTGGGTGATGATGGGGCCGCAGCTGCTCCTTCGGAGAGAGAATTCCTCTGCCCTCATCTGTCAGCCTTTCACGGGCCCTCACACTGTTAGGCCTACACATTGCTGCTATTTTGTCCAGTAATAGCATACAGTGTAGATTGAAGTATTGTAAGTTAATCTCCAAAATGTATTTTAGTAATTACCTATTTAACCTCCTTAACTCTGTATTTCCAGATTTGAATTCCTTACATCTTTCCCTCAAGAATAACTTCAACGTTTCCATTTTCAATCTTCAGTGTTTCGTATTTACAGAATAGTTATCATCAGGATACAATAAAAGTCTTGGAATTCTGGTATTTCTCAAATAACTTTTCAAATAAGAGGCATTCTGGATCTTAATAATTACATAATAACAGTGATGGCTGGTCATGATATTGGGATTTTAGGAAATCTGAGAGAAAATACATAGACAAAAATGTACATATATATATATATATATATACAAACACAGGTCACGTTTTTTTCAAATATTTTATATTTAAAGTAATTCAAATGCTAGTGTACGCTTTATAAAATACAAAGAAATATAAATGATCAATATCAATATTAGAATCAGCCACAACAAGGCATTAATCTGTCCCGGTAATTCCAGGTTTATTAAGTGCAATTCCAGACTTACCTGTATACTGTAAGCAGACAGATACTTGAGGGCCAGAGGAGAAATAAAAATGAGAACTTGGTTATGAGGGGTAGAATAGCAGTGAAAACACTCTGATTAGGCAAATGAAATATGCTCAGCCACATAACTGTCACAATTTGTAATTTGTGCACCTTTTAACTCCCTGACCTCTGCAGTGGAAATGCAAATTGCTCGCATACCGCAAGCAGCGGTATGGCCCGGCTCCAGACTCGCTTTTTTTTTTATTTGTCGCCAGAGCACAGAGCAGAAATTTCCTGTTGCAAAAACGGAATATGGGATTAATGCTGTCAGTGCACTGTATGTCCAAGCTATGGCTGATGGGCAGGCCCGGCTTGTCTCTCCTTGTCATATCACACTGTAGCCTTCATCTCCACATGCTCATAATCTTCTGAAAAGCTTTTCCCGCAAGCGGCTTCTTAAGGTGTTATTTGAAATGTCTTTGCGATAATTCTATTAAGGTTGTTTACACGTCAAGGCAGAGCTGTTGGGGGAGAAGGAGAAGGAGTGTGTTTGAATAGAAACCAAGCTTACGATACACTACACGCACAGCTTTCAATGCTAATCCTTAGAAAGGAGTAAAATCCTCCAGAGGTGTTTTACTAGAAGCTATACACTTTCAACCAAATGGATTTGTTAAAAAAGCAAAGGCCAAGTACACATTAAAAAATGGGCTAAAATCATTCGTTGGGACGATGCCATAAGAGACACACTTTTGGTTCCTTAAAGAACCTTCCAGTGGTTGGTTCTTTAAAGAACTATTTTTGGTGGAGTCAATCAGCTAAGACACATTGTGAGTTCTCCTTCGTGGTTCCTTTGAGAATGTTTCATTGGATGATTCTTTCAAGAACCATTTTTGGTACAGTCAGTCAGCCAAGACATGCTAGAAGTTTTCCTTCTTGGTTCTTTCAAGAACCTTTCAATAGATGGTTCTTCCAAAAACTCTTTAATGGATGGTTCTTTAAAGAACCATTTTGGTGGAGTCAGTTAACTAAGACATGTTGCGTTTTTTTAATTGGTTCGCTTTGAGAACCTTTCATTGGATGGTTATTTCAAGAACCATATTTGGTGTAGTTCATCAGCCAAGACATGCTTGAAGTTTTCCTTCTTGGTTCCTTCAAGAATTTTACTTGGATAGTTCTTTAAAGAACCATTTTTGGTGTAGTCAGTCAGCCAAAACAATGCTTGGGATTTTCCATCTTGGTTTCTTCAAGAACCTTCAAGAAGTGGATGGTTCTTTATAGAACCATCTTTGTAAATGAGATGCAGGAATCTGAAGAGCCTTTTTGAAATGTAAAGAACCTTCACATAATTTAAGTCTCATCAGTCTCTTGATTCTTCAAAAAATGGTCCTTCACAGTTGCACATCTAATCCACTGGGAGGTTCTTCTACAACTCTTTTGGCGCCTTTATTTTTGTAAGAGTGTACGGCAGACACCTTTGGCGGCGAGATAATACCGTTTTGAAAAAAATCCAATATTTGTAGACATAATTCTCTGGGCATGGGACAGGTTTACAGTCTCGTGCTGGCAGAAGAAAATTCCAGAAATAAACTTTCCAGACTGCGGGAGTGAAAACAACTCCCTTTCTTTTTAGTGAGCGCGACTGGCCTCGGCCCGATATTCATCAGTGAGGATAACCTCTGACCCCTGGAATCATATGACACTGTGTGGTGCAGATCCTGCTGTAGCCAGCCAGTCTGACTGTGGCAGCATCTCTCCCTCACTCGCTCGCTCACACGTCTCTCTCTCTCTCTCTCTCTCTCTCTCTCTCACCCTCCCCTTCTCCCTTCCCGTCTCTCCTTACCTCACTCTATCTAGCTCACTTTCTCTCTCTCATGATAGCTTTACTGGCATTAAATGAATAGTTGGACGTTTTAAATTTAAACAGTTTTCCATTTGTAGTCAATCAGCCAAGATATGTTTAGAGTTTTGCTTCTTTTGTCTAGAATTGGAGCCGAGAGGCTAAATTTGCTAAAAAAAACCATTAGATTATACTAGTCACCCAAGCCTTTTCCATAAATATATACCCAAAACGTCTCTCGCCCCTCTCAAACTGCAGCCATCTCTTCATTAAGGTGGTGTAGACTTGTTAATGTGGTTTAGGACACTCAAAACTTCAAAGTATGAAAGTGGCAGGCAGATCCAAATTAGTCCTCTGTTTTCCAAACCAACTCTAATATTGCCTGAAATCGTTGCCTGTAGTGGTGAAGGTTAGTTTTACAGCTCACAGTAAGTCATACTGCATCGTAAACCGCATCCACAAGTCTGGATGAGGTCTGAACAGTTTGAGAAAATTTTTGTTTAGTATTCTTAAAGAAACAAATTGGTGTGACTATTGACTTGTAGTGTTTGCGAATGACATTAGATTTGTAGCTCCAATACTAACCTGAAGAAACAAATTTGAATTCTAGATGTCTTTGCAGATTGACAAAATATGGGGAAAGTGGAAAATCATGTAAATTTCATTTAAACACAGTTTAGCGATATTTATAATTGTATATAATAGTATTAAATGCATAATTTAAATTTTAAATGTATTTGTCTCATGTACTTTCACTCATTTCTTTGCTTCTCCCTCCTAGTACGTCTCAGTCTTTTTTAATACAAAGCGCCTGACTGACTTGTTATAGTACTCGCTCACTCGTTCTGTCACATTTAGCAGCTTAATGGTTCTTCACAGAGGGGCAATATTATCAAAGTCAAACAGCTTCTGGCGCTTCATAAGAGCAGCACTTCTTGTCAGTGACACTGTGTTCTCTCTTTGGGGTCTCCCTTGCCACATTCTGAGGATAATTGGTGCCGTGTTGTCAACGTTCGTATTGGAAACACTCTTTCACACCTTTTCTAGTCTCCTTGCAGCTGGAAAAACATCAACGTAGTCAGTCAACCTAGACGCTTGGTGTCTGAAGTTTGCTTCATTGGTTTGCACTGGAGTTATAGGATTTATGTAGCTATCATTATACACTCGTACAAACGGCATTCCAAAATAACACACTTGCCTCAATCTGTGCTGAGATCAAGTAATCTTGGCTAGATTTGTTTTTGTGATTTCTGACACTAGGGCATGTGGTTAAATAGAAAAACTGACAAAAACAATAGCGGCCTGCTGAAGCCTGCATTTTGTCCATATTTGCAAAACCAAACAATCAAACTGTGCACATGTTGTTTTGGCTGATCAACTGAAGAGGAACTTAAGAGGAACTGAGTATGTTTGACTCCATTATCATTTTCATTTTAGGAGCATCTTACACCAGTGAAAGAATCCAACTCTTGGGGCTTTCAGCCTCTCCAATCAGGTGGGTTCAGACGCTGCTTTTCCACACCGTGTGACAGACAGAACTTGCTGCTGACAGGCCTCTCTCATCTCTGGGGCCAGCACACACAGGCGCCCCTCGGAGGACCCTGATCCTAACAGATTTGATAAGGTGGAACCAGAGAGACTCCGGGTGAGCTATGTGTGTTTCTGAGCTGTATTCCTTGTCTAGGTCATGCTATCAGTGTCTGAGGCATGTTGGTACTACACTGAGTCTTAAATGTCGGTTTGCATGTGAACTGCGTGTCTATATAGTTCGTTTTTGGCTGCAGTCCAACCCCTCAAAGCGTGCTTAATTATAGCCAATAATTACAAATTCCTGCAGGAGATTGAGAAATATTGCATTTTTGAGGTCTGCAAAATGCATTTGAAAAAGCAAGGAGAAATTCCCAGCGTCCCACCATTGATCAGATTTCTCCAGACGCTGGGCTTCATTCATCAGTCTGATCTTAAGAAAACAGCATACTTCATCTTGGGCAGGAAAACAAGATCAAATGCATGGAACATAAGCAAGCACCTGATTCTGGTTGTAAGTGCTGTACCTTTATCTACTTTATCATGAATGTGAGTGCCTAAAGAAACCATAAAGGCAATATGATGCGAGATATTTGTTCAAAAAGGAAGTTAAATGAAGAAATATCTTCTCCATCAGGGCCTCCAACAATAGGCCTGCAAATGTGCTTGGTTTGGTGTAGTGCAATCTGAAGTAGTGGATACTGTAATGGGTACAAAAACTATGTCCAAAAGTTTGTAGATATCTGTTCATCCAACATTTCTTCTGAAATTCCACATTGAGGATTCAAGATTCTTGATTTGAAATGGAAGTTTGTCCCCCCTATTGCTGCAGTAAAAGCCTCTACTCTTCTGGAAAGGCTCTACAGCAGATGTGTAAAATTTGGTTGCATTCAGCCAAAAAAGCATTATCACGGTCAGTACTGATGATTAGTTCTGGATCACAAACACCACTCCAACTCATCCCAGAGATATTGGTTGGAGCTCCATCACTCCAGAGGGCACAGTTCCACACGACCACTGACCAGTGCTGGTGGGGTTTATACCTCTCTATCTGTGCTAACACATTATCATTATGTGCAATATCTTATTATGTGCAATAGTCTTACCATGTGAAATAGAACTACTTATATCAATATTACTTATATGCTACTGATCTCTATTACATGCAATAACTCACTATTCACTCACTAATGACTATTCATGTTACTAGTGATTCACTAAACTGTAAGTTTCTTAGCTATAGTATTAATACCCCAGCATTTGTGTATATAGCATAGTGTAGTTCATATTGAGTATTTTCTGCAGAGTTTTTATTGGATTTATTCGAACTATATATTTTATATTGTTCTTGTCTCTGTGTGTCCGTGCAGTCATAACATAAGCAATTTCCTCCGGAATCAATAAAGTTTTCTGATTATGATACTGATTCTGATTCTTGGCATTGGTCATTGGTGACCTTCATGTGAGAAGGAGTGTCTGGATTCTTTGTTTGTTTTTGTTTGTGTGGGATTATAGCCAGTTGGGCAGCAGCATGGTCACCAGGCAGAGGTCAGCATCAGCTTTTTTATTTTGTTTAGTTATGTTCAGTCATTAAAGACATTTCAGCAGACTTTATATGTATTGGAAGAGAAACAGAATGACTTTTCAATCTGCTAAATTGGGGGCTTTCTTTTCAAACTTAAAAATTGTGATAAGGGAAGGACCTAATACACAGTGAAGTGAGCAACACTCCATTTAAATATACTGGCTGGTAATGCCCTTGTCCACAGAGAAACCTGAGACCACAATCTGTCTTTAAAACTGCATCTTAGTAGATTATCATCCAATCATCAATGATCCAGTAAGAAATATACATCATTTTGACTGCTTGTGGTGTTCATTGTTATTAATTAGCCTTCATTTTAAAGCTGGTAAACTGACCCTTTTATTTACTTATTTGTTTATTTACTTATGTGTTTGGAATCTCTTTTGGGTTATATTGTTATTGAAGTCTGTGACATTAAAATATTGGCTTTAAAAAAAGCTACTCTCTCTGCTTTTATTTTTAAACTGTTTACAATGTGCCCAGGCAGATGGGGGCCTGTCGCCCCAACCAAAAATCCTGCTTTGGGCTCCCCAAAATACTAGAGCTAGCCCTGAATATCCTTGTTTGCTTTACTAAAGAGGTTAAATAATTTGCTCACTGCGGTTTGCCTAGGCAAAGACAAGTCCTGTGGAAAAATCCACTCCTCATTGTCCATTCCTCCCCTTGTCCAAATGCATAATGTAAGCTCTATGCACTTCTGAGCCTTGAGGCTAATTTATCAAGTCACAGGGCATGTCTGAAGTAGGAGAAAATAGAAAGAAATCTGGCAAATATACTTTAATAAAGATGTAAAAGGTGTTCTTAGCATACAATTACAGAAATCTTAATGAACGCTGACATGTTTACATTGTTGTTACACAATTTATCATCAAATCCGTGCACATAATGCAATTGATGAATGAGGCCCATTTTTCTTGTCATCTGTCCGAGACCAACAACTATCAGTGCCTGTGTTTGGCAGGCAATGGCCAAGCCTCTGCCACTCTTCATTTTCCCACCGTATACAACTCACTGACTGATCAGGGGTTATGAAGCATTCTTCGTAAATTAGTCATATTGGAAGTGGAGTCGGAGACACAGAGCCAGCGTGTGTGTGAGGGCAGGCAGCGCTAGCGGGAGCAGGGCCCAGGGCGTGAGGCGACATGTTTGGCTGCTGTGCCCTGCCCCAGCTGGGGCTGGGAGGTGCTGCTGTAATTAAGGCCTGCTGTGGTAATGCTATGCACAGGGCACACACCCCCCACCACCCCCTCCCACACACACACAGCTCATGAAGTTAGTGTAGAACTCATTAGCATTAGCGCCTGAAACTGTCTGACTTCAGCGCTCCCATCTTCCCTTTGTATGAACCAAAATTTGAGCTAATGACATGAATAAGTTTCATATGACTGGCTGTGCTTAAAACCAGTGGCAAAGCAGGACCATTAAAGCTAGGCCTTTGGTTCAAACCATAAAAAACAAGACAAAATCCCATCTACAGTCATGGGCGCCGGAACCATTATAGCAGTACAAAATAATTTGTTTCGTCCCCCCCCACTTTTCCCCTCCCCGAGCACAGACGTAGAGAGCACCGCGCATCCCCCCCAGACTACAGCCGAGACATAGAGCCCTGCGTCCCCCTAACATTAAAAAGGCTTCCGGCGCCCATGTACATGTACATATTAATACTAATATGTACCAGTGCCCTTATTTGATTTCTAGTAATATATGCCAATACTGATGCATATGAACATTTTTGGGCTGTTCTAGATTAGACACAGGCATCCACAGCTTGTGACAGAAATATTAACATATTTGACCTTGCATGCAACATTTTTACAGTGACACTTTCAGTAAAGTGCCCTGACACAGAACTATCATCGCTGGTTTCCTTTTCTAACAACTGACTGAAACCTGGTTAGACAGTGATGTCTCAATAACTTCCAGAGAGCCTAGAGTGATGTTTTTTCTCACTAATTTGCTTCCACATACTGTAAATCAAAATATGTTTGGTCAACTCCAGTGTCACTACTTCTGGTTCCTGAAGTCCAACCAATGAGAGATATAACCTGGCTGTACTGTTGCAACTGAAGACTTTGGGACCAAAATGGACCACTGCTGAGCACAAGGCCCCAGTCAATCGCATGCAGCCCTGCTACTACCTGAGCATGACGGCTGGCCACTGAGTTGGGGTCTATGCCAGCTCACAAGTGGTTTGCAGCTGTCAGGAAAGCCTTCACTTGGACCTACCCCACTCCAGCCCACTTGCTATCCACCACTGGTGGGGTGGTGATGGTGGGAGCGCTTTTAGAGAACATGTGTGAGGTAGGACCAAGAGGACAGCTTGGGCCTTTTCTGAGAAGAGATTGTTTTTGAGCAAGGCTACACTGACGCAAGCTGCAGCAGAGCCGTCAAGCAGTGTAAGTGTGTGTGTGTGTTTGGGTGCATGGCGCAGTGGGCGGCTGTGGAGTGGATTGGCTCTCGGTGGTCGTGCCCAGAGACTGCGTCTGTGTTTCCAGTGGCTAGGCTGCTAGGCCATGTACGCCCTGCTAGCATGAATGCTGCTTTGTCAGGATTTTTCCAAGTGCTGCAGCTGTCTGTCTTTTCAGTGATGTCTTGGGTGTTGAGCTAACACACTTGGTCTAGCATGCAAATTAGTGGCGTAATGACATTTTCTGAAAATGGATGCGGTTGCTGCCACGCAACAACATTATCGCTGAGCACATAATCACCTACGATCGGCTACACAAATCCTCTCAAAGTAGCCAATGAACACTTTTATGAGTGGTGTTAGTTAACTCAAGCGAATGGATGCTCAGTGATGGAGATGAACATGTTTTAAGGGGGCATTGTATAAGGGGCAGCGCTGGCATGTGACATTTTGGTGGCCTTGGCACCATCTTCAGTCCAGTCTGTTTTTTTGATGACGGGGAAAGGGGTTCACTGGCCCGTCAAAGTGGTCGAGTCTTGCCTCTCCTCCTGTTTGAAAAATGTGGTACTGTGATTCCAGCATCTATTCCCAGCAGTCTGGGCTAAAGGAGTTGGTCGCTGTCAAATTTACAGGCACTGATTAGCAGCGCTCTGATCCAGGTACGTTGGTCATTATCAGACTCACAGTACTCTAGTGGTCACTGTGGGGCCAGGCATCTTTTGGGGGTGGAGGGTAGGGTTGCCATCCTTTCTAAAGTGCCACCATAGATGATTTCTAGTTTGTATACATAAGGAGCCCTCACAAGGAGCCACTGGATTTAAAAGTGATATACACAACTGTTTCAGAAATGTGTGGAAACACTTTTGTTATTGTTACTGCATGTACATAATAACTTATACCATGTGGATTTAAATATTACAGACTGTCTGGCAAAAGGTATTTGATATTTATTCAATATATCAAGAGTTCAGTAAAAAAGAGGTTACTGAATACTGAATAATACGCTCAGCCCCGATGCCAGGGCCAAATTATGAGTAAGATGTCTGAAAATCATGAAGGGGCTGGGTGGGGGACATGGATGTGCAGCACATCCATGTTGCAAAAAACAGCTTTGTGGCCAAAAATCTACAGTAGATCTGTGAATAGTGTAATTAGTAGGACGTGATGATTAATTGCTGGGGCATCACCTCACTAATCCCACTGACGCCAGGCCTGAATGTTCTGTAAATATTTACATTTGTTTTGGATTTTTTCCCTTAACTCTATGCTATACCACTTTATTTGTCATTTTAGAATCATGTACAGCACCGTTCATCATTCTGGAGACATCTAAAATGTCTTTATTTTCACTGACATCTTCCTACATATTTGATCCCTGTAAAATCACACAGGGTTATCATATAAAAATAATTTTGTGCATCTGCAACTACAATGGTTTTAATCATAATTAGAAAACATTGATTTGAAATTGCTGAACAGTGATTTCAAACTTTTGAACAGTTGTGTATGTTCGAGATGAGGACTTGTGTCAGCGCCTGGGACTCGAGTCGCACCCAAGATCAAAACCGATTAAACTTTATTGTAGAAAAGAAATAAAATGTTCGTGGCTACTCATGCTGAAATTACAGACCATTTACAAAAACCTCAGCAGTCATCTTGCCTTTATAACATCCTGCTTAACATTCCGTAGAAAAGTTTCGTATGAGTAGGTGAAAAGTTCAGTATGAGTAGAAAAGTTCAGTACGAGTAGAAGTTTAGGTGGGGCTAAACGTCTGCAGGCCGAAAATATGTAAACAGGTTTTTGTGGCATCACTAAAAAAAAGAAATTCATTTAAAACAGGTTGTTTTTGGAGCTAGGTTCCATATATGGACTGCATGAAAAGTACATTTTTATATATGCATTAAAATTATATGATACATGAAAATCAGAATCAGAATCAGAAAATGGAGGAAATTGCTTATGCTACGACTGCACAGACTCACAGGGACACAAAGACAAGAACAATGTAAAATATAATATAGTATAAGTCAAATAAAAGTCAAAATAAAACTCTCCAGAGATACACAGAAAATGCTTAATACTAAATACACTATGCTATGTAGAAGAAATGCCTGTGGTCAGTAAGAGATGTGGATATAACATACACATATTAGTGACACATATTGGACATACTATTGCATAAGTAGTGACATTTGTGACATAAGTAATGTCTAAGTAGTGATATTGCACATGATAGGACTGTTGCACATAAAAAGCAATTGCACATAATAATATAGATATTAAAGATATTACACATAATGATAATGATTAAGCACACCATAAGAAATTGCACATCTGAGAAGCAGCAGGTTGTTGCACAGATTATTGTGTGGGCATGTGACAGGGGAGGAGTTATAGAGTCTGATGGGTGGATGTGTGACAGGGGAGGAGTTATAGAGTCTGATGGGTGGGTGTGTGACAGGGGAGGAGTTATAGAGTCTGACGGATGGGTGTGTGACAAGGGAGGAGTTATAGAGTCTGATGGGTGGGTGTGTGACAGGGGAGGAGTTATAGAGTCTGACGGACGGGTGTGTGACAAGGGAGGAGTTATAGAGTCTGACGGATGGGTGTGTGACAAGGGAGGAGTTATAGAGTCTGATGGTGGGTGTGTGACGGGGGAGGAGTTATAGAGTCTGATGGACGGGTGTGTGACAGGGGAGGAGTTACAGAGTCTGACAGATGGGTCTGTGACAGGGGGAGGAGTGGTAGAGTCTGATGGATGGGTGTGTGACAGGGGAGGAGTCATAGAGTCTGATGGACGGGTGTGTGACAGGGGAGGAGTTACAGAGTCTGACAGATGGGTCTGTGACAGGGGGAGGAG
>JBBPCZ010000142.1:6431695-6444690 GCA_037974445.1 Brycinus macrolepidotus | reverse complement strand
GTGCCTGTCACTACCCCTGCTTTTTGCCCCTGTATCGGCCCTCGTGCCTGGTTTCGTTTTCCCCCGTGTAAATAAACTCCTCTTCAAGTATGGAAATCCGCGCCTGTGCCTCCTTCCTTGATGGGTACGCCCCCAACGTGACAGTCTGAAACCATATTAACTAGTCTTTTCGGCATCTATCTGTGATTTGATCATCTTGACTGGGTACATCTGGGCTAAGATAAAAATAGTACAAATTAGATTTGTCAAAGCAACTGGCAGGTCTAACATGGATACAGATGTGGTTTTCTAAATGGCTCTGGCCTTTAGGATCAAGCCTTTATCCAGTGACAAAAATGACATTTCAGACCTTCCCTCACTTTGCTTCTTCTCTTTCGAGTGAGTCTCATTTCTCAAACTAACGTGGGATGGGGAACTGAAGTGCGAGAAAAATGAAACCACTGAACTGACAGCTTTATTTTTCAGCATGTTTGAAATACAAGAACAAGTTGTTTGACAGTTTTTATTACAAGTACAAATCTTCAAATATAAAACTGGAAAGTTAAATTCACAGGAGAAAGAGGCTGATAAACCACACAGACCATGAAGTAATTTGTACCCATTTCACAGATTCCACCTTACGACAGGAACACATTGTGTCTATATTGTCTGAGCCTGAGGACGTCATAAACATTGTTGGAAACAGGTAGGAACCAAGACGGTACATCAAATCAAGTCAAGTCATCAAGTTACCTGGAGTTATTCACGAGTCTGCCAAAATATGAGATTCATCGAATTACATAGAAACGTGTAAACCTCAACTATTGTAATGTAATGGAGGACGCGTTCCAACGTGGAGGCCAAGTGTTGAATCTATTATCCAACTGGATTTCAATGACTTCAAGGAATATCGTAGCCCCTTGGGCACTATTCACCATGTTTAGGCAGTAGCTTGGACTCTGCAGCTTCAGGTAAGTCCATCAGGGATCACATCTCATAGGCCCACTGCAGATGTTAAGTTCACTGGGGCCAGATGTGCTCCCCACTGTTCCTCTTTGATTTAAAACCCACAGGACAGTACCAGGATGGCTCAGAGGAATCTAATGCAGTTCCCATGCCTTCTCCACACCACTCCAGGATCTCCCCCCGCCGGCAAGTAGTTCTGAAAGCAAGTAAGTAACTTGCTCTACACCCATAGAAAAGTACACTCATGGTACAACATTATGGGGTGGAACTGTGAAAAACATAAACAGCATTTTACCATATTGTATTATTGTATGAATAACATGGAAAGAAATCTTCAGCTATTGTCACTGAAAGGTAAAGTTGAAAGCACAATGACCATAATGGCAAGTTCCTCTACTGTGATTTTCCTCCTTTAAGTTATAAAACAGATCTGATAGACAAAAGCTTGACATATTCTGAAGAACAGATTCACTTCTGAGCACTGTCTCAAATCACCTGAAAAAGTGACACATTTACAAAATTGCCCTACGATTACTAAGAAAGAAAAACCTTTAGACCTTTTTTTCCTCAAGATTACTCCGTATTGCATGTTTTCATGTAGCTACTGTTGTCATTCTCCACTGCTGTTTGCTCCTATGACATGTCTTAAAGGGAATTCCACCATTTTTCCCCCCAAAATGTATCTATAATTCAATCGTTAAGATTGTTAAGTCATTCAGATTTAATGGGAAATACTCTGTTCTAGAGAAACTTAAAGAATTGTTTGCAGCAGTGTTGATCAGAACCAGACATCATTAGCTCTAAATGCTACCTTACACAATGAAAAGGTTAAAGATACGTTATCTGATCTCTGATACATTGTTGAATAGTTTAGCGAGAAATTTGACTTGATATGTTTTTTGGAAACGATCATGGCAAAGAGGTGCATGCAAAGCAATAGTACCCCATTAAAAAAAAAAAAGTATTTTACCATTATCAGTGTTAAAATATAAACAACTGAGAAGACATGTACAGTATTTGTTTGCATCGTAGACAATGTGACCCCTGGTTCCTATCACCACTGCTGTAAAGAAATCTGGGAGAAATTTGAATAAAGTTTCTCTACAACGCAACATTTCACACCAAACCACTCTGAATGTTTTTGTATTAACCAATGAATTAAGCATACATTTTGGAAAATTGGTTTCATTCCCCTTAAATGTTTAACAGTAATGAGTGAAAACATCCTCATTACACTTTCATAAGCACACTATTGACACAACAGCATTATAATTGTAAACATCAAAACTAGAACATCTTGTTTTTTCTTCCCTTTGCAGAATGCTTAAAATGAAACTACGCAAGACTGTCAAGGGATCACTAAGAGACCCAACTGCCTATTTTCAGAAACTTAGAATTAACTAATTACATTATAGAGAAACTGAAAATTATGTTTTTTCATTTGAAATCCAAAACAGAAGTACTTTCTCTAGCTCTGTTGTTGTTGTGCATCAGCCAAATCCCACATTATGCTTAGTTTGCCGCATAGCTGGCAGAACACGTAGTGCTATCTGTCTCAGTCCACTTGTTAGGACATGATATATTGACCTTCCGATAATATGATCGTTTCTGGTCCAAGCCTCTACATGTTAAAAATCCTTTACATTTTCTACCAAGTTTTTAGGGAATATAGGAAGATACACTATATGGACAAAAGTATTGGGACACCTGACCATTACACCAACAGGGACTTTAATGACATTGCATTCAAATACACAGCACAGTTTTTGTGCTTACATTAATGCCAGTGGGAGTTTGCAACTCTTTAGCTATGGAATCAGTCTTCCGCTTCATAGCTGAGTTGCTGTTGTTCGTAAACGCTTCCACTTGCCAATAATACCACTTACAGTTGACCGTGGAAAATCCAGCAGGGATGAAATCTCAAGAACCGTCTTATTGCAAATGTGGCATCCTATCACAGCACCACGCTTAAAGTCACTGAGTCACTGAGCTCTTCAGAACAACCCAAATGTTTGTAAATGGAGACTGCATGGCTAGGTGCTTGATTTTATACACCTGTTGCAAAGAGCGTGATTCAAACACCTGAATTCAAAAATTGAGAAGTGTGTCCCAATACGTTTGTCCATATAGTGTATTTCAAGACATCTGACTTTATAATTTTCTGTTCCACCACAAATCAGACTGACTTCAGCCTTGCCAAGTGCACAAAGAAAAAAAAAACTGGACAAAGATATTATTAATAGAGGGGGCATTATTTCAGCCTGTGCTGCACGTTTAGGGTGATAAAGGAGCGTCGTATTTCTTTTGGGATCTGAAGGAGCATTTGGATCCAGAAACGGCTATTACGTCTTAACAGCCAGACAGTCTTTTATTATTTTTGATTATAATCTTTTATTATAATGCTTTTATTATTCCGCTAGTGTGCTCTTACATTACAATGTGTTACAGGTATAGAGTTAATACAGATCACTATGCTGTTCAAACAAAAAGAAATTAATGTCCATTTTTTTTGGGGGGGGGGGGAGGGGGGTAATTTTTCTAAACATTAAGAACAAAGCAGCTGTTGTTTACACTGTGTCCACATTTCATGAAGAATAGACCAATAGAAATGGTCCAATGACCAATAGAAATGGAATAAAATGTCTCTTATAATGTCTTTATAATGTCAAATTTTAATTTTTTTACATTTTTGTGGTCCTTTTGTTGTTTTGGCTTTCTTTTTGGGACAGTGGCGAAATGCTGAAATTCCTAGTTAATAACAGTTCAGTGCTCAGAAATGTTCCACACTGAATGATACATTTTTTCTGATACATTTTTTTTTACATTGTTTCAACTTCAGTTCACACCTTACAAGCTCCTTCTTTTAAATTCATGTTGTGCTTTTGCAGTTTCAGTATAAAATGTGCTGACTGACTGAACCGGTATGTTACAATACAGCTGAAGTAAACAGTAGAAAAAGTGACATAAAAGACTAAACGACCTTAAAAGATTATAATGCAGCCCTGAAACTGAGAGGCGAATGGAAAACCAAGTACTGCCTGTTTAGAAGTACATCAAAACGAATGTGTTAGTTAAACAATGAATGATGCCAGACAAGGCTGGATATATTCTGTCTAAATGCCCAGGATAAAAGCACATAAATCATAATTCTACATAAATGTATAGTATTCCGTTCTACCATTTACAAACATATTCACCAATGATATCAAGCCTACGTCTTTACTTTATATATCTTTGCTTGGGCAGGTCCTTCAAAGCTCTTGAGCTCATTGTGCTCTTGTTAGGACATACAAACACCATTTCTTATTACGACATCAACAAACTCGGGATGGGTCATTTTTTTTTCTTTAAGTCTCTGCAATATGTCTCCATTCAGGTCTGTTTTTTCCAAGATGGATCAGGAGAGGAAGCGGCTCATTCATGATGTAATAACTGGCACTTCCATCTCTTTCTATGCTATCAGACCTCGCTGCTACGAGGCGCTCTCCTTTTGATTGAGACGTTTCCTTTAGTCAGCTGTGCTTTAGCTCTGCCCATTCTTCCCCACACTGCCCGGACCCTCAGCTCTACGAGATAAGCTGATCCTCCTTTCAAACGCAGAGCTCCGAGTGAAGTGATCATCAAAGAGCTTCTCTCTATGCTGCGCGGAAAACTCCCATCCGTGAGCACAACTCCTCCGAGAACGCTGCGGTCAGATTTCATTGGCCTCGGTTCTAGAGAGACGTTTCAAAATGTGGAGGAGAAAAGTTCTTCTGCTTCCAATATCCAGCTGTACCAAAAGAAAGGCCTGGCTTTTTTACAGCACCGGAGGTGTAACAAGTCTGAGGGCAGAAGGCCCCCAAGGACTAACCAGAAATTCTGCTTTTGAGCCAGTCCCACTCCAGAGACATTAGACAAACACTGGATCTCGGATCAACGCTTGGGAGCCCCTGAACCAGGAAAGCCTGGAAACAGCCTGGTTGTTGTTTTCTGTTTTAGTTTGGTTTCTGTTTTTGTCGGGGGAAAGGGGAAAGGGTGCCGGGCCTTCTGGGTAACATGTGGTTCTGCTCAAGGGCTGGCGGGGGCTTTAGGGGAGGGGCAAGACCCCTGACTGTCAAAACTCGCTGTCCTGGTTTTCCACTGGAAAAAAGAGAAAGAGAACATGTACAAAGGCAAATCAGTGAGATACAAACCATGGCGATTTCCCCCATAAGAAAATCTGGCCATAAATAGCTAACATGCAAGAGGATTACTCCCACAAAGCACTTGATCTTTTTTTTTTCAATAATTACCATTTTGGAACAGATCAAAATGAAGATA
The DNA here is from genome assembly GCA_037974445.1 of Brycinus macrolepidotus. Classification (NCBI taxonomy): domain Eukaryota; kingdom Metazoa; phylum Chordata; class Actinopteri; order Characiformes; family Alestidae; genus Brycinus; species Brycinus macrolepidotus. The sequence goes on along the minus strand of JBBPCZ010000142.1, from coordinate 6,439,446 downwards.
ACATCCGCTATATCTATATATATCAGCATTATCATACTCCCCTAATGAATGATTCATACTGCACAGCAGACGTTGGGAGAAGAGTCAAGAGGGATGTGAAGATTTTCAAAGAGCTGGCAGTCAGCATCGGGGGCGATTTTAAAGATAAGTCTTAGTTGAAATATATTTCTTATCTCTCAAAGTAAACCCTGAATCAGAAAGTTAATCGCATTTCCTTCCCACTGGGACTCTGCTGGGATCATTTAAGCTTACTTTGGAAATGAAAAAGCAACTAACCTCTTTTTCTGATTTCTTGGGCTCCAGAAGAGGGTGCCAGTGTGCAATGGGCTTACGAGGGTACGCCAACATTTCGTTCCAGTGGTCTCTGCCCAGTCCTTCAGCTCCACACCCCACACGGTTCACACCAATGATCTCGTTATGACCTACCCTGGAGATCAAAGGTGTAAGGGTTTAGTATTGTTCTTGCCAAATAGCCATTCTATATCTATTCATATGTTATACAGACAGGTTTTGCAATGTACTATAGCTAAAAGCACAACTATTTGGCTCAGTGAATGAATATGATAGCCATACAATTTCAAGACATTGTTTCTTTCGGTGTGAAAAGGAAAAGTGAGCTATTGCGATGATGAGAAAGCCCAAATGTCTGTCAAGAAAAAACCTTACAATAAACAGTTTGACAAAAATCCCATTTTCACAGTTTTCCACTCACTCCGATTGTAGTAAATGGACTAAGACGAGTTTGGTGTCTGAAGTTTCCTTCCTTAGTTTTGCCCTGGAACTATGAGGCTAATGTCGCTAGTTTCTACACTTTATAAATGTTGATGTATTGGCATACATGCATTAAAGACAATACTCCCCAGTTACCATATCAGTGCACCTATATTGATTACACTCTTAGCAAAATGGTTCTTGGACTAGTAAAAAGAGTGGAACCCTTTAGGGTCCTACATAGAATCAGTTTAAACGGGTTCCTTAAAGAATCTGTTAAGCATTCAAAGGGTTCTTACAGCTGTCATTGTTCTTTCCGGGTTCTTCCAATTGTCACAATTTTTAAAGGTTATTTAAAGAACCGTATGAAAGAGATTCTTCGTCATATAGGAAAACAACTGAATCAGACCATAAGAACCATTATGAAAATTAAAGGCTCTCATGGTTCTCTATAACCATTGCCTTTACTAAAGACCTCTTGGACACTAATTTTTAAGGGTATACATCTGCTGGACATGGATGCACAACAATCTAAACTGTGTGATATTTACTGGATTATCATGCATGATAATACTTTGGAGACCTTGGTTAACTCCTATGTAAATTTTCTCAAAGTTGCATATTTGCATTGCTAACTTGATTTGTCCTAAGCGAGAAACCAGAACCAGTGTTCATGGGCCAGTCAGATGTGGAAGACCCCAGTGTTGCTGGGAAACTAAACGTAGATGGACCGTCTAGATGAACAGACATTAAGTCCAAAAGCCTATAGTGACTTAGTGCTTCTGTTGCTCAGTGTAGAGTCAGAATTCATCTCATCATGCAATGCAACACGCATGAAATTCTCCAGATGCTGCTTGCTCTTTTGCCATGCTGTGTGGCACCCACATTTGAGACCAAACAGCACACAAGCCCGGGGACCGCAATAGCCTTTTAACTGCAGAAATAGCAGGGACTCCCCGCTGCTCCGGCTCATTCTGTGTTCTCAGCCCTCCGACTCCTGACCTTTTTCTCTCTCTGACTGCGTGGCATGCCTCATGTTCAGGGTTTCAGTGTGTGTGTGCGTGTGCCATGCTAAGATCTGTCTCATCTCTCTCTCTCTCTCTCTCTCTCTCTCTCTCTCTCTCTCTCTCTCTCTCTCTCTCTCTGAGAGTCGGGGATGCTCAGCCTCTGACTAGAGGCATTATCTCTATTGAGCATAACGAAATAAAAGGTCACAGCACATGTTAAGTCCAAGCACGGCAATATGCAAAACGCTAAGCACAACCGATACATTACAGCTAATACGTTATAAGGTCATTACTGAGCTCTGGATGTAAAATGCTCAGAATAACAAAGGACACTAAAGGAGCACACCCTCTGTAGACAAGAAGCCATATGGTCTGGTACAGTTTTAACCCTTAGAAGTCCTAATACCTAATGCATTTCATTTGAATCATTTCTCAGAAACAAGCTGAGAATCTTTGCTGAAAGCGCAAACTGTGAACTTCTAATCAGTAGCCCAGTGTTTGTAGGTAGAAGTAGAGGTATTTGATTATGATTCAAATTTGTTGGAAAATTCTTGTTGCACATAAGCTTGTTTTGTAGGCTAATTTTTGCCACAAAACAGACAGAAAAAGGTCAGGCTCAAATCGGGTGCTTGAAGGTTTATGAACCTTTTAGAATTCTATATATTTCTCCATAAATATGAGCTAAAATGTCATCAGATTTTCATGGAGGTCTTAGAAGTAGATAAAGAGAACCCAAATAAACAAATGAGAGAAAAAAAAAGATTTATAATGTTATAGTTCAAGACAAAAATGTATTATGCAGGCGAATGGGCTAAAATTCAACCTAGCCATTCCGCAGCACCGATCAACAGTCACCAGAAATGTTTAGCTGCAGTTACTGCTGAGCAAGGGGGTCCCACCAGATACTGCAAGCAAAGGTTCACATACTTTGCCACTCACAGATATGTAATATGGGATAAATGGACAAATATAATATTAAATGAATGGACTAATATAATATTTTTGTCTTATTTGTTAAACTGGGTTCTCTTTATCTGCTTTTAGGAAAATCTGATGATTTTGACTGTAATTCATTGAGTGACTCACTATATAATTAAATATGTAATTGCATTTGAATAGTACAGCCAAACAAAAGTTCTAAGGGTTAACCCTTAGAACTCAGAGCGAATTGGTAAAATATGATTTAAAAAAATAAAAATGGTGTAAAACAGTCTATACACTTGCTGTTCGCTGCTCTTTCGCTCGGCGCGCTGCCGCTTGGCTGCTCTCCGGACCCCCTCCCTCTGTGGGTTTTCCCCACCCACTTTTGGGCGGAAACTATCCGAAAAGTTCTCCCAGGTTTAAAGTGTTTTTCCATTTGTTTCTAAAACCTAGAATAAAAGAAATTGTGGGATTTTGTTCTTTATGGGCATTTGTGTGTGACGCCGGTTTTAAAACTCCAGTACTGGTCATTATTATTACATGTTTTTAAAATTACAATAACTTTGGATCTACATGACATAGGAACACCAAACATAGCTCAGCATGACGTCTGACACCTCGAGCATCAACACAAACCCGGGGAACTTCCATAGAAGGAGCTGTTTTGCTGTATGATGACATTTTACCATTTGTTTGTGCTGCTGGCACAGATTCATGCCACTCATGTTCTAAGGGTTAATGAGTAGCCCTGACATGACAGACTGCAAATTCTTAGGGCTGTAATAAGTGGTGATGCTAACAGAATCAGACACATGCAGCGCAGAGAACCAGAGATGCATACAGGTCATAGTCCATGACGGAGATGTGCAGGCTGACTTGGTCCATGTTCTCTGGGGGGATGTCAAAGATGATGGCTTCATTATAGGTGGGGTTCAGTGTATTCTTTTTGATAGTGGTCTTTTTCTTTTTCAAACGCTTCCCGTCGCAAATGAGAGACACTTTTACGTAGGGATCTGTGGAAACAAAATTAATATGTTACCATAAATACAATCAGCTCCTAAACTTCAGCCATACCAATGTCTATTTTTATTGTATACAACCAACAAGGGCTGTGATATACTTGCTGTTAATCGTATGAGAGCACGCTATGAAAGAGGCCGTGTTCACACGCTCGTCTGCGTATCTTTTGTGTATCTGGAAGATTAAAAGCTTTGTCCGATAGACTGGAGGTCAGAGCAAAAACATTCCCTGCCATTCCCTGAACCAGCAAGTTGAATCACAGATGATTCAACCAGCCATCACTCAACACAGTGTGTCACACACACTTCTTTCAAAGCTTTGCAAGTGTTTGAGTTGAGTGACTGAAAGTGTTTCCTACTGTTATATTTTTGTGGATTTACTGATCATACTTGGCAGCTTAAACAAAAAACAGCTAAAAATCTCTCATGGATAACTTTTAACCCCTGTGTCCTAAAAAGCTTAACACACTTTGGGCGAACTTAAGAAAAAGGGAGAAGATCTGCCGTGACCTCTCCTCTAACCCAACACACTCCTCTCATCATTCTTCGTTTCACTCAGGGGCACAACCACCCACTCCTCAAAGTCCAGAGCTATTCTCAGCACAGCTAATGTTATGAGAGGGAGAGAACAAAAGAGAGTGTGTGTGGGGAGCAGACGATAGGACACGCAAACAAGAGAGAGAGAGACGTGAAAGTGTGCAAAATGTAATACATAAAAAATCACTAATTAGAAAACAAACCCAAGCTGGCCAGAGCTTGAGGTTCCATGTGAAAAATCGCCCAGAACCTGTCTCAAAACTCAATATTTTGTCATGCCCTGTCAGGTTTGGGTCGGGTACCAGCTCACTAGTCATGGTTTGTTCAGTCTTCGGCTGACAAGACATCACACTGTCATAATACTGCCTGTGATACTACTGTATTCATTCAGACTAGTACAGTAGCTATTGTTGATTGTACTATATGCTGTCTGGTCCGGTTGTTGATCTGCTGTTTTTCTTGCACTCTCTTTTGTCCTGTCTGCACTTGTGGTCTCATGGTGTTTCTGTTTCAGTTCTTGTGTTGCACCATGGTCCTGGGGGCACGTTGTTTTGTTTCACTGTGTACATCATTGTGTTTGAAACGACAATAAACCTTCTTGACTTGACACTGTGGTATACTGCCTTTTCTAGTTAAATTGGTTTTGCTTCACACTAACGTGTCACGTTTAATTCAGTTGAGGTGCATGGTTCAAATGAACACAGCAGGGCAGAGCTTGCATATGTGTAGTATAAAGTATTAAGTATAAAGAATAAAAGTATTTGACTACCTCAAGATGCATGGCCTCTGCTAAAATTGCATTATAACATGGCACTCTGCACTGAAATCCTTAACACATTTATACTCCTCAACTTGTACTGCAATTTGGTGATTAACGATTACAAAGTGTTAAATATCTACTCTATGTTATCGCTCAGGCGCCGGGCACTGGTTGATGGAGAGCACAGTCTGCATGAATGTGTTGGTGAAAGGCAGTTTAAGAATAGCCCATAGAGCCCTGAACCCAGCTTCATTGGGAGTTTATTGCAGATTCAAATACACTGTTTTAGTGGCACGAAGATCAATTTTTATTGTACAGCAGGCTTAAATGACATCATTTTAGGTCCCCCCAGAAGCTGAACTTCACTTGGAGTCTTTGAGGTTATGAGGAGTGCTTTTTGCACATGAAGATCTTCTTTACGTCTATTGCATTTTACGCTCAGCTTCCAGTGGTGGAGCTCTAAAAGTGGCTGGATATCTAAACAAACTGCCAGTATCAACACTATAATGGGCGTAATTTTGCAGTTAGAGCAACATTTGCACAGCTAATGTTAACAGCTAAAGTTAAAACAGATTCAGAGACAGAAAACATTCAAAACTTTGGAATCATAAAATAAAATTGAAAAACATGGTTTCAGATAACTGTATAAAATCACTCTAACATGATTGTCTAGTACATCTTCACAGGTTTTTAATAATCAGCAAGAGTCTGAGCATCTGAACAAAGAAGAAAAACATGTGTCCAAAATGAAGAACAGAGCTGTCGACCGATAAGTGTCTGTCCCATCAATGAAGTTATAATAAAGGTTGATCTTGAGGCAGATAACTTATAATTACAATAAATTGTTTGCCATATCATATTGCTCCTCAAAATACTTATATAGCATCTAGCATCTCAAATACATTGGTGTCTAGTTTATAATATTGAATTCTACATTTTACTTATAATTTATTTTTGAATATAAAACAATTTCAGCTTCATATAACAAATGATTCCAAACTTTTGAATGATAGTCGCTAAGTACACCATTTTTTTCCATTAGATTATCACCACCTGTGCTTCCTCTGCGTCAGGAAGCGTCAGCCGCTACTGCCCACAACCCACTAATTGGTCTGGCAACGCTGCTCAGTCTGCTCAGGAAGTGAGTGATGGGACATTCTATACATGATGTGATGTCCGTGGGTGGAGCTTTTGACTTAATAAAAGCAAGGCAGTCTGCAAATTTCAAGCAAATATGGAACGTTCATTTTGAACGTGTGCACTGGCAGCCTGGCTGGTGGGAGTGCAGAGCCCTATGACTCAACAGGATGGCACCTGGACTAATAGCACTGAATCATATGGACATGTTTAGAGTTTAAAACAGCAGGTCTGTGTATCGTATGACGCACATTAATAACTTTAAGCGGCCTCAAAATAAGCATCGGGGGCACCCGCTGCCGATGACTCAACTTAGCATTCAGGGGGAGCCGTCGGGATTGAGTGCTTTAATGGGCCAAACATAACAACGCTAAGTTCACTGTCAACACTGCACACTGATTTCCAGCTCTACCAATCACTGGGAGATTTGCCTGATCTCCTATTCCTGTATATTAGTCAGACACAAACTACTCCCAGCCTGAGTGGAACAAATGGGGAGTTTTTTGCTTTGGCACCAAAAAAGAGCTTTAGGCACATTTTAATAGCCAAGGTTTACCGCATGTGAATCCAATTTGCCAGCTATGTGAAACATTAACTTTTCAGCCTACTGTGTATAACCCCAGTGCTGCTTTAAGCCGCGATATTATGAAACGTTCACTTTTCGGCTTTGTCACTTTGAGCTCATTTTGAATGCCACTTCGTGTTTGCTCATAGCGCTTTATTTTACTGTTGCCAGAATAGAATTTGCCCTATTTGAATAGTGTCATTGGAGCGCTGCCTGTAAGTGAATGCTCTGTCAACAGTGGATTTAGAAAACTATATTTTTCACATTACACAGTGCCAAGGATTGGATATTGCAGTCAAATTGGCTTTAAATCGAATAATTCAAAGAGGTGACTTAAACCAATTCATAAAATAGTAAGGGGTGCCGGGTGTAAATGGGCAAGCAGGGCTTACCCCTCCCTTTCTTTTAAATAAAAAAGACATCAAAATAAGGTTCAATCTTCGGCATCCACGTTATTTTGATTACTGTTAGGAGCTGATTGTTTTGGACCTGTTGTTGTGGACATACGAACACCACCACCAACAACAGGTCATAAGAAAAATAAGACTTGGCTAATATAGGGCTGATATACTTCTAGCCCCTGCCTGTAGGTTCACTCCTCTGTGATTCAGTGTCAAATGTGCTGATATAACATGCATAACATGATGCGAAAAGTCCCCTTGATTCGTCCTCTATTTGTATGAATGTGAATTAATGCCTCTGACGTCCAGCTCTGTCTCCATGGAGTCTGCATTCAGAACTAGCAGCATTCTGAACTATGATATACACGATTGTTTGATGATATATGATATACAGTATAAGCGTTTAAATTGATTTACACTGAGAACCGGATGCACCCAAATTGTGAGTGTCATTACATGGCAGTATTTAATGCAGAAACATTTAACTTGCATAATAAGAAGACTGCATTTATGTTAGCTGTATTGGTGCCAACATAATACAACATAATAATATATATTATATATAATATAATGGCTATTAATTAACTAACTAATTAATTAATTAATTACATTACAGATAAAATAATGGCTGCACACAGACATTTGGAGCTTTGAAGCTCCATTACTTTGAAACTTATTACTGCTTGAAATATA
>JBBPCZ010000142.1:6401302-6421638 GCA_037974445.1 Brycinus macrolepidotus | reverse complement strand
TACTTCTGTACATAAAACATACTTTGAATTTTTCTGTGTGATTGAGGTATATTAGAACAGACAAATTATTTTTATGATTGAGAACATAAGCAAGCACAGGAGCTCTGTGAACTGGGCTCGTAGTTCATTAAACTGATTGTTGCTACAGTGCTACAGCTGGAGATTTATAATGTTCTAGCACTCGATCATGAGGTTCCACCGCCAGATAACCAGCATTCACGAGTGCGTTCATGAGTGCCGATAGTTGGCTGGAGGAACAAGCGATGTTAGCCTTATGATTGAAGCAAGTTTATGCAAGATTTACCCAAGACTGGGACCACCTAATTTACACAGAACGGGGAGAGATAAAGGCACAAAATGTATTCATAGGGCCCTTTTTTCACAGGGCCTATTTACATGCATAATGTTTGCAAACAAAAATAACATCAACCAAATTAGAAAGAGAATGCGGAATTAGGTTCCCTGGGACTTTCACCACATTCTGTTGTGCTTAGCAGTGATCATGCATCATCAAGATGAGGAAAGATGAATTCTGAGGTTAATTTAGCACTTGATAGAGCTAATTATCCTATTAAAATAAATAAGCTAATAAACAAATACATAAGACCTCATTAGAATACACAATGGATTAATCAGTCTTAGTTCTGGGGCAGGTAAGTATGAATTATACCATAAGTTAGCTGAAGCCTCTTTCTGTCCTTGTACTGGCCCTCCCACAAGTAGAATGGAAACTGACTCTTTAAATGTTATTATTAATATAGCCCCATCAAATATTTTAATTACAAAATCAAGATGTTTCCAAACATAAAATGTAATGAACAGTCTTAGAATTCAAGGCTGAACTGTGGGACCTCCTGAACAAAATTGTATATGCCAAAAAAAAAAGTATATTAATATATGTTGACTTGTTTACTTGCCTACAAATTCTACTTTGCCCCCAGTTTTATGAATTAAAATATATACCAATAATGTTTTTTTTTTTTTAAGCAATGGAGCAATAATCAGGTGGAAAATTGCATATTACGTGTACTGTAAAAAAGATGAAAAACCTAAAAAAGGGATTATTACAGTTAAAATGATAATTCTTCAGAAAAGCTTTATGGATTGTGTTCAGTCGAGTTTAGGTGCCTATGTACATCTTCACAAGTCATTATGATTAAAAAAATTCAGAAAATTCAGAAAAATATCAACTCAAAAGCAGTCTGCCCATGTGTAAAACCCCAAGAAACAATCTTAAACTAAGAGTTCTATTAGAAATTTCCCAGGATTTCCAATGCAGTTGTAGCTGTAAACTGTTTGTAATACAAATGGAAACAAATGGAATGGAAAAATGCAGAGCAGCAGAACAGCAGTTTTCCAAGCACAAAGACGCTGAAGACGTTGGCAGGTCCAGCACCTTGGACCTGTAATCACCGAAAAAAAATACTATTACATTTACATTTTTTTTTTTCTCAAAGTGATTGACGCTGAATAAAAGGGTTTTGAGGAATGAACAGCTATCAGGCCGGCCTCCTGGCCTGCAAAAGTTGTGACGCCCCGGCCAAATCTGCAGCCCCACACTTTGGAGGCTAAGAAAACAGATGAAAGGCGAGCGGCGTTAATTTCCCCCTCTCTCCTTCTCCTCACCAGAGGTGGTGGGCTTGCCCAGTGTTGGGGTGCCATATAAGCCATTTCAGAAGGCCCGCAAATTTAATTAAGCTTTGTTTTTGAAGCCGAGTCAGAGAGCAAACCAGGGCCCACAGGGCCTTTCTCTTCAAGTGTCTTCAAACGTAACCTGGTTTCCATGGAAACGTGGCCATTAGACGCAATGTGCGCCCTGCCCGCTTGCCTGGGAATCAATTCATCTCTAGTAAACACACAGAGGCTTGTCACAAGTGCACAGGGGCAGCGCATAGCGGACTGGCAGACTAACACGTGCGACAAAGCTACAGCCAAACAGTAATAAACAAACTCCCTATGAGGCGTAATTAAACGCAGCAAAGGCTGGAATGCTTTCAACAAACAAATATTTAAAAAAAAAGCCAAATTAGATTTTCATAATGGACCATTACATTAAAGTGACTGGCACACAGAATGAATGGCTGTTGCATCCATTGTCCAGAGACGTTCAGATGCCCTGTTTTTCTCCAGTGTTGTGCATACACAAGCAGCTATCCTGCCGGATGACAGGAATGCTCTTATCCCTGCTTTTCATGCTGCCAATCATTTTTCCATCTTTCCGCTCGGTTCTTTGACAGCAGATATTTAAATCGAACAATTGGAGCCGTACAGATGGAGCCTGGCGTTACAAACAGGTGCATTATTTGATCACAAACCATTCATTGTGAAAGAGAGCCAGCGGAAAATGGGAATCAGGTACATGCAGCGAAGTAAGACATTTATTTTGGCTCTTTAATATTCTTTGAAAGCAAAAAGTATGAATTCGTAAGCATTGAGATGTATTTGACAAATGTATTCAGACTCCACAAATTATTAACATTAACATTAATTATAGCTTCAAGACATCTACAATACAAACTCATTTGCTTTTTTGGAGCGGAGCATTTCAGCACAGTTTTGGCCATGTTCTCTAGGAAAATCGGCTCCAATTTCCCAAGGTTATGAGGGTCCTGCTGGAGGGCTCAATTTCTATGTTCATGTTTATGTTTTCCATTCAGCCGTGTTCTCCCATCAGCATGGATACGGCTGAACATGTGCTGTGAAGCGTTTTGTCTATGCGACAAGGTTTTTATGCTTCTAAAGTAATGTCTAATCATTGCTGGGGCGCTCCTATTCGGCTCGAAAATTGCTTGAACGCTCATGCTGTAATTGCACGTTACACTACGGATTAATTTGGAACTGCAGCCTCAAAGGGAAAAATTCAGACGTCCGCAGCCAGAAAGAAAGCATCGCGGTGGGAGCGGCAGCTGTGGGGAGTGGACAAATGATGGATTTGGGACACAGCCTTAGGGTCACTCTTCCTTTGATTGCTGCTGCTGTGGCAGATGCTGCTGCAAGGAACCCAGCCGTGGCAGCTTTTCACTCCACTCATACATAGAGATAGGACATATCAGCACTATGAGGAAATCTCCATACCACACCTGGACCATTTTTGGATTACTCTATTTCATGGCTGTGTTTGCCACTGCAGTCTGAAATCCCCTAATCCCCCCAGATCCCAGAATGCTGAAGGCCAACAGCATGGCCAGCCTCAGCGCTAAGACCAATGGACCTGGAGAAGCAGTGAGTGTGTACCTCCGTACTAATATCAAAGGAAATATACAGCCTTTTAGGAAGCCTGGAACATATTTGCATGCTGTGACTGACTACAAAGCACCAATATGTCATGTTGAGAGAGATAAGGCATTCAGCTGTCAACAGTCTTTGTGCTGAGACCAAGACTGGGAGAAGCGTTTGAAACACTGATCTCGGAAGTCTCATAACTGTCTCAAGTCCGTGTGAAAGTGGCACATGGGCCTATATTCTGGAGTATGTGGTATAAAAGTATGAAATTGCAATACTTATGTGGACATAAAATAATTTCATAATTGCAAAACAATTATAGCTCAGCTAGGGCTGGCCCAGATAGCATGAACACTTTGTTTGCTATGCTGGTTCTTGATCTATAGTTAGTATTCATAAGCTTTGTCTATTATTCAAGCTCCAAATATTGTAGCAAAGGCCTTTAAGAGGACAATAGTTGTTACTATGCTGAAAAATGATAATTTAATAAATCAATGAATTAGATTAGGCATGTGTGTCACCTTGCTTTAGAGCACAAAAGTTTCACAGAAGCAAGATTCACTGAAGTAAAAGAGCAGAGATCTCTCACACTTTAAAAGCACTTTAAAAGAAAAATGTTCATAAATTACAATATGAATTAAAATAATTGCAACTCTCTGCAGCTACGACTTGACTCAATTTGGTCTGCGTGTTGCTGTCACTGCTGTTTTCCATGAGAAAAGAAGACAATAAAATAAATTAAAGCTACTAACTAATAATGAAACCCTGAAGGCTACAATCGCAGCTTCTATAGTAGCATTTGGCACGTGAGCAGCTGAGCTTCAACTGACCAATAAACCATTGTTGCTTCCTGTAGGGCATATATTTTGAATGGCAGCAAAGGAAACACTTAAAATTATGGTTAATTATTAAACATAAATATGTTTTAAGGGTGATTTTAAGAATGAATATTCAAGTAGCTGTCCAGAAATACTCATATTCAAAACCTGTAAAATGTTATTTGTTTTGTTCCCCTTAAAGGGGAATTTCACTTATTTTTCAAAATTCATACCTCACAGTCATTTGGGCTATTTTAAGTATGTGTCACATACACAGTTATAGAAGTACAACATGTTGTGAAATGCTCCTTTGAAACATCCATGACACTGTGCAATAATCTTATACTTTTATCTAATATTATGGAAAGGAATATACCGTGGCAGTGGAGAGACAGAGCTTCTAAGAGAGCCCTAGGATGTGTGTGCAGAGGTCCTCTTCCAACAAGGGACAGCTGAAATTAATTAGGCTAAGATCCAGGACACTTGAAGGTGTTTCTCAGGATGCCTTCCTCTTTGTACTTGCATACTCACAGACTTGTGAAACATCCTCAGTCAAAGTTTGCTGCCCCAGAGTTTGGCTGGTCTGAATTTTATCCCAATATACGACTAAATATAAACTAAAACTAAACATGGTTCATGAAGATAAGCCTCAGCCACCAGCATATGCAAGCCCCTGCACGCAGTCCAGTGTGTGCCTGAACCTGGGCTGGTCTGTATAGCTGGAGCTGAAACACAGGAGTCCAGTGTGACTGAGCCCAAACCTATCTGCTGGCCCCTGAAACTTGGACAATCTCACTTACTCTCCCTAGTAGATGGGGGACCTGTTACCATGAAAGTCCCCTTCACCTCCCGTTCTTTCTCTCCTCTCCCTCTTCTTCTTGCACCCTGCTGGACAACTTTGGTCTGCTAGAATCATGTCCCCTCCCACCTCATCCCTTGCCCACATCTGATCCCATGCTCATTCTCTCTTGTGCACTGAGTCAGATTCACAGGGATATATGTCTGCCCCACAAAGACATACCACTGGTGATCCTCAGGGCTCAGTGCTTGACTCCCTCATTTTCTTGGTGATTATATTTTGACATGGTTTTTCCTACCACTGTTATGCTAATGACACTTAACTCATCCTCTCCTCCTCTTTCAGATCTCGGCCCGGATCTCTGCATGTCTGAATGACATTTCCTCCTGGATGACAGCCCACCACCTGAAGCTAAATCCCAGCAGATGCATCGCCAAGACCTGACCTGGTCATTTTTTTTATAAACGCTGTCATCACTCTCACATCAAAAGCACAAAGTCTAGGTGTTCTCTTAAACGAAGTGCTTCATTTTCATCTCACACTAACAATCTCTCCTGAACTTGCTGATACCTTATTTACAACTTCAGGAGAATTCATCCATTCCTCACCACTGATGCCACTCAGATACTCGTCCACTCACTTGTCATCTCAAGACTACAGTAACTCACTCCTGCCTGACCTTCCTCTGAAGACCATAAGACCTCTACAGATGATTCTGAATGGAGCAGGAGGTCTGGTCTTCAATACATGGAAATTCTCACACACACCACTCAACTACTGCAAACCCTTCATTGGCTCCCTGTGGTTGCTCACATTAGACCTACGAAGTCAAAAACGTCTCGTCCTCTCAGAGCATCAAGCACAGCCTGACTTGACCCAAATCTTCTCAAAAGTCAAAGGCATATATTTTTTCTCAGCTTTGGCACCAAAGTGGTGGAACTTCCCCAGACTGTCAGACCCACCTCTTCACTGAGCACTTAGGATAACAACTACATGTTCATGTACAAAACTTAACTAACAAACTTCACAACTTCTGATGGGGCCTTGGTGGAGAACTAACTCCACCAAGGATTTTGGTTGAAAAGGGCATGGGCTGAAGGGACTGTGAGGAGCCAGAATGTACTGTCATTTGTTCCTTTTGGTTTTTGATTTCAGAAATGGATACTTTACACCCATGCTGGTCTGTGTATGTTTCTGGCCTTGTGTTTGGCTTCCAGCCTCCCCCAGGCCATCTTCCACTGGAAGACCTCAGCAATCATGTGAACTTGTAATCAGGTTTTATAAAGTATATATTTTTTTTTCATCTCTGATAGAGCAATGACATTTTAAAGATATTTCTTTTGATTTTTTCTATCTTTCAGGTCATGTACTGTGCACGCATTTCTGAAAAAGGGACGAGCACTTTGTTCAATTACATGTTTCACCGAGATGCTGTGTCAATATTCATGTCCTGTGGAAAGGCCACAGCTCTCAGTCTTCCTGTGTCATTAAAACCTCAGAGACAAGTAAAGCTCACTTTCCCTGTCACTTCCCTGTCTAGGTTACAGGTTCCTTGCAATCCACTACATAAATCAAAAAAGATGAAAGGGGCTCCAAATGAAATATAACATAGTTCAGTTTCACAATGGGATTGCAGTTGGTTGATTGGAGTCTGGAGCCCCAGACGTCTTCCATTTGTCATGGCAACTGCCAGTGTTAGCCTGCGGCATGGTGTGTGTTCAACGTGGGATCTGTTGCTAGATGTGTGAAGTGTTCAAATGAATTTATGTGGTGACTTGCATGCTGCTTTAATCCAGTGGAGGAGACACCATGGGAGCCTAAAAAAAGGTTTCAAAATGACTGAAGGTGTTTTGTTAAACAATTATACAAGGTGTACATATATGTACACACATAAGTGATCTTTGATAAGACCCTACAAGCTTGAATGAAGTAGCAGAGGCAAAGGTCATCAGCACTTCCATTAACTTTTAGCCACAATGAGCACTTACTCAAAATCACAATTAGACTTTAGTTACTCAGTCTACGCACGCATGTGATTCAGTGCCACTTTGTAGCATCACTAAAGTTCACTGACTTGGGCATCCAAATGTGCTGAGTGCCTTGGGTCTTTTCACACTTTCACGCTGCTTAAGGTGTGTGAACTGCTGTTAAAATGGATTTGTGTGCTGGACTGCATTTTGCCCTAAAAGAAGGGTACCTAAAATGAATGCTTTCTATGGTAGCAATAGTTCAACTGAACCAACCAGTGTTGCGATAACACACATCAAGTCTAGCTGAACTGAGAAGAAAAATAGCAAATAAACCGTAAAATATAAAGTCTAGGTCAGTCTGGCCAAAATAATGCTCATGTACTTCAAAGAAGAGACCTAGAAACGATTTAGGCTTAAATGACAGTCACACAATGCAGTCACACAGTTTACTCAAGCAAGGATTTCTGGCACGCGTCCACCCGCAAGTTCTACGTCTTAATTATTGACTTGTCAGTCAACTTCAGTCTGGCTTTACCTTGGGACTAGGTTTCCCAATCACGCTGGTAAAAAGGCCAGGCTTATCCATGCTGATCATGATAAGGCCATCAGACGTACAGCCACCCTGGCCTTTGCACTTCAATATACGATCCACTTATATTATCCCAATTTAAAAGTAATTGAGAGTAATTGTAATGTATTACAGAGATTAACATTTAGTATAATTAAGTTACCAATTATATTTCAATCAAGTGCCACCAGATGAATATTTCCCAACCCTGACTAAATGGATAATTAAGGGTAAAGCCATAAAACTGTTCTTGGTCTGCAATTGAAAATAATAATAATGTGTAAAATTTTATTCTCGGCCAGCAAATTGCAGACCAAGAGCAGTCAGCAAACGTAACTGATGAAGCAATTATTAATCTTCCAATTGTTTCTCTGCTATGGTTTCTGTTTTTCAAAGCCAGAAAACTGCACTGTTCTCCAGCCATCCTGCGTCCATAGTCTCTCATGGCTTTTGTTGTGTGGCCAACCATGAACCCATGCATAAGCCTCTATCAGTTTCCCTTTATCCTTGCACTCGGACTGATTTTGATCTGACCTGTGGTGTTCATCGATCCAGGAACATCACTGTGTCTAAACTCTATCACCTCGATGTCCCTGCTATAGAAGTTGTGACAAATCATGGATAACTGGTGCAATTTCTCACACCCCTCTCCCCGTTAGTTAAAATGTGTCAGTCCATTCCGATTCAGATGTAAAAATCATGTGGCATGTTTTGCAGTAGAGCTATGCTGAGACACTGCACGCGTTGTATAGCACAGGTGCTTGAGACTGTATAGGGAAAAGCTACCAGCTAAGCTTGTCTAGAAGTAGAGTAATGATATCTGCAGATCACTGCAGGTGATTTTGGCCAAGTTGTTTTTCCTTAATGAAAGACAGCGTCACAGTTAGCAGATCGAAGTACACATAGATCTTACACTCATATGTCATTTTATCACCAAATAAGTGCACTTTGCAGGTTAACTG
Organism: Brycinus macrolepidotus; assembly: GCA_037974445.1. Taxonomy (NCBI): domain Eukaryota; kingdom Metazoa; phylum Chordata; class Actinopteri; order Characiformes; family Alestidae; genus Brycinus; species Brycinus macrolepidotus. Next base: position 6,413,299 of record JBBPCZ010000142.1, on the reverse strand, counting down.
ACTGTTGCATCACAGTTTATCAGCGTCCCTGTAGCCCATCCACCAATGACCAAATATTATTTGGGTGGTGGACGAATGGAGCTATACCTGAAACACTCATACAAGCACAATAAGAATTGTCCACCACCCAGATAACTGCTCAGTGGTGGTCCTGTGGGATTCCCTTTTCCGTCAATGGATGGGCTAAATTGTGAAGTAACAGTGTTCCTATATACGTACATGTTTTAGATAAAATGGCCAAGAGATATGTACCTAATAAACTAGCCACTGTGAACTATTATAGAAATGTTATAGTAAATATGCGTTAAGCAATAGGACAAAACTTCAAATCAATACAGACTCATGACATTTGTTGACAAGTCAAAGCTGTAGTACTTGCTGTCCTTAGGCACTTTAATTTAGATCTTTGCAATAAGTATTCTCAGAGCATCCATTTTCTAATGAGAAAATGAAATGTCTTGACTGATGTATGGCTGGGGGTGATACAAAACAATAATGAGTATTTTTTGCAGACCTTCTAGTAACAACACACCCACACAATCACACTTGTACACAGTGCCATGAGGAGTGTAGGTTGAAATCTGGTTGCCGAGTTCTTGCTCTGTAATATTCTAACCCTCCTTCTGGGGAGGCTGTGAATTGACAGTTGTTATCAGAGTCTGCATATGGAGGGCCTGTTCAAGGCCGGGAGCTGCAGGTGCGAGCTCTTGCGGCTCTGATATCTGCTGCCATTGCTGTATCATGAGGGAGGATGCTTCTAGCCTTAGGTCAATATAAGGCTGAAGGAATTCTTTGCCTCGCTCAGGGAGAGCGTTCTCCTTGCTGAGAGGAAGAAACAAGGGTGTACAGATATCTGACACATTGAATTAGCTCGATCTTGTACAGCTTTATCATATGAATAATATATGTATAAAATATATAGATAGATAGACAGATATATAGATAATTTTTGCAAAGAAAGACACAACTGTGTAGTCTATTTTATTCATGTGGAAATCAGGTACACATTTAATTCAAGTAAATTCAATGCATTTTGTTGTTGTTGTTGAAAAAATGTATGTACAGGCTTATGATAGTATTCACCCGGTTCCATAATATGAACATGAGTTTACTTAATTGAACTGAAAATTAAATATTTACTCTACTACTATTTATAATAATTCTAGTATTATTATTGTTATTATTATTATTATTAGTAGTAGTAGTAGTAGTAGAAGTAGTAGCATCCATGCATTAGACCCATGTTCCTGCTATATGTAATATGCGTTTCATGACAGTATATATATACATATGCAAGCTATTATTCAATATAGTCACTCTAGTCAGTTTTATGAGCTAGCAGCACACTTCTGTGTCTGAGCATACTCCAGTACGCCAATTAAGCTGAAAGAGAGGAGGAGAGGTGAAGTTATTACACATCTCTACTGCCTACCACTGCACCTGCAGCTGTTAAAAAGAACCTGTCGTGACTGAAATTCATGTCACTAGCCTCCCACCTTATGAATCTTGGCAATAATGCAAAGGTTATTTATGTGTATCTTGTTAAGCTGAGAAGTGGATGGCCCAGCTGGTGGCTTACATCTGCTCACGTCTATACACCCAACATCACGTATATATGACCTTGTTAAACAATTCTTTTCAAAACTTTTCAAAGAGCATTAGTGAGGTCAGGTACTGATGTTGGATGATAAGGCCTAGCTCACTGTTGGACTTCTAGTTCATCCCAGTGGTGTTCAATCAGACTGAAGTGAGGCCAGTGTAGTTCATCCACCCCAAACTAAACAAAGCAAACCCTGTCTTTATGGACCTCACTTTGTTCACGGGGGCTGCAACAGGAAAGGGCCTTCCCTAAACTGTTACACAAATGAGCAAACACAGAGTTCTCTAATATGTAAGTGTTTACTCCAGCATTAAACTTTCCTTTTCTGCAACTTAGGACTAAGCCCAAACCTTTAAAAGCAGCCCAAACTCATTATTCCTCCTCTGCCAAACTTCACAGTTGGCACAATGCATTCAGACAGGTAGTGTTCTCCTGGTATCTGCCAAATCCAGATTCGTCCATCACACAGCCAGATGGTAGACTATGATTCATCATTCCTGACAATGTGTTTCCAGTCCACCAGAGTTTAATAGTGGTCTGATGTATACAATTTTACCATTGTGGTGAACGTTTGGCACTGCACATGGAGATTTTAGGCTTGCACCAGCTCAGCCATGGAAACCCAATCCATGAAGCTCTTGACAAACAGTTATGTTATATCCAAGGAAAGATCATTTTAATGCTGTATGCTTTACGCTTCAGCCCTGAGCTTATGTACCTTCTATATATTTTTGCTCCACAATAATAGCACTTACAGTGGACCGAGGCAGCTTCAGCATGGTAGAAATGTAACCTGTTGGAAAGATGGCTGTGCCCTGTTAAAAGTTATTGAACTTTTTCAGTTTGCCCCTTTCTACTGTTTGTCCAGGGAAGTTGCCTAGCATGTTTGATTATATTTACCTGATAGCAGCAATTGTGGCTGAAAAAAACCAAACCCACTATTTACAGAGACTGTCTACATTCTTTTGGACATGTAGAGTACACACGAAGAGGAGAGGTAAAGCTTAATGGGTTTCTGCCCACGTACCCTCTGCCATTTTATTGGTGTCTTAATCTGATAAGGTATCACAATAAAATCTTCTGTAAAAGCACATTAAGTCCATTTAACGTTTGACTTGACTTTATTGCCAGTTTAAAAGAGTGTAATCTGATCATCAGAGCAAAACTGGCTTGCTGTAAATTGCCTCCGATGGGCTTTTATACGTCCAGGGCAAGTACTGTTTCCCTGTCGGAGAGAGATACTTTACGATACATGCTGACTGCGTAGGCGGATGTTTTTGCATTGATTTTGATTGCATTTGAATGCATGGATTGAATCTGCAGGCGACCCTAGTTAAAGAGACGAGTTTACTGTGTCTATGAACTGGGTTACTGACACACTTCCTGATTATGAGATGCGTTGGCTCAGTAGATGTTTAATGAAGCATAACCAGAAACCCATGACAACTGTTCCATTAAAAAGGAGGTTAACCTGTTGTTCTGTTGTACCATTTAATGTAAGCAGTTTCATAATTAAGCTGCATTGTTGTTTAAGTAATGACATGAGATATTAAAATACATTCTGTGTCACGCTTATTGCATTTTTTTTGGCATTAAAAATTTGGCCAAGCTTGGCGACATTGTCAAGAAATACTGTACACATAACACAAACTCTTCATCAAATTGAACTTACAATAAAACACATCCCCTTCTACTTACAAAGTGCATTCCAGTTCATTTCTGTGGCCTAATGGTAATCATAACTCTAATTTATGCATGCTTACAGTTTTCATGAATGAATCTGTGTATTAATAGATTATTCATGGGTGGGCTAATATGAACTGGATATGTTTTGCTTTGAAATATATAAATGATCCATGAATGTCTTTTGGCATCTTTAATATCTTTTTTTACTTGGACACACATTAATGAATATTACACCTGGTTGTTTCATGCAACTAGTGTCTGGACTGTAACCTGAAATGACTTTAATCACATCACACTTCGCACTCAAATGCATCTCTGGCTCGTCTGATTAAAACTGGCTTGCTATGTGGTGTGCAATATGCAAATCAGCTCATATACGGCTCTGTTCAAAAGAAAATCACAGCTTTGCACAACATTGCTCATTTCTTACACCTGCTGTCAGGTTTACTAAAAAACAAATAGCAGGAACCCTGCATCACTGTCATCTTTAACCATATGTTTAGGAAGATTTATAGTGGTACAGTGAAAAAAAACATGGTGAAGGTTTATTTAAGCTAACCATGAGCAAAGTGGTCTGAAAAAACTTTAGTCAGTAGGGTGAGGAGTAATAATGCCTCTGTTAAGCGATGCCAGCACTAGGGGGGTCTCACCCCCATAATCAGAACAGTGGGGGAAATCTTGATCACAGCATTGGAAGGGGTTTTGGTTGTCAAAAGTGATTTGAAGAGACGGATGTATTTCTCTAACATCTGCATATCAGACAACCTCCTGTGCTCTGATCAGGTTTATACCTGTTTTAAATACATCTTGTGCACATTTACCCTTGCCTTTATGTGGATAAACCCTATCCACAATCCTAAAACTCAACTGGTATAAGCAGGATTATAAATTGTTATAAGAACAATATTACAGACCAAATGTGGCTTCAGTTTTGGGTAATCTGTTAACTCTTTAATTTAATTCTTACTCAAAGTTTACATTTAAAGTTTTATTTTTAGATTTAAGACCAAAACTGGTCTGATCTGTTGAGAACACCGCTCAGTTTTTGCAAAACCTCCTTTTATACTTTCCTTTTCACATTCTCATTTTTCATCTACCAAATAATGAAATTTTTCCAGCGCATAATATTTGAAATCCTGCAGTGTCAGTCGGCTTCGGACGAAAGTGCTGCTTACAGGACTGAGGAAATAAAAAATGCTCTTTTTTATCATAGATAGTAATCGGCTCAAGTCTGTGGATCAATATGCAATTCAGTTCCTAGAAAGTAATGGAATATGTGCAGCAGTCAAAGAGATAACTGTGGTGGCTCACACCTGATGAAAATAAACAGTAATCACATTAATCAGACCCCAGCCACATCTGCAACAAAGACATGGCTGGCAGGATGCCATTTGAATTCTCTTGGGGAAAACGATAAGAACAGGTTTCCAGTTTGCTCTCCAACACAAGAGAAAAGGTAACCCATAAATTACAACAAAATATGACCGCTGATGAGAAACGATACCAATTACGAGACATATCAGATCTCTGCTAATTATTACCATTTAATCATGTAATTAATCCAGCTATCTGCACTGGAACGCATTTTGAAAGTGGCCTTGCCTGCCCCTCTCAAACAGCTCTTAACGCACCACAAATTTCATGTGAAATGTGAATTTTCTCTAAGACATAAAAGTTATTTTGAACTTGACATTTATTTAAACTTTATTGCAATGTGGTGTGAGGTTGCTGAAGGTGTCACGTGCAGCTTTGCTTTGCCATCAAGCGCTATTCCTGCCTGTCACAACTCTTGCTGTCAGTACTGTCAATTCCGGTGTGTCAGGGCCGACTTGTCTCCGCTGAAGCAGCTTCAGGCTTTGTACTCCATCCCTGTGTTGCAGAGGAAAAGCTACTGAACCTGCTAGTGTGGCATGTGAAAATCCCTTTAGCGCCTTTCCAAATGGCTGGCTAATCACTTCTAGCGGTGGCTTAAGGCCTTGACTTTCTCCATTGGCCTTTGGCCATGAACATCATGTTAGCCCAAGACAGTAGCACATCACTCAGCCTGACAGCAGGATCTGAGACTTCGCCTGACAGCAGGATCCAGCGTGCCGAACATCACGCTGCATTAGGCGTGACAAGGAATGTGTGGAGAGAGCAAGCACCAGGCACTCCTATGATCTTCTAGGAGCTAGCGTTCAAGCCAAGGGTGTACAGTTTTGGTCCTGGAGTTCCAGAGTCCACCACACTTAGGTTTAACCCTTAGAACTCGGAGTGTATTAGTAAAATCTGATTTCAAAGAATAAAACCGATGTAAAACAGTCTAAAACCAGAGTTTGCTGCTCTTTCACTCGGCGCGCCATCGCTCGACCGCCCTCCGGACCCCCTCCCTCTGCAGGTTTTCCCCACCCACTTGTGGGCGGAGACTATTCTGAAAGTTCTCCCACGTTCAAAGATCTTGTGTTTTTTACATTTGTTTCTAAGACCAAAAATAAAAGAAACTTGGGTATTTTTGTTCTTTATGGGTATTTGCATGTGACGGCATTTTTAAAACCTCAGTAGCGGTCATTATTACATGTTTTTTAAAATTACTATAACTTTGGTTCTACATGACATAGGATCACCAAACAAAGCTCAGCATGACGTCCGTTACCTTAAGCATCAACACGCACTGAGAGAACTTCCATATAAGACGTTGTTTCGCCAGTATGATGGCAATTTACCATTTGTTGCGCTTCCGGCATGGTTAATAGAAAATCCTATTAAAGCTGGTAACATTTGACTGAAGGAATTATCCTTGATAACCAGGAGAAACTTTCATAGAGAGGTCTTTCTAGGTCTTTTGACCCTGCTGTATATATTTCAACGTCTTTATAAGTCGAAATTCAAGAACTATGTGTTCTTTGCAATTATTTGCAATAGCATCTTTAACTATTAAATTAGTGGTAACATAAATAAGGATGAAAAATTAAAGGAGGAACCAAAATATTTTTGGTGTTGGACCAGAACAGCTTCAGTGTGCCTTGGCATAGATTCTACAAGCGTACTGTACTGGAGGAAAGAGATGTCATCAGGATAGAAATGTTTCATAGGATGAAAATGATCAGTCAGCATAAATGTGTATTGATTCACAGTAACCCTTCCTTATAAGGGCACAAGTGAATGCAAACCATGCCAGAAAAATGCTCCCCACAGCATAACAGAACCCCCGGACCCTCTCAATGCAGGGGTCAAGCATTCAGGTTTATATCATTCTCTTAGCATCCACCACACATGCACTTGCCCACTTTTGAAGAATACAGTGGACGACTCATGTGACCATAACACTTTTTTCCACATCTCTGTAAACCAATGCCTGTGGATGTTAAACCACTGAACTCTGAGATGGCCGTTCATCACTATTTCTGTAGCTCTACTAAAACATCCCTCTCTATATAATTGTGGATCTACTGTTCTAGCTGGCACAGTCTGGCCACCTTCTGCAGGTTTAATTTTGGTTGCTCATTTATCATTATATATCACATTACTGAACGAGAATCACACTCACTGGATGTGTGCTTTTAACCATAATTTCCAAACTTGTTCACTGATGTTTTTACATATAGATGTAATATAGATGTCACTGTTCTTAAACACCATCCAGTCGAGCTCCTGCCATCCATGCCCTGATAATTAACCCTCTTTCAAAGCCACTTCTATCCTTTTTCCTGTCATTTTTATTCAAAACTAAGGTCAACTGTGCCTGTTTGGCAATTTTACACATGCCGCAGAGCATGTTTAGGTTAATTGCTTTCTTCTACACCTGTCAGGAACCATTTGCTCTCGTTTCTCCATTTATTTATTCTATTTTTTTTCCTTTAATTTGTCACACATCTGAATAACTAACATCCTTTCTAATAAATCAATCTGTGCTCATCCTTCTGAAGTAGGCATTTTCAGTCATGGAGGGCCCAAGTCCAGCACTGTTTGGAGATTTACCCGCAGAAACTCTCCAACTAATCCCAGTCAGGTGTGTTTAACCAGGGATTCACCAAACCCTGTGAAACACTGATCCTCCATGAGCAGAGCTGGATACAGGTGGCTTAGATACTAGACACCCTCCTCTGTAAAGCCGCTGCATAAAATTGTCAGTAAGCCAGAGTGAAGTCCATTCCCACTGCTTTTACACCGACAAACACTATGCTTCGCCCTGGCCCATTAAACACTGATCAATCGGTATTGATCTGCAATGCAGATACATTTGTAAATGACCCCACTACTGCACACACGGCGCTTCATCAGGGCTTGTTACAAGGCTTGGTGTCTTCAGCTCAGTTCAGGGGAGGATCATGCAGTGCAATGTGAGGAAGTTCATTTGACACAACTAAAGTATTGATTTCCACCCTTGAAACTATAAGGGACCTATTTGTGTGTCTAACCTTCAGTTTTTCACTTTGATCACTGCGTAACTAACATTTGAGTTTTAAAATAGTGACTAGAGCGGTAGAATAGGTGCAAAATAGTATACTGCATATTGTGATTAAGATATAACTTTAAATGTAGTAAAGATGCACTCTAGTGGTGAATACTTAAAATGGCACATGACACCCTTAGCATTTTCAAGGGACGTAAGGTGCAGCATACGTACAATGCGGCATGCCGTTTTTTATCTTTATATTCATAAATCACTGTCTGCGTGGTTTCCCAAAATCTGGAGACTATAATGTAAAACCAGCTGTAACTTAAAAATAAAATGGTTATTACGTAAAAATGAAACTAGTGACGGTCCCAGTGGTGTTTTTTCCAACCTGTTCAAGCAAGAGCGTGCAACTGCTAATCTCAGCAACAGCATGGATGTAACAGAAAGCAAAATAAAGCATGAGGTTATAAGTAGACGTTTGTTGTCCGATTAGTCACTAGCATAAAGCTGATTTCCATTATCTCCCCTATGGAAACCTGCAGTGTTGTTCATGCCAAGTTACCAGTGTTAGATATTTGCATTTGATGCCAACTGTAGCTTAAACAAAGACCCCTGAAGCTCGTAATAGGCATACAAGAAACATATTCTTTCCCCATTATGCAGTTTTACTGTGATTTCTTTGGTAAACTTTGATTTTGACATTTGTTTGTGAATATTCCCGATGCAACCTGTTCATCTATTCACAATCTGATGACATCATCATCTCTCTCTGATGAGGGCAGAATATAGACCAGTTACAGAGAATATGAAGTGTATACCAGGTAAAGGGAGCCTGTTAACGGCAATCAGTGATGTTCAGCTGGCAGTTTGTTGGCTGTTTTTATAGACGTGGGTTTCAGCAATTACAATACTCATTTTCCAAACTGTGCTCCATCGGCCTTGGAGGAATATTTTAGGCCTCAAACCTCTGAACAAATAGATTTTTGGATCACATGAATGCTTCGATTTGCCCATTAACCCAAAACGTCAGCCATGATTGCACACAATAAAACATTTAGTGCTCAGAGTTTACTGTGATATTGGTATTACACGGACCAATGATGCTTTAACAGTTCACAAACACTATGTAGTGCGGCCCTGGTAGTTACTGAACGTGTATAGCAGTTACTGAATAATAGATCTTTGGAGTAATAAGTGAATAATTAGCCTAAAGCCTGGTTTATGGGGTGATGAGTGAACTGTGAAAGACGGGTCAATGCTGATGATCTACACCACATTGTGCAGACAGCAAACTCTGAACTCAAACACCTGTTTAACCTTTTTTTTTTTCCTTTTTGCCTCGAGGCTGTGCTGTTCTGGCCAGTAGCACAATACGGCCCATGAATAAAAGATGCATCTGGAGGGAAAAAAAACATTTAAGCAAAATTTTAAAATCACGCAGTCCGTACCAGGTCCAGTTTTCTATAACTCCTGCAGATTCCTGGTGCATGGTAATAAGCATGAGCTCAATTTTCCAGTATTCTGGGTAAGAGAAGGCTGAGAGTAATTTCCTGCCATGTATGGGAATTGATTTCAGAGGCAGCTCCCTATGTCGACATGCACTACATGCTTTATAGTGCTGAAACAGGCCGGCCGCTTAACAGGGCACAGGGGAGTACACACGCACTCAAACACACACACTCTGAACACGCCTCGCGAATGTCTCTCCTCATCTACGAGGTGCCAGCAGAGGCTTTACGAGGGTCCGCTGTGCTTCAGCGCTTTCACACATCGCCACGGCAGCCGCCTGGGAGCCCCCTGGCAGCCGGCAGCTCTGTCCGTGGTGGCATTTTAGCAGAGACCCCCAAAAGCATGCTGCAGGACCACAAGCAGTACAGAGAATTCATCCCTGTGTTACTGCTTCAAATAAAAGAGAGAGAGAGAGAGAGACAGAGAGACAGAGAGAGAGACAGAGTGTGTAGAGTGAGTGTGTAAAGAGTGTAAAGGAATACAGACATAGAAAAAAGCAAGACAGACCAGAAGAAAGATGAACAGAAAGAGAGAAAGAGAGATTCGGACAGCAAGAGAAAACAACAGAGGAAGAACGAGACAATGAGAAAAGGTAATTTAGACGGAAAAACAATAGTAGAAAAGCAGACAGCAAGAGAGAGAAACAGATATGTGGAGAAATTAAGGATTGAAAGAAAGAGAGAGGGAGAGGAAGAAAGAAAGCAAGAAAAAAGAAAAAAGAAAGCAAGAGGTTGAGAAACAGTAACAAAGTGAGCCAAAGTGTGTGTGTGTGTGTGTGTGTGGGTGTGTGTGTTGGAGAGAGAGACAAAAAGAAAGCAAAAGACTGACACACTGTAATGGAAACGCTGAGACCACGAGAAGAAGGTAAAGAAAACATGGACAGCAAGGGAGAAAAGAAAACAGACAAACACAAACAGAGAGGCAGATAGAGAGAAAGAAAAACAGGTGGAAAGAGAGTGAGAGAGAAAGAGAGAGGCGGAAAGCAAGGGAGATAAATCCAAGAAGCAGTCAGAGAACTACTGGCCACATTTATAAGCAGAAAAAAATGGGAGAGAGAGAGAGAGAGAGATACCAACAGCAGTAGAGAGACGGAAATAATGACAGAGCAGTAAAGAGAGAATGAAATAATCATGGAGTGGAAAGGCAGAGACATAATGACAGCAGTGGGAAAGGGGCAGAAATAATGACAGAGGAGAGAGAAAGAGAGAGAGAAAGACAGATAACGACGGCAGACAAGAGAGAGAAATAACGACAGAGGGGGAGAGAGAGAGAGACAGAGAGAGAGAGAGACAGACAGAGAGAGAGAGAGAGAGAGATATTACAACAGAGGAGAAGAGGGATGGGAGGACATAAAGACAGAGCATTAGACAGAAAAACCAACAGAAAACAAAACAACAACAAAACCAAAACCAACAGGAGCGAGAGAGAGAGAGAGAGAGAGAGAGAGAGCAGCTGAGAGAGAGGGAGAGAGAGAAAGACAGAGAGAGAGAGAGAGAGAGAGAGAGAAGCTGAGAGAGGGGGAGAGAGTGAAAGACAGAGAGAGAGAGAGAGAGAAGCTGAGAGAGAGAGAAGCTGAGAGAGGGAGAGAGAGAGAGAGACAGACAGAAGCTGAGAGAGGGAGAGAGAGAGAGAGAGAGCAGCTGAGAGAGAGAGAGAGAGAGAGAGAGAGAGAGAGAGAGATAGTGACCCCATGGCCAGGCTGATCAACCCCCATCATGTCAGTGCTCTGCTGTAATGTGTGCTGCGTGGAGAGAGGGTGATTGAGTTTGTCCCTCTGAGGCCCCCTGCAGGTCTGGGGGGGGGGGGGAGTAAACGCGGTGGGCTTTCGAGCAGCAGGTGAGAAGCGTTTCCAGAGACGCAGCAGCGATGTGCTCAATCTCACGCAGCGCTTTATAGAGCCGCAGCACACACACCTGCACTGTATCACCACTGCTCAACTCCACAGCGCTGAGCTTTAGGGACCATGCATAATTCAGCAGCATCGATCCACCACCACGCTTTACACCCAGCTAACAAACACACAGCAAAACTTCACTCTCAGCAACTGCAGGACGGGAGCCGCAACACGTCCTCAAAACTTCTTCGTCTCGAATTAGTCCTTATGTTACTCTATTACACTCTCTCCATCTTTATTTCTGTGCTTATGTGAACGTATATTATTCATTACCATTCATTATACATTAGCCTATGCGATCGAATGTAGTTACAAAATTAGCCGAGTTAATAATTAATTAGTCTACATAATCACATTCAGTTAGTTCATTATGCAATTACGTTTACGACATTTAGCAGAATTAGTCTGCGGAATCACATTGATTAGTCTACAAAATTAGCCTAGTTCAGTGTATAATTCGCCTACAAAATCATATTAATTGGTCAATGAAATTAGCCTATTTTATGTCATTCGTTTCCTTGATCACATTTAGTTAGCATAGAAAAATTAGCCTCCTTCATTACGCAGTTAGCCTACGTATTTTGCATTAATTAGCCCATGTGACCACATTAATTAGCCTACGTAATCACAATTGGATAGTCTACGAAGTTATCCGAATATTTTATATACTTAGCCTATGTAATATACTTGGATAGGCTAGTTGAAATGATCCTAATTCATCATGCAATTAACCTACGATATAATGTTGATTAGTCTATGAAATTAGCCAAGTTCATTACGTAATTAGTTACATGGTTACATTTTGCAGTTAGCCTAATAGCATTAATTGGCCAAGATAACCACAATAATTCGACTACGTAACCGCATTAATTCGACTACATAGTCACATTTCGATGGTCTACGAAATTAGCCTAGTTTATTATGTAATTA
>JBBPCZ010000142.1:6396302-6398802 GCA_037974445.1 Brycinus macrolepidotus | reverse complement strand
CTCCACACACACACGCGCGCGCGCGCGCGCTCCTCAAATAATCCCCCGTTTATAATCCCACGGGTGCCTCCACGCCAGAGACGCAACAGAGCAGCAACAGCACTGAAAGACCTGTTGTGGTAAAACATCTGCACATCTGCATAAGTTCTCCATACTAAACCCCAACGCTTGTGTGAAGATCAAACACGTTTATGAATAGACGCAGCCTGGAGGGGGTGTGGTGGTGGTGGTGGTGGGGGTGTGGTGGTGGGGGGGGGGGGCACCAGTGGGTCCAGTGTGTCCAGTGTGTCTTTGGGTTTATTTTAGACTGAGATGAAGATGAAAGAGCGAGAGGGTGACAGGAGCTTTGTGCTCCCGCAGGCTGCCTAAAGGACGCTGCGACAGAAGGACCACAGCAGCCGTGCCAACATCCACCGGAGAGCCTCAGCAGAAGGGCCGAGACCCTTACTGCAGCAAATGAGGGGCAGGCTCCCTGTTAGTACCCCTGATTTGGGGCAGTCACGTTGTCAAGATAGTTTAATAACAATATTTCAAAAAAATTCAAATGCACCCAGTCCAAAAATTCAAACATTAAAAAAAAATTCCAATGCACCCAGTCCAAAAAAATTCAAACATTTAAAAAATTCAAACGCACCTAGTCCAAAAAAATTCAAACATTTAAAAAACCAAATCAAATGCACCTAGTCCAAAAATTCAAACGTTTAAAAAAAATTTCAAATGCACCCAGTCCAAAAATTCAAACATTCAAACATTTCAAAAATTCAAACTCACCTAGTCCAAAAAAATTCAAACATTAAAAAAAATTTCAAATGCACCCAGTCCAAAAATTCAAACATTCAAACATTTCAAAAATTCAAATGCACCTAGTCCAAAAAAATTCAAACACGTCAAAAATTCAAATGCGCCCGGTTCAAATGTGCTCTGTTATGCTTCTTTACTGCACTGGAGCCTTGAGCCTAACCAAGCAAACAAGTCAGAAGCTTATATTCAAGGCCTTTTTTTTGCACTATGAAACAATTCAGTTTAAATACACCGGCCCTGGTCGCATCATTTTGTTGAACGAACATTTGAAAACCTGTTATTTCAAGATTCAAGATTCTTTATTTGTCAAATACATAGTGATACAACTGTGGTGAAATGTAACATACTGCATCTAACATATTGCACATTGTACAGATCTTGCTTCTGTTTGTTGAGTTGTTTAGTTGTCAATTTGTTTAGTTGGAATATACATTTTAGTTAGTCCAACAACAACAAAACTGGCCACAGTACTTCCTAGGAACACACAAAATACTCAAAGGCTGCACCCTACTGTAATTTTGTTTTATTTTTTCATTTGTGACATGTTTGTAGCTTTATATACCAAGAGCAGTCATAATTCATTTTTTCCTGACCACGTTCCAACCTCCTACCATTGGCTATTTTGGTTGCTGTGCCTCTAAGACTTACATCTCTAGTTCGGCTTTTCTGCTGTCACAAGGAAAAATGCAATACAGTGAAAAAATGTTTTTCCATTACAAATGGAAAAAGTGACCCATATCTGTGTTAGGGTAAAGGAGGGCATTTTGGCTGACGCTCACAATCATCAGTTACAGGGACAGTCCCCTTGGAGCAACTGAGGGTTAAGTGTTTTGTTCAAAGACAATGGTAGAAAGTGGGGGTTTGAACCTGCAACTTTGTGGTCATCGGGTTCACAGGGTTCACAGTGTTTTACTCACTAGGCTGCTACCACCCTGCTACTGCCCCGTGTTGTCACGGCCCTGCTCGATGGCAGGGCCAAAAGTGGGCCGCAGCCAAGCTGAGCGTGTCACTGCTTTCTGATTGGTCAAAATATTGTCATAAAAACAGATGGACTTGGAAAGAGGCCATTGTTTTTTTGTTTGTTTGTTTTTTTACTGTTTGCGCAAAAGAAACAACACCGGAGATACAAGCTAACAACTGGGAAGTCGACAAAGTTCAAGCACTGCTGCCTGTTTGGGCTGAAGATAAATTTCGGTGGGAGTTTTCTATGACGCTAACAAATTTATCTTTAACGCTGTGAGAAACACAAAGGTGTACCAGGCCATCACTAACAAGTTAGCCGGGTTAGGTTTTCATCGCTCAGCTAAAGAATGCTGAAAACAAAACATGCAAAAAAGACTACAAAAAATTAAAGACTACAATGACAAAAGTGGCTCTGACAGAAAAACTTTCCGCTGGTTCGACTCCATGGACGCGGTTTTGGGGCGGCGACCGGCCATAAACTGTGGGGAGAGAATTGCGCGTCACAAACACTGTTACCAGACTGAGATACAAAGGAAAATCAAAACATGCTGCCAAGTTCCATGCCATCGCCGTGCAGTTTCCTGTACAGTGGTACCCTGCTTAACGAACGCCTCACCGAACGAACATTCCGCATAACGAATGCCGCCGCGACCGCGCGTGTGACTCGCAGAACGAACGCGTTTCACACAACGAACCGCACGTCGCACGTGAAAATCGAGTTTTACGTTAAAAAAAT
>JBBPCZ010000142.1:6376355-6396202 GCA_037974445.1 Brycinus macrolepidotus | reverse complement strand
AGTGTGAACAGCACAAAATTCTTCCTCTGTATTTAACCCATTCACCAAGTGAGGCAGCGGGCAGCCAGGAACACAGCGCCCGGGGAGAAGTATGTGGGGACAGTAGCTTACTCAAGGGTACCTCAGTGGTGCTTAGCAGTCTTGGGATTCAAACCCACAACTTCCTGATCGCAGGGCGAATGCCCTAACCAATAGGCTACCAACTGCCTTGCTTTGTGTGCTGGAGCACAGTCATGCTGGAACAGAAAAGGCTCTTCCCCAAACTGTGTCCACAAAGTTGGAAGCATTGGCTTTGTCCAAAATGTCTTGGTATGCTGAAGCATTGGAAATAAGGGCCTAGCCCAAACCTTGCAAAACAGGAGTGTCCTAATACTTTGTCCATATAGTGTAAAAAAAAAAAAAATATATATACTTCTGGAAAATTTTCTATGGCTCTCTTATTGCTTTTGTTGCCGCTCTGTGACCCCCAGGCTGTGGACCACTTTATAAAGCTTAGAGCAGTGGGTAACACAATCACCCTACATTTAGAAAACTGGATGGTCCCTCATAGGCATAAAAGTCTTTGGGTAATTCTCCAAGTGCTGCATTTGTCAACCACTATAAGTGGCCGGGCAGGGCACATGCTCTAGTCGTGTTAGAGGGAAACAGTACACTGGGGAGCTGTTTACCAAAAGCACATGAATCTCTGTTTAAATCATTTTTCAATCACATCTATTCTGTTATTTACTACAAAAAATTACTCATGTAGATCTCATTTCATAGTAGTGGTTCTATAGATCAGGGTAATACTGCATTACCTGCAGTTTAAAGCAACTAACTTTAGTTCTGTCAAGTGTAGGAAATGTTCTCCATTACTTTCCTGAATGTTCATAAAAATGGTTGCTTTAATGCTTGTGAAATCGGGAAAAGGAGCAGCAGCCCGAACACAAAGGAGAAACAGAAAAGATTGTAAACATACATCTGCATGCTGGTGTAACATATGGAAACTATGTTTAAATCATGAGAAGTTGTTCATTTGATGGAGTGCCTTCATAAGTGAACTTCAATCTGACTGCTCGCTGAAAATAAACAGTTTGATATGCGCGTAATTAAATTAAATTACCCTTTTTAAGGCCCGCTAATGTCTGTTAACGGGCTCCGAATCCTTCCATCAATTTTCAATTACTGTCAGGTACCCTCGGCCACTAAAGGGCCATTACTGCTTTTCATTGGACTGGGAGTTCTAAAAACGGCTCCCAGACAACACCCTACTTCTCTTTCCTGCCTCAGCGGGCCTGGACATTTATTCAAAAGCCACATCTCCCTGCTCATGCCCCGTTGTGTCCTGACATAGCTCCCCCTCGTTCTCTTCTCGTTCGGTTCGTCTGCGAGACGTATCCCTGGGGGGGCTCCAAATGGCACTTTAAAAGAAAACACAGCTTCCCGAGCACAACGGATTCCAGGAAATTGGAAATGATAACGTCTCTAATGACGATGAATTGCTAGTGGGGCAGATGTGTTCTCGGCACCGCAAAAAAGAAAGAAAAAAAAACACAGTGCTGCATGTCTTTCTCCCCAGCATGAAGCGGAGGGAGTGGAAGGATTAACTGCCAAACATGGGATCTCATTTGCATTACACTCACACAGAACATATTACACCCCATGTAACGAACCTGGTAGAATTTATCTTGCCTACGTGGCAGTTTTGCAAATGTTTCACAACCTGAGTGACACTTCGCTTGGATACGGAGTCGCTGGCTGTTATCATGGGGAGCCAAATGTGTCTAATAGAATTAGTCTGAACTGCTGATTAAATAGTATCTCTATAACAAAGTGTAGATTTTGCTCTTGCGAGCTACATTTTACAATGAACAGCTGCTGAATGTCATACAAATGCCTGGCCTATACATGGCCTTAGAACGCAGTCATCTTTTGTTACTAATTTGGTCTTTCAAGCATGCAGCTTTCTCAGCCAATTAGTCCAGAAGGTGTTGCAAATGCTAGTGTCCCCTTCATTAATCTGTCAAGCAATTACCCCCAAGCTTTTGTCAGAGGTGTCTGGGCTAACACCATTACTGTGGTTTTGTAGTCTGGGAATTACTGGAGAGCACTGAATTGACGCAGACAGCGCAATGTTTTTCTCCTGTTTCCAATTAGACATTGATCATGGGAGGACTGGATCAGCATTGTGGCTTCACCTTGTGAGTACTCAGAAGCATTCTGGCGGAAAAACATTCTTACATTACACAGAAATTAAAACGAAGGCATCCAAAGGCTCTTTGGAGTGCTGCCATAGAGCAGTGATCACTAATACTCCTTTTGGATAACTACTTTCATTCAGAGTTTTGTTCCAATCTATCTTACATGCTGCCCCTGATGTACTAACACTAATGCTTCTTTTCCAGCCAAGTCAGAGACTTAAGCTGGAGCAGGTGTGGTAGGCCGTGGGGAGAATTTGGTGACAGAACATTGCCACAGAACTTTCTTGCTCCAACTTACTACCTGTTCTAATATGCCATCCTCTTCCCCTTACTTAACACTCCAGCCAATCAGGGACTTCTGTAGACGTTAATCATCCAGAGCAGGTGATGTGGATTGTTGCTGGAACTAGACTTTTTCGGAAGATAAATCTCCACAACCAGGTTTGGTGAACACTGTCATAGAGGAACCACCATTAGTGCCCCAAAGAAGTGTTCCTCAAACTGGATCTCAGGACTCCTGAGATGGTTCACATTTTTCTTATCCATTCTTAAACATAAACATACTAAACATTCTTCACAGGATTCCATTAAGAACCAGTTTTAGTTCCCTGAAAATCTTTCAATAAGTGGTTCCCCTGAGAACCATTTCTCTAAATGTGGATGAAGTGTAAAGAACCTCCACATAATGTTAAGGGGGAACTAGAGAGAACTTAGCTGAAATTGGCAGAGAAACTGGCAGAGGAACCACTTTGTAACCATGTTCATAGTTAATGGTTCCTCTGTGGCATCACTCAAAGAATGCTTTATGGCACCACTTTATTTAAGTATGTATTGAAAGCTATGTGTTTTGCTATGTAAATATGTGGACCATCTTAGGGGCCATCACGCCTGGTCCGAAAACTGCTGCCCTAAACGATGGATGGTTTTCTGAAGGAATACCCCAGTATTTTCAACCTAGTACATCTGTAGAGTACTGCTCTGTTTTCTGGTCTGTTACTAAGTACAGTATGAGGAAAGGCCCTGAAGATATTGTCCATGGTAAGTGCCTGTAAGATACAGAAATGAAGCTGAAAAATGCTGCAGTGTTCCTTTAAGAAACCATCTATTGGCAGATTCTTTGGAGAGACAGCTATGTTTCTTTATTGTTCCAAAGTTTGGGAACTGACGCAATGTCTCACCAGGAGTTGAACATTACATAAGTTTGTCTCTGGCTTACGTGCTCAAGAACCAATTGGTTTAATTCCCTAAAGTACAGTTCTCTGTGGAGCAAAACCAACAAGCTGGACCTTGGGGGTTCAAGAGCTGTCTTTACCACCACAAAGACAAAGACGTTATTCCCCTGGTGTCATGTAGCCTGGTGAGAGCTGCTGAGGTGTTATGGACGAGCTGGCAGGGCTGAGAGACAACTCAAGCAGTAAACAGCCTGACAAAACTGATGGGATTATCGTAAGCCAACTCCTCATCCTGAACAAGTGATTGTATAACTGCTAATTCTTTCACGTGTTGCTCAAGCCCATGCAAAGCATATTTAATTGTGCTTTTGTGCTTTGGTGGATCCTTCTTTGGCTGGCCCACCACCTCAGCTCTCTCTCTCTCTTTCTATCTAATCCCTGGCTCAATGGGAGCATAACCCAACATGTGGCTTACTCAGCCTGATGATCTGTATGTGGCATAGCTGCACAGCTAAATTATTTATTCAGCCCAAATGGCAATGTGCTGCGAAATCCCCCGTGAATTAACACCTACAGAGTCATTCAAGTCCAGCAGGACACAAATGAGGACTGTTCGCAACACCAGAGATTCGGCTTGTTAGTTACTGTAGGGAGAAGAATACGGGTTTCTTGTGCTTTTCCAAATCTTTCTTCACCCTTTACCACACTAAGTTAGCATTGTTGGGGGTTTCTCAATAAGATCAGTCAAGTGAAATTGCGTTCTGCAGTGTAAGGTTTTTTTTTTTATCCAATTTTCTCCCTAGTTTAGTGACCAAATCCCACTAATTTGATCTTCTGACATCACACAGTGTTACTGAGCAGGAAGGTTGAAGGCTCATGCTACCTCTCTGAAACATTCATCTTTTCAAAGTGCCACTGAATGCAAAGCTCAACACGTTTGGAGGAGAACATTACCTGCCTATTCTTCAGCTAACAGATGTCCTTGCTGGCAGGCATGGCACTGAGTGATAGGGGAAAGCGTGCATCAGTGTGGCCAGGGATTAAATGTTGTTGAAACAGAATGTTTTACCTTTATTTGATCAACTCTCTGGATATTTTAAGCATGATTAGGTGTGTGCCGACTCGATACTCAGTATCAGTGTCGGTCGAAGGGCCAAAATCCCTGGATCGGATATTGGAAGAAGCCTGAACTACCATGTAAATGCTTAACTAAACTTTGGTCAAACTGCAGTTAATAGAGATACACAGAAGAGGACACGAGTATCACAGATGAGCAGCTAGTCTGTGTCTCTCATGACTCTCTACTCCCCGCATAGTGCACTATGTAGAAAGGAAAGGATGAAGTGAGCCATTTCGTATTCAAAGTGCATCCAGACTTGTTTAAGAGAGGGAAAAAGACAATACTGGACTGGTTTCAGTATCGGCAGATACTCAAGGTTGCGGTTTTAGGGTCAGTATCAGACATGAAAAAGTCGTAAAGCGCCGCCCCTATACACAATTCATTATCATTTAAAATAGTAAATTCTTGTTTCCCTATACTTTTCTATAAGATTGCAATGACTTTTGCCTACATCTTAAACTGTTCCTAAATTTTTGACCACGTACCAGCAGAAGGTGAAAAATAATACTAATCAGTCAGAATCAGAATCAGAATCATATCATGTTTCACTTTCCCCTCTCACCAGCCATCATTGTACTAAAACACTCAGAGCTAGTTCAGGGACCCTCCCAGATTCTGTGTTGGAAATACGTTATGGTATGGATGGAAGCTGCGTTAAGATTTTTCATTTACTATAAATGATTCCTTTGAAGGAAAATGATAGAACCAAAGCTGCCCTACCACCCTCTAAAATCATGTATATGTGATATTGAACATTGGACAATTTTTTTTCAGTGCAATTACAAATCTGTGTATAATCCAGGTCTAATCTTCGATTTATCTCTTTCTTTTGAAGCTCATATTAGAACACCTGTCAAAAGAGGACTTAGTTTGGGGACAATTATGTGGTTTCTGCTAGCGCTCTTGCTGTTGTTATTGTGTATGATATATTTGCATTTGTAAATTCAGCAAACAAACAGTAATTTTGCATTAAAATGTGAAGAAGTGTGTTCTCTGCAGAGGGTGTTCACTTATTTTCACTTCAAAATTCAACAAAACGTGCCATTTGACCATGGGCACCCACATTTTTGAATCCGACTATAAATGAAAAAGAAGTACATTATTAACATAAAAACTGCAGTTCAGATGCTACTAAATCAGCTGAATTACCTCTTGTTTAATGCTGAGAATTTTAATAATAGGACTGTATTCACATTCATTCTAGCGCCCTACCGGGAGGAAAATTGCCTTGCATTGCTTTGCTGAAGAGGAGGTACCACCACAGCAATGAGAGCCACCAGGGACGGACCCAGAAGTCAAACGCATTGATCATCTAAATTAAACTTTTAAAAAGCACCCCTTAAAAAGCCAGAGTCCTGCCATCTGCTCCAAGAACAGCACTGGGATACTTCTTCATCTTCTGCAGACTTTCAGAAGATGCGTTTTACTCGGAAGGCCATTATTTGCAGCCTCTGTCCTCCTGGCAAGGGGATCCTTCAGCTGGAGAGGAGAGGTGTTCCAATTTAACCTCCGACTTCTTTATCAGCCACTACAGGCTCAGGTCACGCTCAGTTGCAGCCCCCTCATTGGGGATTAAGGCTTAAAAAGGATGCCCGTTTCAGCCCATTTATATGCACGCGATGTCCACCGGAATAGCCGCGAATCAGCTAATATGTCCCCATCAAGCGCAGCGTGTACTTAAATCGGACAGATTGGTTTTCACACGTCTCTTTCCTGTCAGAGCCTTCGTCCCCTCCCCGCCTCAGTTCCTCCCTACGCGCGGACTCTGTAACAATTACCCCGGTGTCACGAAGACACGTAATAATCATGTAAATTAGCTACTGCTTCTGGTGTTGTTTTGCCGTCACTTTGCAACTAGGTATTAGCATGTAGAACTGGACTGGCTGCTGGCCAGTTCTACCACTTACATCGGCAAAAGAGTCAGACAAGCTAGCAGCGAGATTACAATACATTTGTAAGAGCGGCGAGAATCACCAAGAGCTAATTCTCAAGGATAGTGCATTGCTACAGTTAACTTGATGTTCTACTTCTTCTGCTTTTGAAGTTTACCTGCAATGCGCAGCTTCTCGCTGTCCTCTCAGTGGCATACAGAGCAGCAGGCGCCCAGCGTGTAATAAATGATCCGGCGATGCTAATGTTATTTGAGCTTAATAAAATCTAACATGAGACAGAGAGGATGAGATATGGCCAAGTAAGAGCCAGGGCTGTAACTTCAATTTCAGGCCTCTCCTGTGATTAGACTTATATTTGCCTAAACTCTAGGGGACCTGATCAGACCATTCACTACGAATTTAGCTGACTTCAAACACCACTTCTTGATTTGCCAGGTTTAAATTTCTTGTTTGGGGTTCTCTTAGCACATTTCTGACTTATTTTGACCAGCATCTATGCCTACTTTATTGCTATTATTAACTTAGGGACCTTTGGCACCTTAAGATGGTAAGTTGTAGGCACTATTTGAATGTCCTCTGTTCTGACTGGCTGGCCTGTTTTATCTGAAATGTGAAACAAACTGTTTGCACTGAAATTATGGATGTTGGTCGGTCGTCATTCGCTGGAAGACTGCAATGATACATTTGTTCCATGTTCTACAGTCAGAAACAGCACAATGTCTTACAATCTTCTGCTCCAATAACTATTATAGAATGTCTGCAGTAACAGCACTCATCACTTCAACATCATTGGGCAGACTAAAGTCCTGCATTCTGTGTTCATGTTTGTGTCATCACAAACATGAAGAAATTAAAATGGGCAATTATCGCTATCATCTACACCAATTAACCATAACATTAAGCATCTGCTTAATATTGTGTAGGTCCCCCTCATGTTGCCAAAGCAGCTCTCACCCATTGAGGCACTGACCCCACAAGACCTGTGAAGGTCAGCATGGGCACTCTGACCAGTCTGCAGCTACAGAACAAGCTGTAATGCACTGTGTGTTCTGACACCTTTCCATCATAGCCAGTATGAACTTATTCAGCAATTTATGCTACAGTTGCTTAGCTGTGGGATCAGACCAGCCTTCATTCCCACATATCAATTAGCCCTCGTCAAAGTCCCTCAGATCCTTATACTTGCCCATTTTCCTGCTTCCAACACATCAGCTTTAATAACTTCAATAACTGACTGTTCCCTTGTTGCCTAATATATCCCACCCCTTGACAGGTGCCATTTTAACGAGACAGCCACTTCACCTGTCAGTGATTTTAATGCCATGTTGGTGTATAAACAAGGGTATGTCCACATGTGGACATTTTAAAACTTTAACTTTTACATTGGAATATTTTCATGTTCTTTGTACTCATTTTATTAAAAACAAAAAAGCTAAGAAAACCTGGTTTTCCATGATATGTCCCTTTAATGCTTCTGATAGCAGTTATAAGAGAGTAATTGACAGCATCCTATCTGCGCTGTAATGAAATGCAGAGGAAAATGCCGCCTCTGATAGCTGAGGACACTGCAAATGTGTTTCTGGCTTTGACGCTGACAATAAGAATGACTTCAATCAGCGCTCACAAATCTAACAACTTTTTTTTCTCTGGAATCCAGTGGAGCACAATATAAAGAAAGCTCGCTTGAAAGGGCCAGACGGCAGATAAATGTATTCTGCAGTTTGGGCCTTCTGACTGAGAACGTGGCCGCTTTTTTTTTTCTCTTGTGTTGCCTGGATTTTTCCCTTGGTGCTGAATTCATCTTTTGTTTCCCAGCGTGAGGCTTCGTGTCAGGAACGTGTGAGAGAGGAAAGTACACCTCCGGCGCTTTTGACATTTCCTTCAGGATCAGGTGGCCAGTGATCTGAGGCGAGCCTGCTTCTGTTGCTGTAAATCTCTCCTGCAATAAGAGGAGGGCTGCTGTTTAGCCTTTGTGTGGCACTGGTGATTCACAGCGACGGGCTGATAACACATCTTGGCATTTTAGTGCCCCCCCAGCTTAGGCGCGAGGTGCTCTCCGGCCTCCCTCTATTGGCCTGCTGAGCTTAATGTGGAGTGACACCGGATTTTTGTCCACGTTTGCGTGACACACTGCTGCCAAACGGGGCTTCGTCTTCACGTCGTCAGAGACTGACAGTGCGTGGAGTCCGCCCAAAAATACCCACTCTACTGACAGTTGCTCTAGAATTGCCCGAGAAATGATTTCACTCCAGCTTGTTTACTCACAAATGCCCCTCATGAAGGCCTATGTGGGGGGTGTGGGAGGGTGTGTGCTGTATACAGATATTACTGTTAAAAATATGTCTTTTTTATGTTTGGAAGTGACATCTACACCCTTCAGGATTCTTTATACATTACCCTTCACATGTTAACACTGTAAACATGACTGGTAAAGCATAAATGCTAAATTTGTCTCCGCCCAGTTCTTTTCACCACCATTATAAAGGAATCTGAGTTTGTACAATCAACAATGCAGCATTTCACACTAAACCACTCTCAATGACTGTTTACACCAATGATTGAATTTTGAAAAATTGGTGGAAATGTAATTAGATTTTATTCTGAGTGGTTTTGGAGCATTTGTATTTGTCCTTTTGCTATAAAATATTCATACAAAGCTCAGCTCGCACTTTCATACCTCGTATCTCATGTCTAGGATACACTCACTCAGAGAAATACTGCAAACAACAAAGGAAGCGATGTTATATTCAGAGCAGTTCGGACTTTGGGAGGAAGTAAGTAAAAGGAGTAAAAATAATGAACTTTACCCATCTTATACAAAGAAAAGTTTGTGCATTCCAGGCTACTTTTTTTTTGCCCGCTGCCCTCAGGACATAAAAACTCATTAAAGTTTCCACAGATGTGGAAAACAGTGTCTGACCCAGTCTCGGCCAAGTGTGCCACGAGTAACAAATAGCCCAAAAAATGTCTGCCCCGAGGATGCGACTTTGGATAAGTTCAACTTAAGCACAACAGCATGCAATCTCTCTTGTGAATTCTTGATTCTGGGGCTAATTCACCTCGTTTATGTGCATTTCCTGGAGCTCGCAGCGATTCAGGACTCGTTCCGTTCATGATTGGGGCCGGAGAGAAGTTCATATCTGTCAGATGTGAGTGTTTACCCTTTGCCTCACAAAGCTGCACCTCACAAGGCATTTTCGTCAAATATCAGGCCAGCTGACACAGGCGGTTAGTCACACACTGAGTAACTCTGCCCTAAAAACCAGTAATGTTCAGGACCACTGGATAGAACACAGTGCAAATCTAGTCTCCTACGGTCGCTGACCTCATAGCACAAAGTGATCCACTTGAGTCACAAAAATTGACCTTTTGGGTGACCTTTTTTGTTTCCAAATGCATTATTCAAAAAACTGAAGGTGTGTACATAAATAATTTGCTTTATGTTAAACGGCTATAACTTACACTGGAGTCTGATAAAGCAAAGGGCAATATGGTTTTTCAATATAAAAGAGTAACTGCTCTATTTGAGCCACAATGAAGCACTTTGAAGCGAATTACTCTGTCAAATGTAAACTCAAATATCAAAGAGTTATGATAAAAAGAGTTATGCAATGATGAAATCAGTCACTGGGAGGTCCATACTATTCTCATACTATTCTTATACTATTCTCATACTATACAATTGTTATGATGTAAGGGTGTAAGGGTAAGGGTGTTTCGTTCTGATACTCAGTATCTGTACTGGTCCAATACAGGATCGTATCAGATATCAGATTTACTGTGTAAAAACTTAACCAAACTTTAAGGAACACAATGTAGAGAGACACACAGATGAGGACACAAGTAACACACATGAGCAGCAAGGCTGTGTCTCTCTACTCCCTACATAGTGCCCTATGTAGGAATTAAAACACAGCCTCCTGCACCCAAATAGTGTATAATATGTCTAACAAAGAGCTATTAGTGATTCAGCTATGTACAGCAAATTCCATACTGGACAAATTGTGCACTATATTAACATAAAAACTCAAATTTTATAACTGGCATATCTCACTTTAGAAATAGGGAGCAATTTCATATACAAAGTCTATCCAGTCTAATGTATTTTTAAAAGCTTAGTTGTTTAGGAGAGGGGAAAAGGAGGTATAGAATTGGTGTCAGTATCAGTATACTTGTGTCCTCAAGGTATGAGTAAAAAGTGGTTTTGTGCCACCCCTAGTTTGAAGATTAATAGCTGAAGTATAAGTACAAATTAAGTTTAAGGGCTTAAGCAGAAGATGCTCTAAAATGCAGTTATATTTACCAGCTTGGTTGAGAGTGTAGTTCTAACTGAAGATCGGGTCAGTTTCCATTGAATGTTTCAATAAAATCAACTAGGGCTAAAAAATCGTCTAGAAGAAGGCTGTGTTTGCCAGGTGTGTAAAAACTGTTAAAAATAAAGATGCTACGTTTGGTTCCCCAAAGAACTTTACAAAAGGATGGTTTAGATTTTCTTCCACCCACTGAAAGGTTCTTTATGGAACTAAAAGTGGTTCTTCTCTGGCAGGTAAGTCCGATCTTATCCTTAAAGCGTCAGTGAAGCTACAGGTTTTCACTCAGTTAAACTGAGGCCAAGTGATTACAAAAGGGTAATCAGGTGAGATCCTGTCTGATTGGAACCTGGAGCCACACTGACCTTCTCAGCTAAGATTGAACACCCTTGTTCTTTTTGTTCTGTTCTTTTGTTTTTGCTTTTCTTGTTCTTTGTTACAGGATTGTACCATATTCTATTGCAGTCATATTTTTATAGTATAGTTATATTTGTATATAGTTTGTAGTATCATTTTAACTTTTATGTGTTGCATTGACTTCATACACTCTGTCTTAACTTTCAAAGGGTCTGCATAATTTAATTTAGATGCATGCAAAGTCATCCAGAGTGGTCTGATATTAATATGAAGTTCTACTGAAATGTACCGAGTCAGAATTGATCATAACAGTGATGATAGAAACCAGACACCCAAAGCACTTAATGCCACTAAAAGCTACTTCATGGAAGCTGTAACAAAGGTCATGTGTACATCGCTTGAAGCCTGAGACAGTGTCTCACTAACTCATGTCAAATCTTTGGCCTAAAATATATGTATCTTTTAATCCATTCAAGGCAGAGCGACACATGGAGGGCATTGTAAATCAGCATAGATTAGGCACTCTTTTACCAATATGAACATAAAAAACTCAGAAGACACGTACAGGTTCACTGCTTGCATGGTATTGTGAATAAAATGGCTATATTTGCGTTATGGACATTGTGACCCCTGGTTCCTATCATCACCACAGTGAAGAAAGCTGAGGTTGTATCTCTACAATGAAACATCATAAATCAAACCACTCTGAATGATTTTGCAATGTTTGAATTAAGTAGATTTTTTTTTTTTTAAAAATCAAAAGAATTCCGTTTTAACTCCAAGCTATTGTTTAGTAGTCACAGAAGGGCAGTTTCATAGAAAGTCATAGAAAGACAGAAATATAGTGTACTCACTTGGACCTTAAACACCATGTTGTACCTTCCATGGTAAATTTACGCTGTTTGTAAGAAAATGGACTTTTTTTTTTTCGGACAGTGTAAAAGTAAAATGAAAGACACTTCTATTTATCAGTTTGGTGGGTCTAAGTCAAAAGTTACATTGTGTGTCACAGTTCTGGAATCAGATAAGACAGCAGAACAATCTGATACTAAAAGCAATTACATTACATTACATTACATTCAAGTGGTACACGCTTTTATCCAAAGCGACTGACAATTCGAGGAAACACTCAAGTTTCAGGACAGTGTGAGAACCACAGGAGAGTTCTAAGTGTAGGGAGTAGTGCAAGAAAAAAAAAAAACAATAAAAAAGAAATAAAAAAGCAGGCGTATTTACCAGGGTGGTTGAGGCTGTAGTCCTGGTTGGCGATGAGGAAGAGGAATTCCTCGCAGGTGTTGTGGTCTAACAGAGGACTGTCCTGGATGCAGAGGTCAGCTATGAGGGCCACCGCTTTCTGACACACCATGTCATGCTCCTTCCCACCGGCGCTCATGCTCCCAGACGCATCCTCAGCTCCGGAGGGATGTGCTCGATCCACATCAGTGCCAGCTCTCCCTCTCTCTCTCTCTCTCTCTCTCTCTCTCTCTCCTTTCGCTGACTGTGCTGGTCGTGCTGGCACAGGCAACTCTTCTTTAACTGAGAATGTGTACGTGTGTTCTGTATGTGCGAGCACAATGTATGTGTGTGTGCAAGTGTGTCCAAGTGAGTGTGTGGGCTTAATGACTCATTGGTGCCCTCAGGTATTCCACAGACAGAATTATTGCATCACATTAAAGTGTTGCAGCAGATGAGCCTGGCAGTGCAGGACGTAGTGAACGATTAGTCGGAGTGGAGTGTGTGGGGCGGTGGTGTGGGGGGGGGGGGGGGGGGGGGGGGGGGGGGGGGGGGGGGGGGGGGGGGGGGGGGGGGGGTTTTTGTCCCCCCCTTTTTCCCCCCCCCCCCCCCCCCCCCCAACTTCTCCCTTCAGTGCCTCCCCTACCAGTGCTCCCTAATGAAAGGTCTCTCCCCCTCAGCAGTAGGCTTGTTTTTCTTAGGTCAAGCCGTCCCTCCGTGAGCACGTCCCCCTTGGCGCCTTTCCCCAGAGTTCTCCACCCGGCGTGCGCCTGCTCTACGAGAGCATATGTGTGTGCTTGTTTTCAAACATTTTCAGGACAAAAATGTGCCGAGAGCCAGAGAAAGACAGAGTTAATCTGCCAAACAAAGAAAATTGGCCCTGACGCTTAATTAGCAAGTTTAGAGTCATCATTTTGCCACACTATTTAAACGTACTTTCCAAAAGTCGGAGACCACACATTCTTGATTAATTTCCAGTCAAAACAGCCATTAAGTTGTTCATGTTTCAGTGACGGAAAAAAGCAGAAAACATATTTTTAGCAAAAAACTAAAAAAACAGAAGCCTCCAAAAGTGTTATTTAAGTCTATAATGCGTCCATAAGTAATTAATTTGTCCACTCATGTGCCCACTACTCCCACTTTAACTCTTCCATCCTTCCGGTCTTAAATTCATCCAGTTACAGTTGTGTCCCCCAACAAAAGCTGCTCCCAAAGCTCTCAGTGCCATTAAGCTCCTCTTCAAAGTGAAACACAGTCACCCAAGCAACTACCTACACACACCTCAGCTGCCATTCTTCCACTGTTAAAAGATGATTTAACACTGTGGGTTGCTGAGAAAGACAAGAAAGACTGCACATCCGATGTTGTAACAGTTTCGCCCCATCTCATCTTGCTCCCCTCTGTCACTCCTTGACTTTATTTAGGGGCAGATGGTGGCCTGGTGGTTAGGGATTTGCCCCTGCAATCAGAAGGTCGTGGGTTTGAATTTCAGGACTGCTAGTGGCACCACTGAAGTACCCTTGAGCAAGGTACCGTCCCCACACACTGCTCCCTGGGCGCTGCGTTCCTGTCTGCCCACTGTTTCACTTGGTGAATGGGTTAAATGCAGAGAAAGAATTCCGTGCTGTGGTGTGTTCACGTATGACAAATGGTCACTTTATGTGGTTTCTACTTGTTTTTGCTCCCTGGCTCTGCCCTGGTCCTGCCCCCTTCACTTGTACTCTGCCCCTCATAGCTGAACTTAATTTATGATTAGATATTTATACCCCTGGTTTTATGCTTTATGTTTGTCGGTCACCCGTGATATTCCCTGTGTTTGTACCCGTATCCGTGACAGTATTTCTAGCTCTGTGTTCTCCCCGTTTGTGCTTCTTCGGTCTATTTTTTATTTTTCAGTTCTTAGTTTTGCTTTTATTTCATGTTCCGTTCAACCATGTTTTTGTCATAAAGATTGTGTCTGCGCGTACGTCCGCCTACAGTCCTCCATATGCACGTCACAGACGTGTGGGGGAAGGTTTTATGGACTTGTGAATGTAAATTTGTGTTCAGAATTACTCGGACGGTGAGAAGCGAAAAATGCAGCTGACTTCTGAGACTAAACAAGGAGCAAGAAAAACCCTGCAGATGTCAGGAGAAAAACTGAAAGCAAGTCTCCTGAAAGGGAAGGGAGCTGTAATAAAAACAGAGGGTGGACACGGTAAATACTAAACAACATGACGTTATATTTAGTTGTTAAGGCTTCTGTGTAATTTTATGCAAAATACATAGTTTTCTGCTTTTTTTCCTGACACCAAAAGATGAATCACTTGGACTTAATGTTTTTTTGACTGGAATTTAAATGAATAAAAGAGTGAAGAGTGGCCTCTGACTTTTGTCACATTATGTTAATTTTATAATTATATTCACAGTATATTTGCAGTGCTGCAGTGAATCACATTAAAATTTCACTTCCATTCTGTACTATCAGGTCTGATTCTGCACTTTTTCTACTTGTTTTGGTGTCAAATGATGTCAAAAATGATTTCATAAATGCGAACGATGTTTGTTCTTTCCTTAATGCAAGACTGCACAGACAGCAATAAACTGGAAAATATCACATTATCTGTATACAAATATCTAATGACTTTTATGCAGTTAGCAGTTAATGTACCTTTTATGTCACATTATGTTATTTAAGTACTCAAATGGTCTTTAGGTGGGCTTGGTCAATTAATAAATATTCTAGTCAACACTGTGAACAACGGTAATTGCCTAAATTCCAGCAGTGGAAAAAACAGCAGCGTACACACAGAAAGCAGTTTTCTAATAAACACAAAGCCAAATGTGTCTGATTTGCGCCTTAAAGTGGCACAAAAGTCTTAGTACATTGGGCCTAATATTTGCAAGATGGACTGAATGATGAGTAAAAGATGGAAACAGGTAGGAGATAACTATAGATGCTAAGACAAAAAGTCGACAGGTACTAACCAGAAGTAAACAGACATGTTTGGTACAATACTTAGCATACTCTTTAACAAAAAGATTTTTAGAGCCATGCCATAGAAGAACAAGTTTTTGTTCCATAAAGAACATTTCAATAGAAAGGTTAAAAAGAAGCAGTTTTTATGCATAGGAACATGACACCTCAATGCCTAAATGCTTAAATAGTTATTCTCTATGATAGTTCTATATTGCACCAAAACGACCAAGTGCCATTTAAGAACCTTTCATTTTAAGAGTGAAGTGAGTTGTGGGATTATAAGAGTTCATTGGATTTCCTCTTCTGTGTTTTTGACTCCTAAAATGGAACACCATATACCCTCAAAAAAAGGTTTTGGAAAGTTTTCCTTGAGCAATGCCACAGAAGAGCCACTTTTGGTTCTCTAAAAGACTTTAATTGATCGTTCTTTAGAGAATAACAACTGTACAGGAGTGGTAGTTCCCTCTGTCCAAGGGATTCTACTCTAGTCTAGGCTAACAGAGATTCATATGAATGTTTTTTGCTCATTTTAAGCTTGAAGACATTCATTTGTTCAATGTTGGAATAAGAGTATTCATGCACACTTGCAGAGTTCAAATACAAAGAGTGTGGTGATACTATTATGTAAAAGTTCTCTCAAGGCCTAGAAGATTGGTAGGCTTCCCCACTGGTGATTAGAGCATGGTTTCAGATGTTTGAGGCTATAAATACCTCCATTTCGACGAGGTTGTCAAGTCACTGAACTATGCACAGCATTTGTAAGCAACTGGGTTATAAAGTACAAACAACAGGAAACTACCTTATGCCAACCACCCACTTGAGAGGAAGCTTTTTTCGCTCTTCTCGCCTCCTTGCTAATATCCACATCTGAAGCCTTGAGATCACGATGGAACCGCAGCTAATGCTTTTTTAACACTTCATTATTCACTTCTGTCAGAATAGAAGACAACCCCCACACTTTTTTTATTCTCTCTATTCCCTGATAAGTTACACTTGCCAATTTGTTACGACTGTAATGTTCTGGGCTCATTTAATAGTTTAAGTCTCACGGGGAGCTTCGGATGAAATATACAGCAATTTAATAGTGTTCAAGACAATAGAATTAATGCATAGCAATCCCGAGAGTACCAGGCTAATTTTATATGGCACTCCTCTAAAGACTAGCTTCTGTGGACATGGTTCTATTGCTTGTGTGAGGTGGGGGAATCATTGCTGGCTAGTAAAGATTTTTGCTCCTTTTCCAATACTCATACTATTTTCTTCGCTAATGAGAAGAGAATCAGCTCAGCTTGAAGAAGCTTTCTTCTTCAGAAGGGTCTGTTACTTTCTCAACCTCACCGACAGACCTACTTTTCTATATGGTGTCACTAAATGACCCCCGTTGACCAGTTACTTCTGTGTTCTTTGAGAATATAGAGAGATATTTTTAGATAAATGCATTTCACAGCAGGGCATAATTGAGGACTTTAATAAGGCAGTCTTTGTCAGTCAGCAAAAGACATTGAGTCTTGAGGTGTTGAGGCATTGAGTGACTGGCTTTTTCCACAGCAGGGCTATTACGTAATCGCCACAGCTTTCTACAAGGTGACCTTCACATGATGTCCACCACTGG
Organism: Brycinus macrolepidotus; assembly: GCA_037974445.1. Taxonomy (NCBI): domain Eukaryota; kingdom Metazoa; phylum Chordata; class Actinopteri; order Characiformes; family Alestidae; genus Brycinus; species Brycinus macrolepidotus. Next base: position 6,379,367 of record JBBPCZ010000142.1, on the reverse strand, counting down.
ATCCAAAGTCACTGCACACACGTGTCACATCATGCAAAGTTCGAAGCAATAGTTTTTAATGAAGATGACGATCAGCATGTTATGTTCTCAAAATGAGAGCATAAAAAGTTACAGTAGATGATATATGGCTGAAAATGATTGATTCATAAAGCACCTTTGCTCACCTGCCTCTTCACTGGGACGCATGCTATGTGGAATAGCTGTGCCTTGGACCGAATGGTGTGTCTGGTGTGCCATGGTCTTCAGAAGAGAAGGCCCAGGGACTCTGCTCTGGTGCCTGTAAATAATTGGAACGCCATCAGAATTCACAATTTTTTATCGTTCTTTACAGCAGGTGAGTTTGACTGGACTGGCAGCCAGGAGGTTTTGCACCACAGCAGCAGGGTTTGACTGGGCCATGAGCCCAGTCACTGTGTGTGTGTGTGTGTGTGTTTGTATGTGTGTGTGTGTGTGTGTGTGTGTGTGTGTGTGTTTGTGTGTGTTTGTGTGTTTTCTTTGCTATTTATTGTTTTGTACGTATAAAATATCCTTGGATTTATGAAAGGTGCCTTTTAAATAAAAACTAGTTATTATTATTATTATTATTATTATTATTATTATTATTATTATTATTATTATTATTATTATGTCGTCTCACCACAATATGCATTTTGTTAATATGTCATTTGACATATTCAGTTCTTCCTAACTGTTATAAATACAGGCCAGTTTAACTCTTATCCTTTCTGCCATGTTATGAACTGTGAATCCATTTTTAGATCCACAAACGTGTCATTTGACTTTAAATTTATTATATATTCATTTTGTGTAACAGCTGCAAATCATTTACACATTTTAATGTCTCACTTATTGGCAATTGCAACTTTGTGTTGATAGTTTGTAACTCAATTCAATTCAATTCAATTTGATACCAGTGATCTGATCATTATATTCATAAAGGACTCCTTTTGACAGAAAATGGGTACAAATGCTATAAAACAATACCCTAAATCACCAAAAAAAAATCTTGTAAAACAATAACACAAGCAACAAATAATAGACTTTTGGAATTTTTACGACTCAAATGTCAGTTCAGTGTGTGTTACACCAACAGGGTCATGTTATCATGACTGCCCTGAACTGATTGTGAGGAGTCAGAGATGACAGGCATTAATGGCTCTGTCAGAGAGAAACCGTTCGGTGACACTTCAGTTATTCACGCTCTCTTGTGCTGCTGACGATTTTCTCCAGTGATCCAGCTCTCTTTGTCACTTTCCATTTCAGTCTCAAGAGTTTCAGGGCTCAAGCAGACCTCTCTTTACCCTTGGAACTTAAAGCAGAGAAGGACTCGAGTCTTTATTCGGGCAGTAGAGATCTTTATCAGAAGTTAGAAGCTGGTAGTAATTATAGCGATTACAGTAAAACGTACATAGACTTTCAGAAATGAGCCTAAAAACAAACAACATTTGCTTGGTTACAAAATAACTTTTCATTTTAATTTTAATAACCTGGACATTTTCAGTGTGATGGACAGATCAACAACAACATCATATGAAAGTTCCCAGTGTCACACTTTAAATGACTTTATAGAGCTACTTCTATTACGACCGGAGATTTACTTGATTTCCCTTTACAGAAGCGTTTCTCAAACCAGAATCAACTCTTGGTGCAGGTCTATTTCATTAAACAACAACAACAACAACAACAACAACAACAACAACAATAATAATAATAATTATTATTATTATTATTATTATTATTATTATTATTATTATTATTTTTATTTATTTATTTATTTATTTATTTATTTATTTATTTTTATGAAACAGCCACTAACAACTTTAATAACACCATCGCCACCACCAAACAACATCAACAACAATTATAATTCTGATTCAAAGAAGAAAAAAAGCTTTAACAAGGTCTACTGTAATAATAATAATAATAATAATAATAATAATAATAATACGTAGCATCATTATTATTATTAATGTTGTTGTTATTATTATTATTGTTGTTGTTGTTGTTGTTGTTGTTATTGTTGTTGTTGTTATAAAACAACCACCAAACATTTTAGAAGAAGAAGAAGAAGAAACATTTTGATTCAAAGAAGATAAAAAATGTTTACAACAAGGTTTAAAATTGGGGGATAATGATTTTAGCCCTCTTTGGGTGGGGTGAGGTGGTGTGAGGTGTGGTGGAGTGAGGTGAGGTGGTGTGTGGTGTGGTGGGGTGGGGTCGGGCCCTCCCCCAGTATTGGTGATATTGTGGGATTGAGTTGTCCTAGCTAGTGGGTGGAATTAGACGTGGCTAAAACAATGAAAATGAGAAATGAAAATCATGATATTGTTGACTGCACGGTTTCTTTGAACTGCATTAGTTCTGGTTCGGAACCAAAACCGAAATCCACAGTTCGACCGCCTGTGGTTCAGCTCACGGTGAATTAGATGTGAACTGGAGATTTTTCATGATGCTCCATGACAGAGCATGCAGGCTATGCAGGAGCACAGATATGCCTCCATTCTGAATGAGAGATTCTGATCAAAAGTGCATATGAAGTGCATATGTGTTCATCCCCTTCCCTATGAAACCCCTTAATAAGATCTGTTCCAACCAATTAACTTCAGAAGTCACATAGTTAGTTGATTAGGGTCAACCTTTGTGCAATCAAAGTGTCACATGACCTGTCACATGATGTCTGCATACATAGGCCTGTTCTGAAAGGCCACTGACTGCAGCGCCACTCAGCAGGCAACATGAAGACCACTCCGGACAGGCCAGAGACAAAGTTGTGAAGAAGTGTTTGATCAGGGTTGGGTTAAAAAGACCGGGCACCACAGACCGGGCAAGGAGGACATTAATCAGAGATGCAACAAAGACACCAAAGATAACATTAGGAACTGCAAAATCCACAGCAGAGATGGGAGAATCTGTCCATAGGAACACTTTAAGTCACACCCCATGGGAGAGTGGCCAGAAACAGGACACTGTTTGGAGTTTGCCCAACACCATATATTTATATATATATATATA
>JBBPCZ010000142.1:6339457-6372068 GCA_037974445.1 Brycinus macrolepidotus | reverse complement strand
TTGGCGATTTATCTGGGGGGGTTGGAGATGGGGGAGGCTGATAGGTTGGTGATTTATCTGGGGGGGTTGGAGATAGGGGAGGCTGGTAGGTTGGCGATTTGTCTGAGTGCTGGTGATGGGGGAGAGGGTGGTGGTTCTGATAATTTATCTGGGGGTTGGCGATGGGGGGAGGCTGGTGGGTTGACGATTTGTCTGGGGGGTTGGCGATGGGGGAAGACTGGGGGGTTGGCGATGGGAGTGTGTTAGCAGCGGTAGTGTTCAATCAACAAGAACGTGCGCAGAAACAAATCAAATTCCATTTCATATTTTGTGCATTGGTCCAAATCAACACAGCAATCTTGCGGTGAGCAATGGCTGCATCCGGCGGAGCATAATTTATCATTAAGTTATTCCTCCTTTTTTTTCACCCGCTTTTATTCTTTATTCAGCGTCTCTGCTGAAACACAGAGAGGCGATTGTAATCACCCCTTTTGATAGGAGGAAAAATGAAAGTGAGGGAGAGAAATCCGGTGCCGACTTTGATTTAATCCGACAGGAGATCAGAGAGAGGGAGAATGCAAATGGTGCCCCGCTCTTCAAGAGAGGACAGCCACTGCCTCTTATCCTCAAAGACAGCAGCATAGACAAGGACAAACAGGGATCATGTAAAGAGGTTATTTTTTAATAGGTTTTCTCCATGAATAGGTCTTTTTGTTGTCATATGATGTCTTTTTAACTAAGATCAGCTTTTTTGTGTAGAATTCAGGCTCTTTCCATTTTTAGTTTGGCTATTTATGGATTGAACCCTGTCAAATTGGTTCAAAAATCCGCTGACGGTTCCAATATGCCTGATAATGAAATGCTCCAAAGGCTAAGCAGAGTCTGCTGTGTCAAAAAGCCTGTTGTTGCTGTCATTATGGCACAGAAGACTGTCAGGTTTGGTGCAATATTTCGGACATTCTTTATAATAAGACGAATTCATTCTCATTTCCTGAAGGTGGGAGGCCGGATCTGCCACATAATGTCCAATCATGCTGCCATGCTTGCTAGCGCATGACAATACTGCAAGCTAACGTCATAATCAAAAGTGTCGTCTATCTGTTACGCCTAAAATACCCATTCTTAACAGCAGCAGACTTTCTTTTTTCCTCTCAGAAGCTTCTAATGTAACGCCAGCTGGGAATGCCAATCAAATATGCTGCACTTCCTTTCACCAAAACTTTTCAACTACAGTCACATTTGTGAAAATCTTTATAAAAATTTATTGTAATGTGGTTGAATAAGGATTTTAAAGTCGCAAATCACAGAAAATAGCAAAAGCAAATTAATACACCTGTAAAATAACTTAATATGCAAGTGAATATAGCAAGGTAATATGCATTTTTTCCATTAAAAAATAACTAGTTATAATTTGGGTAGCATTTTACTTTAACCCTGCAACACAATACTGACTTAACCATGCCATAAGCAAACTATGCCATAAACATGTAAAGTCAGATGTCATATGCTGTCATGAGTTGTTGTGATGTCATAATATTTGACGTAATGATGGCTAACTGGAATACACAGTAAAAATTAGCACGTGAATTAATCTGTCTTTTTTTCTTTTTGGCACTGGAACCAATGGGAAAAATCAGAGGGGCATTGTGTTTATCAAACTCGCTGTTAACAAACTGAGTGCTAAACCAGCGCCAGCTGTGGCTCTGTTTCAGTGATTCCTGACTGGGGACTGATCATTTTCCTAAAGGTTAACCAATTCATTACAACTTTCTGAACACGTTAATGGACTCGTCAGTTCGCCAATGGTGCTGAAATGTGAAATGTGTTAAGTGAGCACACAGGTAAAGTGACATTTCTGTTATCTAGAAATACACTTGTAGTGTGACCTTGGACATTTTTCTGCTCATCCTGTTGCCTACATCAGGTCATCAGAGTGGTTGGAACATTCCAGGGAAATGTCTTATTACATTACACCGGAAGTACACCTTAATGCTTGATCCTGCTTGAAAATCAGCCTATTAATTCACTGCCCAAGACACTTTTGTGTGGTTGGACATTCTTAGCAAATCTCATTCAACAATAAAATAAAAGAGCAACACAATTATGGTTCATTTTGCCAACAGAATAAAATGCTCTGGAGCAGCACCACACCCAAATCAGCTAGAGGGGTATAAAGCCCACCAGAAATGTGGAGCAGTGGAACTGCGTTCACTGGAATGATGGAGCTCCATCCAGTACCTTTGGGATGAGTAGGAGTGACGTTTGTGATCCAGAACTAATAATCCAACATCAGTACCTGACCTCTAGCTAATGCCCACAGCATTAGCATATATACATACATATACTCTGTGTACATACATACATATATTTATCGAAGTTTACATATACACATATATACATTTATATTTTTCAATACACTCATCCATATTTATATTTCCAGATTGTTTGCATAGTGTACTTTTTTGACTGCACTGTTGGTATAGTTTTTTTGTTCTATTGTTTTTAATTTTTGCTGCTCTTATCTTGTTCTGTCCACTTTCTGCCGTGATGATGCAAATTTCCCACTTGTGGGACTAATAAAGCATTATCTTATCTTATCTCTTATCTTAGCTCTAATTGCAGTCAAACCCTCACAGCAATGTTCCATATCAAGTGCAGAGCCTTTCCAGATGAGTACAGACTACTGCAACAAAGAGGGACAAACTCCTTTCGGAGCACCCAGCAAAAGACTCATCACTTCTAAATGCAGGACTGAACGCCACAGGAAATTCTTTCTAGCTGTGGCCATAAGACTGTATAATTCCTCCCTGTTCTGTATGTGATCTGTATATGTTTTTTAAGTCATTCGGTTCTGAATCGGATTTGTGCGATATACAACTCAACTGTTGAACTGACCGAATGTTATTGAATGTAAAGCTCATTACCTTATCATCTGCTACTATTTTATTGCATTTATTTGTAACTGCATTAACACCAAGCCACTTTCATAAGTCATTTTGCACTACTGACCTGCTTTTGCAGTACTCTAATCCACAGTACTCCAATCCTTTACATACAACAATGTCAGCGTTACACTGTTATTTGCTACACTAATGTCTTTGTCACTTGTCATTGTTTTTGCACTATTGTTTATTGCTTACATTTTAATCATTTACATCTTTTATTCTTTCTTGTTGCACCGAGCATGCTAATGACACAAGAATCTCCCTCAGGAAAATTTGTTCTTAATAAGTTCTTTCTTATCTTGTCTTATCTTATAATACAGTAGAATAAACAGACTAAACACTGGATGAGCAGCTGTCTACAAACTTTTGACTGTGGTGTATTTTGACCAAAACCAAAATGTGCTTTACAGTTTCTCATTAGGCTGAAAGCAATTCTTTCCAACATTCTGTGCAGTTTGTCCAACGTAGCAACAGTCACCATTAATGAATGCACAGATGGGAGGAGCACGGATGACTGCTAACTGTCCCGCGCAGCGCTTTTGCTGTTTATTTCATTCACGTTTTCCACAGTCACCCCCAAAATTAGCACTGGCACCCTGAAGTCAGGCACATTACCTGATTTGGCTGAGACTCATTGACCATCATCCCACTCACTAAAGAGGGGAGAGAACAGAACCCTTAGTAGTACAGTGCCAGCTGGATGAGTTCAGAGATGGTTGTTGGTGGTCCCCACAGTGGGCCGAATAGGTCAGGAGGCTGGAATCATCTGGTTCAAGCACCAGTGCTGCCTCCAAATGCCAGCTCATTAGGGCCAAATGAAAAAGTGTCTTCCTTGCTGCACATTAACATTTTATTTTTCACCCTAATGGACATCTCTGGGGAAGAGCAAGGCAGGAGCTGACTATTTGAATAATCTTCCATTAGGAGAGGGGATGGTTGCTGCTGCTCTCCCTGCTGAAAAACAACACTCGGGGAAGGTGAAAAGTAAAGGAAGATGTTAGAGGGATGCCTATATCAGCTTACAGATTTAGCTAATGTGAAGAGATCCCCCCCTAAAAAATTAATAATTAATATTTTTTGACCCTGTTAGATCATGTCAAGTGTCTGCTTATAGCATGATCCCATAGTGCCATTCAAAATACAAAACTCTTGCTTTCTTGTAATCTTTGATCCAAGTGAAGTTGTTTAAACACCTTTTGATGATGTCACCATGCACCAGCAGGTGGGGACAAATGATATTAACCGATTTCACTTCCCTCTGCCACCGCCCCAACACATCATCGAGAAAGAATGCTCAGCTAGTTCAGAAGCCCTACTGAATACCGTGCCTCACTCAGAAATGCAGTAGAGAAGGATGAATTCTGATTCGCACTGAAAGTTTTAGTCTAAAGTTGCCCCTTATATTGCCGTCATGAATGAGGCAGAGACTGGATGCAATGGCAGGGTGACTTATAAACACAAATAAACACAGTCCATCATTGCAAAAAAGATGTGTATTTAAGATGCATACTCAATCACATCAATAGTGTACATCTGAAGTATAGAAAGAATATTGGTACATTTTCTTTCATGTCTGTATGTGCACAGTGGAGGATCTCCAGGATTTGTAGAAATACACCAAAATTCTGCTCCTCTCAAAGAGAACAGTTTAAAGTAATACATTTTGAAAGTATGCATTTTTATGCCCGTTTTAAATTAGGCTGAAATTAGGCTAAATTAATTTCTTAATATACTGAAGTATACTTATCATTTTTTTGATCATATCAACTAACCCTAGTGTGTTAGAATTTGTCTTAGTGATTGCTTAAGTCAACTAAAGATAAACACACTGTGGGCTTCTGAATGGAGCTCTGGCTGTGTCATCAGAAAGCTGTGTGTCTGATTCCCAGCCATGTCCATCTGTGGGTGGACATGTGTTAGCTTCAGCCTCACAGCTTGGTAGCATCATGTGTTCAGGGAGACTGCGCAAGTGAGATCAGGCCATGATGGGATTTAGACTTAAATTATTTATATAATAAGTGCACAGCAACTTATTTAGTAGCACTATAATATATCTTATATGTGTACACTCTATAGCATACTGATAACACTGGTAAAAACTGGTGAATGCTACTGAAGACTGGTATAAAACAGGACGAAACAGATGAGCTGAGAGCGAAGATATGCTTTGTGATACTCCTAACTGCATAAAAACATCACAATGCACACCCACTGAAGTTGTAAGTAGGAACTTCCAACTAGGTCTTGAAGCCCGCATATAAAGGGACAGTAAATGAGCACCAGGTGTGTGATCGAGGACTGGAGAGAAAGGGAGGGAAATATAGGGGATAGAGAGGGAGGGAATAATAATCTTGTTGCTGTTGGACTAAAACATATCTCATTTCAAAACAACAGCTACATTTCAGGAGGAAAAATGCGTGGCAGCTTGCAGTTTGTCCTGATGGAGGCCTGGATATAGTGAGCCTAGAGGGTGAGCAGTTCTTATTGTTCCAGGGGTGTCGTTAGGATCTTAAAATATTCAGGGCTTTGGTTTCGAATTGTTGATGGGGTGGGGGCGAGGTAAGAGGGAGTCTGGTATATGGACGGAGCTGTAATTTAGATTTTTCAACAGGGAGGTTGGTTTGTTGATAGTCTCAATCTGTCGATGGGGAGGAAGTTGCTCACCTCGGCCGTGTGTCGGCACATCTCCATGAAAGCCTGGAATGACAGATGATTATGATTAGATCCAGGGCTTTTGGGTATTTTCATTTATAATTATTTTTGCGATCTGGGGCTATTCATAAAACACTCAGAGCTGTAGCCCTTGATACTCGGGCCTAACGACGCCCCTGTATCATTCCTTTAAAAACAAAACGGAAAATCAAAATTAAAATGAGTTTGAATCAAAAATGGGAAAAATAAAGAAACTGTCCCAAATGATTACCATTGCTGACCCACTGGAAGGCATTTTCAGCGTTTTCTCTGTCTGCTGTGGAAGTTTCCAGTGTAAACAGCCCTCTCGTTGTCAGACTATTACTACTGCAGCAATGTCAGATGAAGCCCATAATCATCTTATGGCCTTTTTCTTCCTCCGTATTCGCTCTTATTACGAATGTCCCTGCGTCAGTGGCGGAGAGTAGAACCTGAGGCCATGTGAGACCTTCATATCCGAGAACATGTCTGATCCGCCCTGGCTGCCTGAGTAGAGTCCGCCACGGCGCTTCCAGTTCACTGAGGAAGACTCGTATAAATTCATTTCGGAGAAAGAGAGTATCTCATGATGGTATCTCCTCACTGCCCCGGACTCAGACAACAGCTACTTTCGAATGGCCGGATTGGATGATGTTGGTTCGGGTGACTTATGATGCACATGGCCATGGCCTCATAATAATCCCATCAGGAGCCTTCCCTGGGACTCAACCTGCAGATGAGGTTTATTCCTTCTCAGCATATGATTCGCCACTGAAATTCTAACCACAGAGAAGCATTCTTTATCCACAGATAATAGCAGCGGGTTAGGACAGTAAGTTTTCTGCATTTGCTGAGAGACAAAAGACAGAGTATTCCAACCAGCACCCAGCAACTCTGAGGGAATAACAATTTATTGTAAAAAGCAGTTATTTCAGCCTTATAATCCGCTCTTCTCAGTGCTGTCCCATTTATTTTGAAATGCAGAAGAACATCAGCTAAAAAACGAAAAAATGTAGTTTTGTTTACATTACTACCAGGCAGGGGCATTATTGAAGTCACCCAACATTACTTTTCAATGCAAGTAAATATCAGTGTATAATACAATTCTGTGGCAAATGACTATGGCAAGAAACTACATTAATATCAAAAAGCAAAAAAAAAAAAAACACCTCTGTAATAATGACAATTTCTGTGAGCACCCTTTTGGAATTCTAGCTCAAGATATGCACATGGATGGTAATGTCGAAAATGAGGAAAAAATCATATTATTACCCAGACAGCAAGCTTGTTCTAAAAAGGTTAATGTTATTGGGGTACATTATTGGTTCGGTTTTTGTTTCTAGAAAATCTCCATTCCTCTGAACCTGATCTGCAAACTGGTTCTTATGGCCTCCCAGGTGGTCCACCATATCCACTCGGAGATTGGTTGGTGCAAGAATGTGGATCTGGAGGCCCATGAGGACTGGTTTGAAGACCACTGCTGTAAATTGTTTGGAGCCTAAAACCTGCAAATTTGAAAACGCAAACCTATGCACTTGCCTGTTATTATAATTCTGACGAAACAAATCTACAATGAGCTCATAGCAGTCTTAGTGCAGCGATCTCTCAGTACATCCAACAATAAAGGCAGCATTGAGCTTCTTTTATATATTGATGGAAAACCCAACAGCACACAGAAAGCTCTGATCCCACATTCTGATACATTTCCACCTGCTGTGACGTGCACTTATCTCAAATACTCTTGGCAAATATATTTTTCTAAAAGGAAAGAACACCACAGTCTCTAAATATATTTGATGTGAAGTGAGGTTATAGCAGGTTATAAATCTTTCTCTTCTCGTCTCAGAAATTGCTGCAGTACATGTTGCATATTTATACAAGGAGTCATGATGAATTACTGTAATTAATGTTCTGTACTCTTTTCGGGACTTGGGGCATTAGGAGTTTAGCCGTCTAATGTTTGCTGACGTTTACTGGCTACTCATTTCACTGTAATCACCCAAGTTCTCTCATTAAAGGCTTAATAGTCTTTCCATGACTCCATCCATTAGGCGGTTAACGAAAGCAGCTGCTATTTATATACATCACCAAAACAACATTTTCTCTCCAGGAAGTTTTTACCTTTCTTCACATATCTTGCCTGATTCAAACAATTATACTTGTGATTGAAGCCATTTGGATGTTCCTCAGAGTTAAGTCTCTGGGGGGCCCTGGTTGGAACAGCGGTCCATTAGCAGTCTCGTGGGCAAGAGGAAATGATGGGGTGCCATGCAGTTGGCCGACACTTCTACAGCCAGGGCTGGGAATGCATTCTGATCTTACTCATGGGCCAAGTGAACAAGCAATAGTATGTCCTATAAGGGAGCAGGTCTGTAGCTGTCCACGATATTTTTTCCAACACTTTCTGGAGGCAATACTACAAAAGTTAGTCTAGTACTTTGTAGTTTCAGAATCGGAAACAGAAAATACCACAATAAACATCAATGTACATTAAAGACACCTGCTTATCCTGCATTTTTCCAACAATAATAGAGTGTTTGTCTCCTCTTTGTAGCCTCTATTCTTCTGGAAAGGCTTTACACTTTTTCGTTGTTTTTTTTTCCAGTCAAGTCGAGTAGGTTTTATTGTCATTTGTACCATATACACACAGTACATAGTGAAACGAAACAACGTGCCTCCAGGACTATGGTGCAACACAAGAGCAGAACAGAACTGAACACGAGACCACAAGTGCAGACACTTGATGATGGACCATGACTTGGCATTTGGCATGATGATATGCAGCTGCTCCAGAATGCCCCATTGCATTGGCAAAGTTTTTTGTAGAAACTGTAGAAGCTTATACAAGCGAGTACACCGGCTCTACCCTTAATATTCATAGATTGTAAAACTGCACTTTACAAAGTTAAAGTATGTCCCCTAAATGTCCGCAGAAAGTTTGAGTTATAATATGTAGTGCAGCTCCATCTTTCTCACACATTCTGACATCAAGAATTGCACCCCCTGCATGACAATAAAACTACATGAAATGTGAATATTTTTCTGTTGGTCTGTGTTAGTTTTATGGTACATATAATGGACCCTCTTTCTTCAGTACCCGGAATCTTGGCATGAGAAGGTGTGTTAACTCCATCCATCCATGGTCTGAAGGACTGATCTTTAACCAGGGCCACAGGAGATGCTGGAGCCTATCAGTGCGGTCACAAGGTGAAAGGTGAAGAAACACTCTGAACAAGTTGCCAGACACACTCACAGATGAAGCCACTCACACTTACACACTAAAGGGAAATCTAGCATCTCCAATCCACCTTACGGTTACGGCCGTCATCTCTCTGGCGTTATCTCGTGCTGCATTCAGCGCAGTCGGACATTGGAGATTCGCGCTCGTAAATGTCAAATTGGCCGTATTTTTTTTTTAATTCGTTGCTGCCAGCTGGGGTGGCAGCAGGGGTGGCAAGGTCACCCTATGCCACCCCGGTAGATCCGCCCCTGGACAGGAGGAACCAAGGGGAGCCTGTCCTCTGATCGACCCATAGAGACTGAAAGAGAGTCTGTTTGGGGATAACTAACAATAGAAGGCCTTTGTGTGCAGAGTTAATCACTGCAGAACAGGTGGCAGTCTATGGCTTACAGAGTAGATGCATGTCTTTCAACTGTAGAAGGAAACCAGGGAGAAACTTCACACAAAGGGGACCCTTCTGTGTGCCCTGCCTGGGAATTGAACCCAAGCCCTTCTTGCTGTAAGGCAACACCGCCACCGTGCCATTTCAGGGGGGTAAAAAATACCGTGACATCAGGGGGGTAAAAAATATCGTGACATCACAATGTGGCAATATGCATTGTAGAAAATAAGCCAGTGTCTCCATCGTGACTCACCATCCCTAAAACAAGATGAATGTGTCTCTTTCTAATGGAGTGAAATCATGAACACTGAACTCAGGCAAACCAGGCCTACAGTTCCTTAGATGTTTGTCTAGTGAGTTTTTATAGTCCTTTATAGTTTTTATAGTTTTTGAGTCAAGGCTGCATTCTTGGAGGAATTTTATGGGAATATTCACCAGTGCTTCAGGTTTTCACCATTTGGAGATAAAGGCTTTCACTGTTGGAGTCCCAGAGCATTAGAAATGGCTTTGCAACCTTTTCCAGACTGATATATTTCAACAATTTCCTTTCTCGGCTCCTCTGGAATTGCTTTTTACTGCAGAATAGTGTGCTGCTCACTGAGGCCTTTTAGGTTGCTGAGTCCCATCTGGCAACTTTCACACTGCTGGAAAGGTTCTATGTAAATTCAACATGACTGGCGGTAATAAAGCCTGTGTGTGTCTATTTTAATTGATCCCAGGTATAAGCTACCTTTGGTTTCTTGGTTGATTGAGGGGCAATTACTGTTTACTTTCAATAAATGAAATGATAATTGAAAACCTGCTCAGCTTCTATTGAATTTGATGTGAAGATCTGAAACAATTAAGTCTTACAATAACAGAAAGAATCAGGAGGGCAAATGTTTTTTTCATGGCACTCTAGTCCAGGCACACCAAAATTCTAATCTGAAGATTTAGGGAACAGAGCATCTCTTTCGAACCCTGAGCTCCCTCGTCTGTCACAGTTGTGCTGTATCAAATGGCAGACACCCTGTGTGTGAAATCGCATGGGCAGAATAATGCAATATTTGGCTGCAATGCTGAAGCATGAGATTTGTTTCTGTGCAAATACAGCATTATCTACTCTTGGCTCTCCCTCTGTGCACCTTCTCCTTTTCCTATCAAAATGCATGAGTTGGTCTCAGCCACATTACATCTCACCAAATTCACCCGTTTTTAATAAGAGCCTTTTTAATAACTCGGACTGTAGCCTAAAGTCAGAGTCTTTAGCAATGCTTAAATGTCAGTGGACAACAAGTCGGTCAGAAACTTAACCAACAACGAGTGCTAGGCTCTTCAGGCCGAACGGAAGGGTTTGCCATTTCGTCTCTCTAGGTGTTGCCATTTAATCGGCCTCCGCATATACTGAGACAGGCCCCCAGAAACACCCAGGTGACATGTAATGAAAGGTCACACAAAAATAGACCAGGGAAGCGTGAGACAAACACTGTAGCTGTTTTCCAGCAGCTGCAACAAGAAACAGAAGAAGAGCAGAAATCAAGAGAAATGTCATGGGAGAGAGGTCAGGGAGAGGGTGGAACTTATCTGGGCCAATTAGGGCCACTGAGAGTTTGTCAGCAATAGTTGCTCTTATATCTAAAACTTCATGCTCATGACAGCCTTGCTCAAACAGTTTTTATGTCTCTGAACCTTTCCAAAATCGAAACAGAGTTCAACGCCACCAGAGAGTTGGTCTAACCCGAAGCCACCCCAAAAGTTTCACATAACTTCACCTTGGTTTCAAAAATGCTCAAAAATGAAAGGGACACTTAAGAGTCTTTGGGGGGAACGAGGATGGGTACTAGTCTGCAGAAGTCTGTCACCTTGTTCAAATGGTTCCTGATACTGCATGACAAAATGCGGTCTGTTAGGGTGTAATTACTCTTTAAAACAATAGTTGAAAAATATGAAAGTAATACAGTCTCCTCCTCAGCCCAAATCAGTCAAGAAGCTGCCATCTTGTTTGTTTCTTTAGTTTTGCACTGCAGCTACAAGGCTAATAGGTAACAAATAATGGAAACTTAAACCTTATCAATTAGCATTGTGCAAACTGCATGGCCATATCATTACACACTTGCCTCAAACTGTCAACGTGGCTCCTGATACCTGTGAAAATTGGAGAATGTACCTTGGATGGCTAAAACAGTAGCAGCAAAGCTTGCTTTCCGTTCCTTCTTTTGTCCATTTTTTCATAGATGAAGAAGAGCTGAATGACCGCTTCATTTTCAGCAGATTTCGGTCACCTGTGAAGAGTGAGATGTCAGAGGAACTTGAGGGTGAGATGGATAATGAAGCTCCAGCAGCGTAGTTCAGAAGGAGCACAAGGCCTGGAGGAGGAAAGCAGAATTAGCACTGTGACTGTAACTGAGAAGGGCCAGTCTGTGGAGACAATTAGAAGATAATGTGCTGTATGAATACAGATTTTGCATGCCTGTGGATGTTATTAATATTTCACCAAAGAACTGTTTAAAATGGATTTTAGACGTTCATTGACATTATCAACAGGTCACTAAATGAAGTGTCCTGTTTCTAAAATGGGTTTTAGATGTCCACTCATATTATTAAAAGGTCACTAGTGAAGTGTCTTCTTAATGTGGATTTTAGACTTCCCTTCACGTTACTAATAGGTCATCAATGAAGTGTTTCTTAAACTAGATTTTAGACATCCATTGATATTATCAACAGATCACCAGTGATGTGACTTTTTTAAACGTATTTTAGACATCCTTTCATGTCATTAATAGGTTTACAGTGAAGTGTCATTTTAATATAGATTTCATATGTCCTTTATGGTTATTGATAGATCACCAGTGAACTATCTTTAGAAAATGGATTTTATATGAGAATTCAGGTTATTAATAGGTCACCAGTGAAGTGTCTTTTTAAAAATGGATTTTAGACATTGATAGGCTTTCATAAATTGTCTACAGTCAGACTTTTTTAAAACAGCATAAATAAACCAAAATATGCAATATTCTTTGTTTTCTCTCAGTTTTAGTAATGTCCAGTTCCACCTGCTAGCTAGGACGATGTCACAGGATTCCACCCAAGGCCAAAGCCAATGAGTCAGCACTGGGTGGGACCAATACTGGTCCAAAAAACGGAAAACTTACATTGTGAGACTACAACCATTGATAAAATTATCGTTTTCATAATAGTTTACAAAAGCTATGAGAGGCAAAGTGATACAGTCTAAGTAACACTCATATTGCATTCTTTTTTTAAGTTTTTATACTTTATAATACATTTGAAAATAATGAAAAAGAGACAGTGCCGTGTTTCATATTGATTATAGCTCCCCACAGCCAAGCTGTTGTTTCTACTGGGGTTCGGCAACACCACATGGACAAACCACATACTGTTTTTTTTTTTTTTTTGCTACACCATGAACCTAGAACAGGCAGTAATAATAACAGGAGATTGTTGAGTTTAGTTGTGATTATGGTTACAACTATGATTACATTATTTGCTATTTCAGACGGCAATGCATGTTTGCCTGTTGTAACTCAGCAAATTTGTTTTTCATTTATATATTTTTTTAATATTGGTAGATATTGGGGGAGACATTGTGAGTACAATATAGCTTCATTATGGCCTTGACTCCCAAAATTGGGAGTGTGAAGGTACATGAAGCCAGCCACCTCACCGCACATCACTGAACTGGATATCTCCTTTAAAACTTAAAAAAATGTCTTTCATGCCTTTATTGAAAGGTTCTGCAGGTCCAAAACTGGTCCTTCACTGGCCTTGCCCCAAAGAGCCGTTTTTAGCCCCTTTATGTTTGAGTGCTGATGTGTCTCTCAAGCTGCAGGAAAAAAATTATGTTGATCAAATGATAGTTTGAAGTGTTCAGTGTTTCTTTGCCAGCAGATACATTTGTATTCAGATCTACGCTGTTCCATGCTCCCATGGGCGATGATTAATTTCTGTAATCAAGTTATCATCTTTAATGATTCACCCTTGAGACTGGAGAAGTGTCTTTCATGAGCCATCGTTATAAGCTCTGAAGTCACTTCAAACTTTTTATAAGTGCTTGCATAGATCTTAGGCCTTGGCGAAAGTGCTTTGTCCCAACTAATAATTGGCCTGCTCCTCCGCCTGTACTCACCGAGGTTCATCCCAGCCTCCTATTATAATGACACAGCTGCTTTGCTGCTTTGAGAGAAGAGGCTTGACTAAAGGTTTCTTCAGTAGGCCATGCCAAGCTGTTCTCTCTCACACATACTGTGAAAGACAGACGGCTGGGGAAGCCTCCCAGGGTATAATGTCTTGTTATTTCCTACCAAACGGAACCAGATCAAGCCCCAGTGGTGTGAGAGCGCAGTCATGCTGCCATTGTAATGTTCCACGCTTAGGGAGCGAGCAGGATGCTTCTAACACTCTGCACCTTGTCATCGCCTCTTTTTGGCAGGTGGCATCATGTCGTGGTCAGAACTTTTAAATTTGACAAATAGCTACAGAAAAGTCTATAGTGACAGTAGAATGCAGTTTTCAGCTATATGAAGCATGCAGACAGAGATTTCAATTAAATGGATTTAAGTATGTATTTAATTAATGTTGCCTATTTTGTAATTGGTATTTTTGAATCAAATATGATCCAGTTTTTATTCATTGTTTTGTGGAGCAGAGGTGGATTTGGGGTTCTTTAAGAGGTGCTTGGAGGTTCGATGAGCTAATTAGCCTGGTTGTTAGGCCTCACCATAACCACCATTAGCACCCAGACACACCAGTTCATTAAAAGGTTTACATTAGTTGGTAATGTGAGCTACTTTTTTTTATATAAATTTAACAAGTTCAACGTAGTTAGCTGGCATGTTAAAATTTAGCTAAATCATCCAAATCTCTGTTTCAGTCTAGGCAGTAAATAAGCAAGCAAGCTCATCTAGAGCCTCATAAGAAACAAAGGACAGATTTTTTGTTTTTTATTATTATTTTGCTGTAATTTCTTTGTAGGTGTTTGATGCCTACCAACAACAGGGACAAATCCGTATCGACAATAATGTAGCCCAAAAAAGGTGGGGATATAAAAAATTATTCAGTGCTATAGTCCAATAGCCCAGACCTAGTCACGCCCTTGTATGGGGGAGATCACTTCTTTCTAGCATTCTTGTTGTTAGCCCCCTATCCCTGTCCCCTTAGATTATACCCCCCATATAGATAACACCAGAATGTACTGACCAAACTCCCATGTGACAGCAATCTAGCCTGTCACACATGCTTTTAAAAGACTGGTATAAGTTTTTATTTAAGTCTGAGTCATTTCTGGGTTGAACTTCAGCACTTCTCTGGCTGGTCTTCCATCATTTGTTATCGCTCTTCTATAAAGCAGCCAGGCTGCCGGCCTGGTCGATAACTTCCCAGAGTTCTCTTGACTCCTTCATTGAGATCACTCCACAGGCTCCCTGTGGGAACAAAGATCAAACATAAACCTCAGTAACTCTGATGCTTGGCTTCAGAACAGTTGCCATGTCCTTTCTTAAGGTTTAAGCTTGCACACAAGACAAAATCGCACTGCTTTTAGTGTCCTTGAGCATCAATAGCGGAACATTTTTCCCTCTCTGAACTCATTCCGAGACTTAAGTTCTCTTCAGCAACAAAACTGAAGTAACAATTAACAAAAGTGGTACCTTGAGAATAATTCCATATCCAAGGACCCAGTTATTTGCTGTCCAGGTCAAGATGTTCAAATGTCATGTTCTGTTCATGTTGTATTTGGTAAAAAGTGCAACACTATTGTGATATATTGTTATGTAAACTGTCATTTTTTGTCATGTATGAACACACCACAACACACAGTGTGAACAATGTGAAAGTCTTTCTCTGCATTTAACTCATTCACCAAGTGAAGCAGTGGGCAGCCGCCAATGAGGGGTGCCCAGGGAGCAGTGTGTGGGGACGGTACCTTGCTCAGGGTACCTCAGTGATGACACTAGCAGTGCTGGGATTCAAACCCACAAACTTCTAATTACAGGGGCAATTCTCTAACCACTAGGCCACCAGCTTCCCCTATAATGAGTAAAAAGCAAATGTATAATTGCGTGTAAATAACAGCATTTCATCCTCTTTATGGTCATCAAGACCTTTAGCCCTATAGAACCAGGCTGGAATGAAGCTCTTGCAGAATTGAGACCTTGATCCAGGTGAGTGAGGCAGCGGGGTTGGCAGTAATGGCCACACTTTACCACGTAAATATTACATCACATATTCAACCCTCATCTCCTGTTTATATCTAAGAGCCTTTGCTGGGTTCTGGCCTGTCAGCTCTTCTGCATCCTGGGCTTTGACAAGATGCCGTGGAGACTGGTGCATCTGTCTGGTTTTAGACGATAGACAAAAGAAAAAAAAAACACTATCTTTACCCTGACCGTCTCTGTTTTTATTGTGCCTTGAATTCTAAAATATAAATATGTGACTTGAATATAAAGCCACAAAGTCACAGATAAATACTTTGAAATGCATATAAAAGGGCTTAATCCTGAAAGAGATTTTGTTGTGTAATGAAGGAGCTTCCAAGTCAGAAAAGGCATAGAAAATGATTTTATTTCTAATCTAAGGTTGGGAGCCAGTTGCAACATGTAATGATTGGCTTCCATCTCAAAAAGAAGTCAAATTTGTAGCCTGATTTCAGGAATAAGGCCTCTTATTGGATGTTTTCTTTTTTTAACATCTTAGATGCATTCAGTTTACAGCAGATTAGCAGAAATCTGATCTCTAACAAACCTTGAATAATCTTCGTAAATGTTCCACTTTCCATTCAGCTCACATCGTGGCTGAACCGTTAAACAAAGTGACCATTCTATCAACATGATTGGAGTTTGTTTAGGACATGTGTTGTTCTCTTACCAGTATCATAGTGTTGGTTTTTCTCCCCAAACTGAATATATTTCCATATATTTCCAGCTCATTTAAACAATGCAAACAAAGACTAAACTGGATGCATGTCAGGTGGTACATTTCTTTGTAAGAGAACACATTATAGCCCAAGGCCTAGAAGCAAAAGTTGGTTTCATTTAAATATACTCTTAAAGCGGATAGCAATAACTTTAGTTAGACCCAGGAAAAGAGCCAAGAAGTGGTTTTCAGTGCAAACAGACTTCCAGACTGTGTGTTATAAAGTCACATCTATTTTATTTACCTATACTCTTGCAGTAGGATTGTCTGCAAGTGTATACATCACTCTAGGTAATAGGTTATATGATTGGCTACTAGTTTATGCAGTTTTCCTTAGTTCTTGGGATTTATTAAGCTATCATGCTAGTTAACAAGTCAAAAGATTGACATTTTTTGCCACAACACTAGTTAGCAACTTTTAGGATTGACAATTAGTTACTACTATACTAGCTAGCGTTTCACAGGATTTATTATGCTGCTACAGTAGCTAAAAAGTCACACAACTGACTACACTTTATGCCAGTGTATTAGCTAGCAATTCTTAGGATTGAGTACTGGTTTGTAATATGACTAGCGATTCACAAGATTGACTGCTAGCTACTATGCTAGCTAACAACTCTTAGAACTGACTGATAATTGGCACTTCTATTCTAGCTAGTAACTCATTGGATTTTATACTATTATACTAACTAGAAAGTCATAAAAGTACTACACTTTATGCCACTAAATTAGGTAGCAATTCTTAGGATCTGAAACAGATCCTAATCAGCATCAGATTTCGTCTATTTTCTCATACTTCTTAAATTCAGCTCCTTAGAAAGAGACTTCCTCTAATTTCAGCCCGATCCCAATTTAAAATCTTTAAATGTTTTGTCTTTTCTCTCACTGCATTGATTTTTATTAGTTTCAAATCATCAGATAAACCATAAGATTCAAAAGAAAACTTGGTTGGCTTATAAATGAGCCTGTACAACATCTGAAATTTTCCATACTGATCAAATTCAAGTCTCAACTACCAAAGACAGACAGTTTTCAGAAGCATAAGGCTGTTAAAGAGAAGAAAACTGAGAAGCTGATAAGAACAGCAAAAGAATTTCTGTCTGAAGTTGATTTTTTCTTTTGCTTCTTATTTCTCCTAAGTGGGGGTGGTTAGGAGAAACTAGTCAGGCTTCACTAATCTCCAAATAAGAAGGTGATTTTATTTCTAATGAGACAAAGAAAAGACTATTGTGACCAGCAAAATCTTCCGCTGGGCTGCTTCTGGTAAAGACAGACATTCATTGATCTACAGGCAGAAACACAAATATCTTGTATGCTCATTTTAGCATCTTTGCTGTCCTTTTAACTAACATGATCCAAATGTCATGATCCAAATATCTTGTTCATTACCAAGTGTAACTGACTTTATTTATTATTTTATGTTAAAATGTTTCACTCAAGTTAATAATGGATTCTTTTGTGAATTAATTAGTGTGATCACACTATTGTTCTTCCTAAGTTTTATTTATATTATCATTAATCTTTTTGTAGCTGGAATTTGGCACCTCTTCATTTGGTTCCAATGTCAAATTTTCCATTAATATCCGGTATAGTGGACGTGCATTCAGGTTTTTGGTCGGTTGAACGGAGCTGAGTATTATAAATTTAAAAAAAAAAAAAAAAGATTTTTGTGGTCGAGTCCTCTCTGTAATATTTTGGGAGAGAGAGAGGATGGTCAAGTCGCCTTATAAATGTGTGTCGGAGAGAGATTCTGTGATGTCACGGCTTAGGCGGCTGGACAGTGACAAAACACAACAGACTTATAAAAAGACTTCAAGACACTAAAGCTCACGTCAGTTATTGAAAAAAACTTGTGTCACTGTTTTTTGTGGTTTAATTAATCAGCCCCTGAATGTGGCCATGCTTTCACCTGTCCTTAACCGTTAATGGCTTGGTAAGAGCTGCAGAGTTAATGGCCCCCTCAGTGGTTTAGCGGTAGAATGCTAGGCACTGAATGAAAAGAATCAGAAAAGGGGCTGGTTTAAATCCACGCTGTGAGTAGATTTTTTTTTTCTTTAACACAATTATTTTTTTTTTGCCCATAAAACCAGTGTTTGGGTGTCTCCAAACACCAGCTTTATAGCTTTTACAAACACACTTTGCATTTTCTCACGGAAATGCAATCTAGCTGTGTTTGAAACTTTGCTTAATCGCTAGTGAATTAAAAAGCCAGTAGTAGTAGTATCCCAGATAGCTAGGAGGGGTAGAAAAGTAGGCCAACGGTGGGCCGCTGTCTTCTTGCTATATGGGATACTTCCATACTAGAAGTTAATTAGATTGCCTGGCAGATTATGCTGCTATAGTTCTGCTCTAGTACTGGCCAGTAGCTCTTCCACATTCAGTGAGTGACTCAGTGGAATAATGAGTAACACTGGCCTGTCCTCTCTCTTGCTGCCGGGGTATTAGTCCACGAGATGAAGGAGGAAATGGAAATTAATGGATGTGTGTCAAGGGCTCAGCACTGAGAGCGGCTCGTTGTTTTCCTCTCTCTGTGTGTAAATGAGAGAGGAGCCTGATAAATAATGATAATGCTGCCACTAATGTAAACCAACAACTCTGGCTTGATCGCTCCCAGGACAAAAAGGAAATCTGAGCAACTTCAGTAGTACTTTTTCTGGGTTTTTAGCTCTGTTCTTCGCACTTATGATAGATACACTACAGGACACATGATTTGTTTTCACAAATAGCCTAGCAAATTGTTGGCCCTAGCAAATTGTTGATGCTAAGGGAGCAGCTATGCTAATGCTAAATCCCAAGTGGCTCCCCTGTGGCTGCAGAAGTCATTATTTCATGATCTTAGTGCACTGTGTGGGGAGCCGCGAGCCAAGATTCAATCTACACAAAATGCATACAAGGCAAAATCGCCTTGCAAATGAGTACACCAGTTTTTAATATCTTCTTTCACCTGATTTGCTTTCAGAATGATCTCAAGAACTTGCATCCACCATCAGCTGGCTGCAAAAGGATTCCTGACATGTTTTTACTCCCTCAGAGGCCTTCAGACACAGTGGCATTCAAGCGAGATAAATTGCACCTTAGCATGGAGAAGATTGTTAACTTTAGCCTTATTAAATCTCAATGGTGCGGTCTCGATTCCAGAAATGGCACATTCTTCCGCCAGGGGACTTAGTTACTATGGGAGAGACCGATATGCAAGCATTAGGAATGCATTAAACCCAAAGGGGTGTTGAGTCATGCTCATACCAGAGAAGAGAACGAATAATCTAGGGAAACCTTTAGCTGCAAAGTCGTACATAGAAAAAAGAGAACAATACAAAGTCTGCACATGGTAATCTTTAGATTTATTTACTTGTTCACAGAAATAGAGCAACTAAATCTGTCTTTACAATCTGCACAGCTACATACATAAAATATCCCTGCTTCACCCACCAAGACATGCTTTTGTCGTAATTGTTGCAAGGTTGGAGAACACTGGCAAAAGGATTTATGATTTTTGTTTAGAGACACTATTTAAAACAAAAGATTTGTAAACAACTGAACAGCACTTGAATAATTACACAGTAAGATATTGGTTTGCTGTGGTCCAAGTGCACCCTAATGCCAATATTTCATGGTACAGGGGGTCCTCGACATACGACGCTTCGGGTTTACAATGCTCACTCCCAAAAAAACTTTTAAAAATTGAGACATGAGTGTTTCGGCTTACGCCGTTAGCATTGTACTTACGGACTGCGTGGGCGAACTAGTTTGGTTGCGTGCAGCGGAAGAATACACAGTAACGTGGCGTATGAGTGAGGGAG
Organism: Brycinus macrolepidotus; assembly: GCA_037974445.1. NCBI lineage: Eukaryota > Metazoa > Chordata > Actinopteri > Characiformes > Alestidae > Brycinus > Brycinus macrolepidotus. The sequence goes on along the minus strand of JBBPCZ010000142.1, from coordinate 6,352,142 downwards.
CTGGCGTCCTTTTCCTTTTTCTGTGGCTTAGTTGTGTTTTTATGTTCTAGATTATGATTTAACTGTGTTAGGATAGGTAAGTGACTTAGGCTAGGGTGTGTTTCGACTTACATCAAAATTTGGGTTACGTCACTGTCGTAGGAACGGAACTGTGTCGTAACCCGAGGACCCCCTGTATAGCACAACCTTAAGTGTATTAGAGCGACTATAATAAAGTTTATGATTTTTATTATTAGATAGGATTAAATTCTGTTAATTGCAGAGAGGTACATGAGGGGCCAAAAAGTCTCCAAACAAAACATTTTTGTTAGATTTATCCCTATTTTATGATTGTTAGTATGTCAAAATTCTGAATGTTCACTGGCGTCTGGAATAACAAATAAACTGGCCGTATTTGCGTCATAAACATTGTGACCTGTATTTCCTATCACCATCGTTATAGAGTGTTTTTTTTCACTGCTGCAAATTTGTTTCCGTGTCTCATATTCTGTACTGGACTTCAAATGTGTGCACCAAAACTTATCATCTCATTTATATCACTGTAACATGAAGATCTGCCAGAATTACCAGAATGTTTTATATATATTATTAATATTATTTGTTTTTTTAGTCATGGGGGCAGCTGGTGGCCTAGTGATTAGGGAGTTGCCCCTGTGATCAAAAGGTTGTGGGTTCAAATCCCAGGACTGCTAGTGGCCCCACTGAGGTACCCTTGAGCAAGGTACCGTCCCCACACTGCTGCTTCACTTGGTGAATGGGTTAAATGCAGAGGAGAATTTCACACTGTTCACACTGTGTGCTGTGCTGTGCTGTGTTCACGTATGACAAATGGTCACTTTACAGTTATCTTTGGGCCTCCTGAAGGGTGGGGTCCTGGGCCACATCCCACCACCTGCTGACTCTGTGTATCATAGTTCTCATTGGTACATGAATGTCCAGGACTGATCATAGATAAGCACTCGTTTCATGTTCGCCTTGATTATGTGGACATAGTTGAAATAGCTGTTTTCATGCAGTTATTTTTTACCATGCATCGTACTTATACTGTTACTGTTCACTTGCCTCATTTGCTCAGATACACTGTCTGAATTTTGTGATCCAGAAGCACATTTTGTTGATGCTGCACTGGAGAAAGTTTGCTAGAGGGATGACTGCCTGACCTGAAGATTACCCCTTGAACCCTTAACATTGGCCAGAGATGCATGAAATTATTTGGGCACAGTTGTCACTGTTTTCTGGGTAGTGGATGGCAGTATAATGGTGGTAAGTGCAGGTGTTAGCTTAAGGATGGTACTATTTTAAATTCTGTGTTGGACATCGGGGAACAAAGCTTGTCGCTGAGCCACAGTACTTAATTGTGACCCCTGGAAGAATAATTGAGACTGTAATTGAAAACCCAGACAAAGTCACCTGTAATTATTGCAGGCATACAAAGAGGAGCATTCAGATTCAACAGCCGTTGTGCTGTGGGATTGATAAGGTCATTTGGGATTTCAAATGCACATTTATAAGGCACACTCCTTCTAACTTAATATACTGGAGATATGTCAGTAGTGTTTAGCTAAAGATTAACATTACAGGAGGGAGCATGTTGAAAAAGTGCTCCCACATTACACAGAGCTTCAATCTAAGTGTGTCTTAGGTTAGCATATTTGTAGGATCATCATGGAGCTATTAACTTTGAATCTACTATCAACCATACAGTCCAGTAAACTGCAACATTTATCCGGTTTGAATTCATCATCACAAACATATCTACGTATGAGCCCCATGAATGAACGTGTGTGAGCTCTAATTCCACTTGCTGATCCATCCTAACATGGCCTGTGTGGTCATGTGTTTAACTACCAATATTTCAACGAGTTTAAGGGGACAAAGCCAAAGTGTTTAGATGTAAATCAGTTCCATCCTAATCAGATTCTTTTAACAACAGTTTGGTGGTGCTGCTCTTGAGGTTTCTGAGCATTTGATAACAGCAAGTAAAATGATGTGAGTGCCAAAAAATGTAACTTTACTTCAATGCACTTTTCAGTACAGGAGTGACAGCTTAGCCCTTCTAGCCCATTTATATCAACCGTCTCTGCGTATTAACAAAAACACCCTGTTTCATTTTAAGACAGGCTGGAATATAATCATGTAAAAAGACTTGCCATCTTTTTGTTAGATTACTTTGTCTTCATGCTCTTGTTTTTGTCTTGTTTGGCAGGTTGCAATACAATGAAATGACTTAAAATGAGCCAAAAAAATAAGCATATGTTTCATCCTTTCACTTTACCTTTGACATCCGCAGTGTTTGACCATTGTTCTGGACAGCAGAGACCAGAGACACCTGCCATACTGTCCTGAAAGGCAACTTGACATTCAGACTTCAAGGTGAAGGGCAGTGTTGAAGTGAGGCCTGCTGTCAGCAGGGTTGATAAAAGCCCAGGGACTGCCTTTTAACTGGCAGACATGTTTTATGTGGAGGGATGACGGGGAGTTTCATGTTCTCCAGCCTGCACAGCCAGCATCAGGGTCGTCTGCTCACTCGCACGTCCCTCTCGGATCAGGTGGAACAAAACACAGACCGAGTCTGTAATCATGGCTGAGAACATGTCTGGTACTATGTTAGCTTAAATAAGTCTGACTGATATTAATTTTTCCTGAAATTGGAGTGTTGAGCCATGATTAGGTTTCATTTGTCTCTGTAATGATCAGGCAAGCAAATTTAAACATCCCAGCTTGCCCATAGCGTATACACCACACGTATACTAGACTTCTCACTCACATATTTACATTTTCTACTTACTGTGAAATTTAGAGTCCTATGAAGCATTTCTAATTGCTCATGCCGACAGTTTTTGACTAAGTTTGGTCATATCCAGTTCCATCCTCTAGTTAGTTGTCCCCCTGTCACACAATGCTACTTTGCTGGGAAGGTAAAGACTAGCATGTGCTTCCTTCAAGCTAATTCAAATGTTTTTTCATTACAAATAAAGCCGAACCCGAGCTGCTCGACAGCAGAGTCAAAAGTGGGCTGCAGCCGAGTTGACTGCGCCACTGCTTTCTGATTGGTTGAAATGTTGTCATCACAACATGGAAAGAGGCCATTGTTTTTTAACTGTCCGCACAAAAAAACAGCAATGGAGATACAAACGAACAACCGGGAAGTCGATGAAGTACAAGCTCCACTGTCTGTTTAGGCTGAAGATAAATTTCAGCGGTAGTTTTCTATGATGCTAACAAATTTATCTTTAACGCTGTGAGAAACGTGAAGGTGTACCAGGCCATCGCTAAGTTAGCTGGGTGATGGATTCATCGCACAGCTAGAGAATGCTGAGAAAACATTTTAAAACTCAAACAAGACGATAAATAATAAAAGACCACAATATCAAAAGCAGCTCTGACAGAAAAAACATTCTGCTGGTTTGACTCCGTGGACGCAGTTTTAGGGGGACGACTGGCCATAAACTGTGGGGATAGAATGGCGCTGCGTCAGAAACACAGTTACCAGACTAAAAGATACAAAGGAAAATCAAAATGTGCTGCAAGTTCTGTGCCATCGCAGCACGGTTTAGGTACAGCACGGTTCCTGTATGCCGATGGAAAAGTGCCTTTGGACACCTAGCCACATATGGCTGTGGCATCACCCAGGACCTGACTCATTAACTATTGATGAGGTCAAACAAATTCAAAGCAAAACCACAATTCAGATTCAGAACAAAAGTGACATTTTCGGCAATCCAAATCTCATTTCAAATAAGTTTCTGTTTTTGTTCCATTTTTATAAAATGTGGGTGAGCTCAGAGTCAGCTTATAGTTGTCTGACAGCACAGAGTGGTCAAAGCTAAAAGCTAAAACTAGATATGGCTGTCAGAGTTGGAAAGTTTCACAGGAGTACATATAGTTTGTGGGGAGTCCATGGCAAAATGGAAAACTGGAGAATTAATGAATAGTCGGACAAATTAATTCAATTTGCTTGATCAATAAAAAACTACTACTGATCTCTATGAGCTTGGCACTGCTACTTAAAAGTCGTCCTGAAACATGGCCAGAGACATGGGTCTGTTTACCCTTGCCCTGTTGACCTGCTAGGTGTTACTGCTCAGTGTTCCTGAACCTCATGAATTGCACATTAAGCACGGACTAAAAGCCCTGCTTACTCATGCAATGGTGCACTTAGGACTGAACCCCAGTGGTACCTCATGATGCCTGTGGGTATTGAGAACATCCCTTATTCTGCACTGGAATGAAGACCCACACACCTCTTTGTGAAGCAATATATCAGGCAGTTTTGTATCTAGATGGCCACGAGGCAAGCAGTTAGCATTCTGATGCTGATCACGCCCAGGTGCTCGACAATGCTTCATGGCAGCTGGAAAAGAAGTGCTTTATTGGCCTTCAGCTTCCCAGAACTGATGTGTTATCGTCCCACTTGAGGGCTAACACAGCATGAAACTGGCTGCTCAATTGAGAGAAAAGCTATATGTTAAAAAAAGGCAGAAAAGGGGCTGCCTTGCTGACCATCTAAATGAGATTTTGGCATTTCTCTAAGCGAGGCATTCATCATTAAGCAGTCATTGCCAGACCAACAGGCTCTCTCTTTGGTTTCCTCTGGGACTACTCTGAATGTTTGTCACGCAATTTGCTCTTTTGCTTCCAGTGTTCTCCGCTCGATGGCCAAAGCAGAAATCGCCTGAGATCCGCAGTGCTCCTGAGCTCGAATTAACACAATGGCCCTCCTGGGAAAACTCCCGAATTTTCGATTCATGACCCCTGAGCCCTCCCGGTGATTGGTGATGAGTGTCTCCTTGGAGATGTACAGTTTCATGTTTTAAATATATTCTTGCGCCTCACAGCAGCAGTGATGCCAGCGAGTGGTGCCTGATGTGCCCTGCCTAAGCAATAAGCAGGCAATAATTCAGTCTTGGATGATTACTGTATCGCCCAAACATCATAATCACCACCACGGCCTTTCAGTTTCAGTTCACATTCTGTTCAGACTCGTAGGCAGTCGTTTTGCTCCCTTATCTTTCGGTTGAGACCCGTGGACAAGTAATGAATGTCCATTATCTGATATATATTTTCACCTCGGGCTTACAGCTCAGGGCTGTTGTGGACAATTGCACCCCAAATTTTCCCTCCCTTTCTTTCTCTCTCTCTCTCTCTCTCTCTCTCTCTCTTCTTTCTTTGCTTCTATCTCATCCATTGTCTCTCTCTCTCTTCTTTTCCCTTTGTTACTTCCTGCCATTCTTCCTCACTCTCTCTCTTTGAAACTCTCTCTGTCTTTTCTAGCCTCTGTTTCTAGCTCATCATCTTTCCACCAGTCTCTCTCTTCTTTTTCCTTTGTTTCCGCCTCATCTATTCTCTCTCTCTCTCTCTCTCCCTCCAACTCTCTCCCTTCCTCCCCACACACACACCCACACACAGACACCACACAGTTCGGTGATGACTGTATTGACATTCCCATCCACACCGTGCTTTAACAGTTGTATCAATAATTCACACTCTGTCTGTGCTGGTGGGTTTTAAGGCAGCGTGTTCAGCCGTGTGTCAGAAGGCCGAGCGCTCGGCCCTCTGTCAGTTACACCAAAACACCGAGCCATATGCTTTCAATCCTGCTTTTTTATCTCTGATCGCCCTGCAATAAACATGACGGGGACTAACGGGGGGCTCGGGACATTTTCATTAATCCTCCTGATTAATAGCCGCGCGCTCAATGAAGTAAAGCATAAATCAAGACTCTCACAGGCCCATGGTGGAAATGAAAATATAATGAACCCTCGATTTATGCGACGACGTTTGCTGGCTGTGTGGCAATGGCGTTTCAAAATGAAACCTGTCTACCTGCTCCATTCATTCTGCGTGGAGTGATACGCTCAGTTCAAATGATGAAGCATCTGTCATTTGAAAATATGAATATACAATAATAGCAGTCCTGCAGAACTGGTGATTGTTTTGAGTAATGACAGTCAGTGATATTCGTAATGTTTGCACAAATGAGTAGCAAATAATCACAATACCACACCAATAACAATGTCTGTCCCTCTCTCTCTCTCTCTCTCTCTCTCTCTCCATTTCTCCCTCTTTCGCTCCCTGCTCAGACTTTATACGAGTTGATGGAACCAAACAGCCAAAGAATGAGTAACAGTTCCACCTACTGAGAAGCGTGTGTCATTGCAGAGCCTGTATTTATGTCACTTTCTTTGTCTTTGCTTAATAACAAAGAGGAATCCGTACAATACCTGATACTTGTCACACACGCTGAAAATATTTAGATTTAAAGGAGTATTTTTCCAACCCAATATCTATCTTCTATATTCGTAACATATGGTTGTTTAACATTATAGTACTTTCCTTGTGCTTCAAAAAACAGAAAGCCCATTGACTCATCTAGATGAGTTATGAAATCACTAATACACATTAATAACTCATTTATAAAGGTCAGTGGGCAGATTCTTCATAGTTCAAAGTAAGGCCTTTGTTATTCTTTTACTAAGCACAGAGAAATGCATCAAAGCTGTTGTCTGTGGTACAGAAATAACTGTCTGCCTTAATCATGGTTTCAATAAGTTCAGTAAGTTACGTTTTAGTACCTTTGCACTGAAGTGAATAGCAGTCAGTCCTACTGTAATACACAATAGCTTCATGCTACAGCAGCAATTGCAATGCATGGCTTGCTTAATGAAGCAATGTATCATAAATCTGAATAAATGCAGGTTGCCTCCTTGTCCTCTCTGAGGGAAGAAGGTGTTAATAGTGTTGTGGCAAATCAATGAGAGGCAATATTGCAGCCAGAGAGGCTTCAATAAGAACAGATGGTCAGCATTTCCTTTGCCAGCAGAGTTGATTCTGCCTCACCTACAGGCCAGGCGGAGCTCTCAGGCCATGCTCCTACATTAACTCTGCATTACAGGGCCCATATTCTACACACTTGATGCATTTCAGTTGCCCCTGAAGTCACCTGATGAGATTCATATGGTTTTATGCTCCAAAAATGCTCACAGTTCAATTTTCTAGGGATGGCCTGTGGATTGAGATCAGAGCCGGTCTATTAAACTACTACTTTCAATCCTTGATGCTCTGTTTATGCTGTCATAGAGATATCATAAATAGATTTCATTCTCATTCTCTGAGTTATGAAATCATATGGTTAGGATTTTACTGATTCCAATATCAGTAAGGATACTGCTTAGATACTTACCGATACTCTTATTAATACTACTCACCATAATTTGGCACAAAAAATAAAGACATTGCATGAAAGGATATGAAAGGATTACAGGAATTTAGAAAGAAACCATTTAGAACTAAGAAAACAGTCATATTAATATTACTTTTTTGGAAATATAATGCTAAATCATTTCCTGAGTTTCCTATATTTCATGAAGGAGGAGCAATTGCTACAAATGTCTGGTCAATAAATGTGTGAGGGTGATGTGCAGAGTGCCACTCCTGTTCCTCCCACTCAACCATTTGCCAGTTATGTTACAATGCATTAACACTGCATTAATTCCAATAGCAGCAGGAGCTTATCCGTATTTCGGTACTGACCAGTCAGCAATTGGTACCAATTTAGTACCAGATCTCTATACCCATCCCTAATAGTAACTGCACTGAATGGTTATTTCATAAAAACCCAAAAATTTCAGCTAAGAGTGTGTAAGAGTGTATTTCTGTAGCCATGTAATCAAACTGGACCAGTGAGCTCTAGACATAACTGTGAAAAAAGCAACAATACAAAACCAATAATAAACTTTATTTATATAGCCCCTTTCATACATCTGAACGCAGCTCAAAGTGCTTTAAATGGTCCGCAAATACAACATAGATTAAAGCAAATCATACGATGAAAAAAGACAGATAAAAGTAAAAATACATGTATACAACAATAAAAATGAACTTAAAGCTGGTGTAAAACATTTGGTTTCAAAAATAAAATAAAAGACAGATCAAATAAAAAAAAAAGAGTAATAAAAGCTGCTTTTTAAAAGCCAGGCAAATATCTATGGGCAGGATGCTCCTCCATATTTATTGTATTTTACTTTGGGAATGTTCAACAGGCTAGTGCTTGATGATTTTAAGGACCTATTTGGAACATATTCCACCAAACACTCTGAAAAAAACAAGCTAATTGAACAAGGTTTGTGCTGTCACGAGCATGATCAATTCAAAATAGCTCAGTTACTCTCTGTATGAATATTTAAATAAATCTCAGGGGCCTCTTTAATGGCCCCTTTAATACCAGGGCCCTGTAAGGCTGTAAGGTGTACTATGAGTGTATCTGACAGTAAAGAATGGATGTCTGCTTTCCTGTAAACAGGTTGTGATATTGCTCTGACCTCAGAATGTCCAGAGTAGGCACTGATGATGTTAGTAATTGTGGTAGTCAGTCGCCTCACTGAACGACGTTACTGCCACTTTGCTCATCCGCTCTGAGGCCCAGGTTAGAGGCGGGTACATGTGTACAAACACACTTGATGCATGAAGACAGCGGCCCTGGGGTGTTTAAAAGCCCTTGATATGTGACTACAAGTAAGTCAGTACTGTTTGTACTGTTTGAAGACTGCTGTTTGCTGATGAAATGTCAGTAGGAGGGCCGTAATAGATGGTTAGCATTCTTATCGACGTAAACATGGTGAAAAATAAAAGTTTCTACATGGTGTTTGGCTTAGAAGCAAGAAGAACTTTCCAGTGAAAAAGTACCTTTATGTTATGTATTTCTTTATATTTTCAAAAGGTTCTTCACATTCAGGACCTATATATGTGGCTTCTAAAGCATTTAATGCCTCTAAAAGCTATTTCATTGAAACATACATCCATTATCTGAGCCGCTTATGCTAAATAGGGTCACTGGGGGTGCCAGAGTCTATCCTAACACTCAGAAGGTAAAAGGTTGCCGGTCAATTGCAGGGCAGACACACACAAAGTCACAGCTAGGGGCAATTTACCAGCTCCAGTACATCTGACATGCATGTCTTTGGACTGTGGGAGGGGAACCCAGCAGAAACCAACACAAACACAGGGAGAGCATCCAAACTCAAAGAAAGGACCCTTCACTAAAACGTGACACAAAATGCTTAGGAGTGCATTCTTTTATGTTAGTTTTACAGTAATATTGTGGTCTAAGACATATTTAAAAAGATATTTGTGGCAGAGGTACATACAGGGCATTATAGTTCACAAAGCAACATTTTTTCAGACTTACCACTACTTTACCTTTGTCAACATTCCATTAAAAAGCCAGAAAAGATGTGTAGGTTCACTGGTCATTTGGGACAGAAAATAAAAATAGCTATATCTGCATTGTAGGCATTGTGTACCATCACTACAGCCCACCTTTTCATATCAAACCCCTTCATGACTTTCATTGCATCTCAGTGATTGAAATATGCAAAAATGTGGAACAACTGGCAGAATGTCTGCAGTCAGAGAGCATACATATAACAAATGGTTGGGTATTAAAATGATAGAGGAGGTTATACACTCTTATTATTGTGCATTCTCTTTGTTATCTTCATCAGAAGGCTCTCAGCTTCTAAACAAGCCTCTCCTCCCCATGTTAACTCCTCCACAAACCCATGTAATTAGCCATTGTGGAAATTATTTCTGGCATAGTGCACACTGGTTCCATCCCTTCAGAATGATTATTTCCAAACATCAGGGGATCGAGCAAATCTCACAACAAATCAGATAGCAGCGAAGCATGAAACACAGTAGTTCTGCTCCAGAGACGGCTATAAATAGAGAAGGGGGAGCGAGTGGGAGTACAGTGAACAATGGAGACATGTGCATGAATACATGCAAAAATGTTCTTGCCAAATGGAAATGGGGAGTTTACCTTTGGGCAGAGATTTGAGCAAGACAAATATTTGTTTTGATTGTGTTTGTTGAGCACCTGAGGGGAGATGAATGTTAACATGACGAGATCTAGGGTGCCAGGCGCCCTCCTGCCGTGATGGGAAAGATACACCAGGATGCTTCAGAGATTTTAATGAACATCACCCATCACATTCCTTTTGAACTTCTGTACAGATCTGTAATGAGATGTAATGTGCTCCTAAGGGCTCCTAAACCGTCAGTGGAGGTTGTTATTCTGCAGGGTTCCCATACTGAGTCCTCTCAGGGCTTTTCCCAATGTTCTATGGTGGTTTTTCTACCCCTGTCAGTTTTTTGCTGGATAGCTACCTCTGTTTTATTTCTACAGCACTTTTAACAGACATTATCCCAAAGCAACTTTAGTATAATGTCTGTTAAAAGTGCTGTAGAAATAAAACAGAGGTAGCTAGCCAGCAAAAAAAACTGACAGGGGTGGAAAATACATGCAGTATATGCAATCATTTGGTAACCACCCAGATAGCAATCTTTGACTGAATTGCAACTGATTCAACCTTGATTCATCAGCAACCACTTATGGTTGAACACATGGGCGCCAGAAGCATTTTTAATGTGGGGGGGACGCAACACTCTACGTCTCGCCCGCTGTCCGGAAGGGGGGAGGATATTCGTGCGCATAGAGCTCTACGTGTCGCCCGTTGACGGGGGAGGGGGTGTTCGTGCGCGTAGAGCTCTATGTTTCGGCTGTTGTCCGGGAGACAAAAAGTGGGGCAGACGAAATGGATGATTTTGAAAAGTGGGTGGGACATGTCCCCCCCTATAATTGTTCCAGTGCCCATGACAGCTGTTAGTCTAATGCCAGTACAGATGTTGATTTAAACTTCTCTATGGCTGTTCAGTATTGATTCAACATTAAAAGTATGCTATTAATAAAATAAAAATAATAAAAACACATCTTAATTACACTCAAATGTAGAGAACATCCAGTAGTAGCTGGGAGGTGGTGGGCACAGAGAATTCCAGTAAACTGGGATGCTCATGCTGTCGTTCCACCACTCCACACGTTCACTCAGGTTTGTTGACGGTGGAGTGGGGGGTCTCCAGTGTCTCAGGCTGCTCTCATGTCTATCATACCCCTTGGCTCTGCCCTTTCTAGCTAGGCTGCTATAGTGAGGTATGCCAGAGTCTCAACTTGCTCTCTTTACAGTTATAAAGTATACCCTGTAAATTTGAACAGAACTAACTCTGTTTTCTGTTTGTCTCCTATGTCTGTTTTTGGACCATGTTCTCAGAGGGTCTAGCCCGACTGATCACCATCGGGGCTCCAGGTCACCAACTCATCCCAGACCTGCAATCACTGGGGTCCGTTACCCAAGTGTGCTCAACTGGGCGACTGCTGTTCAAACGCTCCGGTGGAGATTGTTGTTCCTGTTGTTATGGACTAGAGACTCTGAAACTACTCCTCACACAGACTCCATAAACATAAACTACCTCTACTGACTCTAACTATGCTCACTCTGCTAGCCATAGACGGCCAATCTGTTCTGCAGTGACTAAGTCTGTACACGTAGGTCTTCTATTGTTAGTTTTCTCCATATAGACTCTCTCTCTCTTTCTCTCTCTCCAGGCTGACCAGAGGAGGACAGGTTCCCCTATTTAAGTCCTGGTTCCTTCCGAGGTTTCTTCCTTTAGCTTATGGAGTCTTTCCTCCACTCTGACACCCTTATCCCACTCACTAGGGGCTCGGACACTGGATGTTAAAAGCACAATACAAATAAAATTGAACTGAATAGCAGACAAGTGCAGTGCTTGAAGACTTACCTAAGAACTTTCACTGGACAGAGGATTGAACCCCCAACCCTCTGTATGCAAAGTGACTGTAAAACCTACTGTGCCGTCCTTTATACCTAGTGCACATGGTTGATGTATTGGTAGAAGTTGGCAGAATTTGTGATTAACATCAAAAGGTCTCAACCATGATAGAGAGACACAAAGGATGGTGTGAGAATAACACAATTGCTCCACAGTCCCTGCCCACTCACTGAAAGCCCTCAGGTAAGTCTTCACACACTGTACTTTTCTACCACTCTGCCATGGTTGTAAGGACTGGTGTTGTGAAGACCGGAGAAGTTGTAATTGACATAAAAGCCCTGTTAAAGAGGTGTAAATATGGCACAGTGGGTAAAGCAAGTACATTAAATCAGATTCAGTGCTGACATTAGATCAACAACTATTTGACCATCAATGGTTGCTGGATCGATGCTCAACATGGTTGATTTCCCCACACTGACTCAAAGGCCAATACAACAAGCAGGATCAATGCAAACTGAATGATCTACACTGGTTCAAGGCTTTTGCTCAACACCAAAGCATTCAGTCACAGTCTGATTTGTGGAGTATTCTTGTAAGTGTTTTTTGGAAGATTTGTACATTTTTGATATGCGATTAAAATGAACACATGCAATACATTTATATTCAAAAAGAAAATCTTTTTTTCTTTTCTTTTTTTTTTTTTTTTACTCCTAATAGGTTTCAGGCACACTGATCTTGTGGCTCATGCCACTGAGGAAGATGGAGAGCAGGGAGTCAGTATTGCTGCTGGACAGAGGCTGAGCAAGGGTTAATATTGCACAATGCAATGTAATGGCTAATTCCACCCACTAGCTAGGTCTCCCTATCACACAGTGCTACCAAGCTTCAAGACATCTTAAGTACTGGTGCATCTTTTTGACCTGCTGCTAACACAGGAGAATGTCAATCCTGTTACATCAGCAAAAAAGCCCATTGGCTCAGATGGAGTCTAAGCCACAGATGGAATGGCATCAGTATCACCAAGGATGAAACAGTCACCTGACAAGAGGGCCAAATG